>OY735218.1:31307852-31445352 GCA_963457665.1 Thysanoteuthis rhombus
GCAAAAGAAGAAATAATGATAGTAGTAGTAGTAGTTGCAGAAGTACTTATATGTTCATTCACATACATATACATATACTATATACAAATAAACATACATGTACACTATATACATAAATTCATACATCCATATATCTACATTATATATATTTCACACACACTTGTGTGTGAGAATGAACATGTATTTACGTATGTATTTGGTACTTTCTGTTGCCCAATGGTTACCAATCTCCTCTGGAAGAGTTCAATCTTCATTGGGTGACCCACTACAATTGTCTTGTGCCAGACTAAGCTCAGCTTGATAATTTGCAAATTTAAACTACCTCATGGTCTAAACACCTGCTTATTTCCCCCTATTGCCAGAGGTCAGTGTTTGAGCCAAGGTAAAAGCCAATATTTGAAATGCTGATTTCAAAAGAAGGCAAGTCTTGCACATTTGGGAGAATGGTGCAACACAGTCTTTCTGCTCCCATTTTGCTTCATCTGGTTTTGTCTCGTACTAAGCTAAAGCTAGTAGTTATCAGTAATGGTGATGATTTATACCCCATTAGCAACAGGAACAGACAGTTTTATTTTCGTCTTTGGAATCAAAGATCACTCCCAAATTTATTGCTTTTCATCTAGGCAAACCAATTGCACAAACTTGGAGTGAAAAGAAAAAGCTAAACCAATTTGGACATTTATGTCCTTGAATTCACATGCAGAAGATACATACATAAACACCTTTTGAAACACACGTACACAGTGGCATGTGTGTATATGTGTGTGTGAAATATACAATGTAGATCTATATACGTGTGTGTGTGTGAAATATATTATGTAGATCTATATACGTGTGTGTGTGTGCAATATATAATGTAGATAAATATATGTGTGTGTGTGTGTGTGTGTGCGATATATATAATGTAGATATATGTACTTGTGTGTGTGGGTGATATATAATATATATACGTATGTGCATGTATAATAGATAATGTAGATATATATACGTGTGTGTGTGCGTAATACATAATGTAGATATGTATTTATACGTGTGTGTGTAATTTATAATGTAGATATATATATATATATATATATATATACGTGTGTGTGTAATTTATAATGTAGATATATAGGTGTGTATGTGTGTGTATATATATATGTATATGTATGTGTGTAATATAATGTAGATACAATGGATGTTAGTGCATGTATGATTTTATATATGTATATATATATCTATATGTATACACATAGTATACAGGTATGTATGTGAATTCTCAATATCTATATAAGTAAGTTGTGTATATGTAATCTATACTATTGTATATTTTTGCTGCCAATTTTTTATCAGCTACTGGGACTTGCTCTTTCTATCCTATATGTTTGTAAAAACTACTTTTGTCATTTGACTTCTGGTCTTTGGAGAGAGTAGATGCTTGCTACAGACTTAAGTACTTAGAATCTATTCATATCCTTCCACTGCCATTTTGGCTTAAAATTCCAGCCAAGCATTGGCAGGACAATTTCATTTCTACACTCTCTCATATCACAATAATCTATGTTATAATGATCCAAATTTTGTACGTTCATTTCTGTGTCTGATGCAGTAACACAGCGTAGATGGCACATCATAGCACAATTTTCGTGAGTACAATACTGTAAAAACACTCTTACTTGGAGATTTAAGCAACTTACAGTCTAATTTAGCCAATAGTTTCAAAATGATTTTTTATCAAATATAAAATGACAAAAAAAGTATGAGCAAGGGAGATAATCCTAATTCTATTAACTGCCAATTACAGTCCATGAATTTTCTTAGTAAGAAAATAAGTGGAATAAGCAAGAGATAATCCTTGACCTGTTTGCTCTCTTCTCCATCAGCCATAGTGACACACCAGTGACAATTTTTTATCTATGATTAAGCTTGGTGATAATGAATATTTGTAAATAATTATGATATAAATTCTATAGAAAGTAAGTGATTTAGCATCGAGCAGACGCTGCCAAAGATGGCCTTTAGATGAGTAAATTTCAAGATTTCTCCTCCTTTTAGCGTTTATTCACAAGAAAAAGTCATTCATCTCTGCTTGTGTTGTCTTGTAATGTTCATTTGGATCTTAATTACTTTGAGCTGTCGTAACAATTTTGTTTTAAATCCACATGTCACTCTGATTTGGCCTTTCTAATTATGTATTCGATTTAGCACAGGATTTGTGTCAAGATTAATTATCAAATTGCTTTCAACTCGATCTATGACTGAGGTCAGCGAGTGATTTGCATTTGTAGGTTTTTTCTTATTGGTTTTCTTTTTAATCTTTCATTTATTAATCAAAACAGAATCGGTATTTATTGAATCATGAGAAAAGGATTATAGTAATTAGAAAATCGGAGCTTTTTAATTACCACTTCTATCGACTCCAGGTTTTAAAAAAATATCTTTGATGAGCGACCTGAGACAGTTTTAGAAAAAATAGCAACACCTGTGGCTCAACTTCTTAGTGGGATTTGAAAGTGAACGATTGTAGCTCACTAAGGAAGACAAAATAAGACCCAAATGTAAATGTCAAAATATTGTTGATGTCTTCAGGGTTCAGATAATGAAAAGCTGGTATAATCCACCAATTTAAGCATTCTAACAAAGAAATATTCTAGTACTTTCTGGCTAATAAATTACTCTTCTGTCATTCCCTTCAATCTAAATCAACCGTTTCTTGAAATTGTTGACAGTGCAATCATGTAATAAAATAGATCCAGCTTATATTGCAATTGATACAATGGATAGATGTGAAAACAATAACAAAATATGGTGCCGAGCAATCAGGGTAAGGGGAATAAAAGATGGGTTAACTCTTAAATTCATGGACCGCTTGTAACTGCTTGTATTGACAGTCGAACTCTTCAATGAATAGAATTAGAAAAAAAAGGAACTCTTCTGTGGATTGAACAGATAATTCAATCCTTATTTCTCTTCATGAACTTCGAGAGTTAAAGCTTAGATTTGATCTTCTCCCTGCTGTAAGAGCTCTAGTTGCTCAATCAGTAGAACAGTTGCCGTTCGTAGACAAGCCTCCATCGGAAAAAGGATGTAAGTTTAAGACTCATCCGGAGCTTATTATTAATTTTCAATCTGCACCGTTTACTCACTGTTGTAGTCTGATGGTATGAATAGTTACAGTGGAGGGCAACTGAAATGGAGATGGAAAGAAATACTAGTTAAAAATTAATCATAGCCAACCACAACTGTATGAATCATTCTGCATTTATCAGGAGATATGAAGTTCAAAAGCATAACAAACACCAATGGCTGTCGCCAAAATAATGAATCGCTGTATCAGTTCACTATGACCCTGGAAATCTTTTCTTTTCTTTGTTCTTAAAAAGAGTTGTCGGTTTAAACAGAGTTAATGCCTACAGGACTACATTTGTTAGTTTGATTTATGCCAACTAACATAAAGAGAGAACAAAAACCCTACGACAGGATTTAGGCTATGAAAATTAAACCAGAGGAGAAAATCACATTAAAAAAAAAAGTTATACGGCTGAAGGGGAAAAAAATTTCCAGATATATAGTGAACTGTTAACATGATCAGAAAAACATGATTTTCTGTCTTTGTGTCATAGTTAAAAAGCTATTCTAGTAGACCATTGTGAGTTTAATCCTCACTGGGTGCTCTATTATTGTTGTCCTCTGCCAGGCTAGGCTAAGCTTAGTAAATATCTGGAAAGTATCTGGCCATTTCATCTGAACTACATAGGATAATGGTTCTTTTAGTCCCCATCAAAGTACCTTTGAACTTGACAAGCTTAACCAAGTCTTCTTTCCACTTTTAAAAACAATCTGCGAAGTCCATTTTTGGGGGATTGTCATTAGCTGACCCATAACATTCTCCTCAAAAATGTCAAAAAAAGTTTCTCCAGTTTTCAATTTGGTGCAGTTAGCTGACTGGCTGGCTGTATATGTATCACTAGAACAGGTCACACCATTGAAGCTAGAGGGCTGAAATTTTTGACATTTACTCTTTATCTAGAAAAAACTTTTTCTTCCATTTTTTTTTTTTTTTTTTTTTTTTATCCCCCCCACCCTACACAGGTTTTCAATAGGAAATACAATTTGCAGTGTGAGTTTATGCAAAATTGGTCCCCTAGTTTGTGTCCAGCAGCATGCATTGTTTTGTTTTTTTTATCAAAATGTTTTTTGTTGCTTTTTTTTTTTTTATAGATCATTGCCCATCAAAGGATGAGAGAAATAACTTATTCATTGATCACCCCTTTTTCAATTGATCACCCCTTTTTCAATTGATCACCCCTTTTTCAATTGATCACCCCTTTTTCAATTGATCACCCCTTTTTCAATTGATCACCCCTTTTTCAATTGATCACCCCTTTTTCAATTGATCACCCCTTTTTCAATTGATCACCCCATTACGGCATGCTGCCAAAAGACTTTGGCTATAAGACAGTATCTATTGAATGACTAACCAGACATTTTTTTGTTTTTTTTTTTTATCTGCACAGTTTTTAAAAATGAAAAGAATCTTAGGCAAAAGATTTATCCAAATATTATGTCTACTTGAAATAGAGCCAATATCTAAAGTAAAATCATTAATCCTGGCCTGAGATTCACTGTTTTCTCCTTTATTTACTTGTGCAAAGTTCCTCTTTTGGAATCAGTATTGATTACTTAAACCTATTTTTGTAATCATCTATGCATATTAGTGGTTCTCAAACTGTGTGCCACTGCACAATAGTTCACTGCAACTATCTCCCAAGTTTGCCGTTTAAATTTTTCCAAATACACACGGCTTTGAACGTATCCAGTACAGATGGTATGCCTGCTTCCAACACAATTTATTCTCTAATTATCTGAATGAATAATTCAAGAAATAGACAGACAAGAATTCGAATTGCAAAAAAGTTCACCTCAAGACAGCATTTGTTCCCAAGTTACTCCATTTATGATTCCATTATCTAAAATATCTTTTGCATTTCCAATTTCATATCTTAATTGCTCTTACATTCTTTTTTGAACTAATTTTTTCTTTCATCAGCTTGATAGATTTTCTTTATTTATTTTTTTACCAATGTTACAAGCCAGACGGGTTTTTCAAGCTAGTCAAAACTAAGAAGCATAGTTTTGGCTACATATACTCTTTAGCTCCATTATAATAAGGATTTTTTTTTTTTTCTATTTTTTTTAATTTCTAAATGACAATTAGCAAAATGTAGAAAATATAAAATGAAGAACTGCAAAATCGCCTTCAAATTCAATATTAATGTTCATTTTGATTTGTTTTTTTCAGATGAAGAATCTCTCGGAAGCAGCTCGGCTGAAAATGTACGTAAGAATTTCATTGTTCTATGTTTACTCCTGAAGACTTTTTCCATTTATCTAATTCATATTTTAGATGGTTCTAGGATAATTGTCCCTGTTAATAGAACAGCATCTGTAAAGCCAAAGCTGATGTTTACGGAAAATGAAGTCCTGTTTTTCTTTGTATATAACACAAAAAATTTTGTTCTCAAATCTGAGTGAAAATATGGAGGTTGTGCAATATTCAAATATATGTTGAAAAAAATTTCATACATTAAGCCCATTTGATGACAGAGAAATATATATGCATATGTAGATCTGCTACACAAACATGTTCATGTTTCTGCCCTATTTGGGCCTCTTCAGGCGAATGATTATGTATGTTTTAGATTCCTATTTGGGAAAATTTTTGTGGGTGTTGCTATGGTGGGAGGAGTTTTTTTTTGTTTTGTTTTTGTCTTTGTCAAGTTTGTAGTGTGTGTTTTGCTGGTGGCTATAAGTTACATGTCAAGGGGGATGGTCTGAGTGTTGGAGTTATCTATAAGTGGGTGCTGAGCTGTATATTCTAAGGGGATATCTTGATTTTAACCTTGATTTTTACATTAGATTTATTACCTATATTAAGGTCCTTTATGACGATGGTGGATTGTATTGTTCTTAATTTACTAAGCCAGGGGAATGTAGACAATGTTGATTAGGTGGATCTTTTAGATGACTATGTGGGTAAACTGTCTATATCACTTTTAATGTACTAATATATGGGTTATTGAGTTGTATTTGATAAAAATTTTGAGCAATGCCGGCATTTGAATGCTAGTTCATTTTTTCTGTTTAATAAATCTATTTTAGTTTTTTTTTGTTTTTTTTTAGCAAAACTGAGTATTTCGAATTTCTCATTTAGACAGAGGTAGCATGGATTTTCAATATTTTGGCATATATAGGTTTGTCTTAAAATTTTCCATTTTACAGTTGGTTTATAATTCATTTCGTACATTTTCCAGTAATATGTAGATGATATGTTATTTTTGTTTTTCATTCGTAAAGGACGTGTGGCTGGCTAATCAAAGTTCAAATGACATTTTAGATATTTCGATGTGATATTTTTCTTCTACGGGTTTTTCTTGCATTGGTATTTCTGCTTGGCATACTATATTTGGGACATTTGTTTTGCAGAGGGCAACAATTCTTGTTAGTACAACTGCAATCTTGTTTCTTCATGTTTGTTTCCCTAATTTGTATTCTTTATAATAACTTTATTATGTTTCATAATGAGTATATTGAAATACTTGGAACAACTTAAGCTGATTTTCAGTTTGTCTTTGTTAGATATTTTGCTTAGTGGGTAGTTTGGGGGGGAGTTCTTTTTTAATTGACTGAATATTTTGATATTTTACTTGAGTTAGTTTTTACTTGTAGATTGTTGGTATATACCAGATGATTTTTCCATTTCTGTTTTTTTTTTCTTTTTTTTCTGTTGTTTCTCTATTGCTTTTGCTATCGATTTTCACTTTTTTGTCGTAATTAAAGTTTCTTTCAGTGAGACCTTTATTTTCTTGGGTTTTTATATAGTCATTTTTTACTTGGTCAAATATAATTTTGTTTGAGGACTTATTTGTCAATCTAGGGATTTTTTTGAATGATTTTTTAGGGTGGTTAGAACTCGTGTTGACGTACTCGATCACAGTTTTTTTTTATATATGGTTCATAGGTGTTGCTATCTAAATTAAAAGTAATGTCTAGGAAGTGTAAAATCTTAATATTAACCTTGATTTCTACTTTTAATGCAATAATACAGCCCTGGTACAATTCCATTGTGATGGACTTTTTCCCTATTTGGTAAATTGATCCAAGGAAATGAAAATGGATTTATAATAAGGAGACTATGTGCATGTGAAATAGCTTATGAATTCTGAAGACAAACTTACAATGAGATCAAGATATTTGATAGAAAGCAACATTGGAGCGTGAGATAGTTAGAAACAGCATGTATCCCTTATCAGCCAGATGCATTAGTGAGTCTAATACGGATTTCATCACAGAGTGATTTTCTTTGCTTAACAAAGAAGGTGTTGCAGAATTTAACAAAGAAAGGATTTGAGGGTATCTCCATGTTAAAAATTGGATCATGCTGCATACATAGATAGAAAAAAATAAAAAGACTTGAATTACTGCTTATGCTGATGAGGCTTTGAAATTTCTGTTTGCAACGTTGTTTTTTTTTTTTTTCTCTTTTTTTTTATAGCTTTTTTTTAAAAGCTTTACACTTTTGGAAAAAGAGAGCTCCTCTCTTTTTATATGGACAGTACACCTGAAGAAGACTGTAGAATTTATCAGCTGAAATGTTGTTTGATGTGAAGAGATTCAATTGTCTGGGAAAATATTTTAGAACAAGTATATACTTGCTCTCATTCCCTAGTGCAGGGTTGATAGGGAAAACAAATTTCAAGATTTTGTCTTATTGGATTAAAGATCATCTTGGCATTTCTAAGTGATGCCGTTTTCGTAAATTGATTGAATTTCAAACTAAAGTTTGGATAGAGATTTGCTTTCTGGTGCAATTTTTTTTTCCTTCCGATTTTAGGTGCTCTAAATCCATTAGACTTTCAAACCATCTGAAAACTTGTTAGTTTCACAAAAAAAATTAAGCTTTTAGGTGGGAGTTTTATTTACAATGTAACTATAATGCTAAACTGGATGCTTCTTTATATGTCTTTTATGGAAGTGCTGCTTACATGAATTTTTTTTTTTTCTTTTGCCATTTTTAACATTGGGTCTGTTCATGTCTCCCAGACAGACGTTTGCTGACCCCATGTTAAAAACGGTGCTGAAACTTCCATTTTTTTTTTTTTTTTTTTTTTTTAATTTTTTTCCTTGGAGAATTGCTTTGCACCAAAAAATAAATCTTTGCCAAAGTTTGTTCTGTGACAAGTATGCAACGTCATCTCCAGAATTCAAAAAGAAAGAGAAACATTTGGTAACATTTTGGCAGTAAACATGAAGAGAGAAAAAGAAAAGGTGTTTTTTTTTTTGTTTTCTTTTTTTTCTCTTCTCATTGGCAATCCTTTCTTGCTTTGCATTTGGGGGAAAAAAAGTGCCATCTCTTTTTTTGATTAGTTTGTCATTGTGAGCCAAATTGGTATTTGTTCACCATGCAAATGAAATATTTTCTTTTTTTTTTTCTCTTTGCCTTGTCTCATCTTTTGCCTTAAAGTAGTTAATTCTCTCAGGCATACCTGGGAATTGAATAATGTTCTTATGAGATTAACTTAGCAGCTTCCATAGCTGTCCCATGAGATTAGTAGGCACAAGTGTTCCATTAATCCAATTTGGATGCCATAGGGAGATTTCTGATAATTCCCTGCTCGCCATTTTTTGCCATAGAACTGAAAAACGTACATTATGTCAACAGCAGAAGTGTGCTTCACCTAATTTAACCCGGCGAATATAATTACTAGCCATTGAGATTGAATTCTTAGTAGCTTTTTAGATGGGCGAGCACCTCTGGTGGCAATGATTGTCACTGATTGACTGGCTGACATACCGAAATGCACCAGACGCTCCTCATTTCCTCCCTCTCTTTCTAGATATGTCTGGAAATGCAAGAGAGAGAGAGAACTTGTGCATCTATGGTCTGACTTGCAGGCTTGCCTAATTATATTTGAGTGTTTGTTTTTATTTGTTCAATATCTCTAAACCTTTTACTAAAAACATCTCAATTTAATTTTTTTTTTTTTTTTTTTTGCCTCAGTTATTTTTTTCGGTTTGTATAATTTAGATATTAACACCATGTAGAGAAATGTCAGCTGTATGACAGGGAAAATCTGCGGCATTTTTTGACATTCAATTAATGAATTGCAAAGGGAAATATTCTATCACTCTCGAAGATACGTGGAGGTGTGATGTAACAGTTTGTAGCTCTGAAACTGAATCTACAACAAAGAGTTTGAGTTTCAACTGAGGCTGCATGTATTCACTTTGCACTAATGCCCATGGGAAAGGCATGATTTACTTCTCCCAGTTATGGGTAAATAGCAAGGCAGTTAGTGCCCTTTGGTTGGGCATCAGACAAGCACCCTGGCTATGTGAAAACCTACAGTTGCTACAGAAACGATCAATAAAAATCCCCATCTTGGATGCTGCCATAGATTGTTCAAATGGGGATAGAATAGTTTCTCCAATATTATTATTATTATTTGCATTTTCACACCAGTTGCCTGCTGGTCACTAATCGCGTGACAGCATGTTTCCTCAAGTCTCTAGCCTTCCTCTTCACAGTCTTACAGTCCACAACAGTGCTGTGGATTAGTTTCATACCAGTTGCCTGGTGGTTATCACTGGAGGCCAAGTGACAGTAAGTCTCCTCGAGTATCCAGCCTTCCTCTCATATTGTCCTCACATGTCTTTGCAGCACTGTAATTTGTGCCACCTCCACCATGCCTTTTTCTTGGCTGTTACGCCATTGCTACCAGCTGGGGGTTGTGGGTCTCATATTTCCAGTACTCTCCTCAGTATTCGTACAACCTCCTGTAGAACTGTGGTATGTATAGTCTCAATTTTTCTTCTTATCCCCGGTTCATCCAATCTTGTTTTCAGTGTCTTTGGTACAGTTCCAAGTGCACGTACTATTACTGGTACCACCCTGACTTTCATGTTCCACATCATCTTCACTTCGCTTGCCAGTTCCTGGTATTTCCTTAGTTATTCACTCTCTTTTGTATTTACTCTGTGATCCGCAGTCATGGCCATGTCTATTATTTGGTATGTTCTCTTTCCCTTGTTCATGATTACCAGGTCTGGTCGTTTCACTTGGATGAGTTGGTCAGTTTGGATGTCAAAGTCCCTGAGTAATTTATGGCTTCCATTTTCCAGGGCTGTCTCTGGTTTGTACTGATACCACTAATCTGCATGGTTGAATCCCATTTGTTTGCTCAGTTCCCTGAGTATCACTGTTGCTATCCTATCATGTCTGTTTTCATACTCTTTCTGGGCTAGTTGATTACATTCACTGGTTATGTAGTTTGCGGTCCACACCCTTCCTCTGCATAGGTGGTATTTGCTGTTTGTTTGGGTCCTGTCAATTTTTGCCTGGATATAGTTTGTCTTGATGCATTTGTTTTGGGTTTCCTTGATGAGCTATTCTGTTTCTCTCTCTCCATGTTTATTCTGTAATTTTGAGATATCGTTATGATTACATGAGTTGCTTGGACTATTGATCATATTCTTTTCATTGTTATCACAGTGTTTGATTCATTCTTTGGCCTTCTTCGGGTGTACAATCCATATTGAAAGAAGGATCTCCTTTTTTCCCTGGGTAGTTTCCACGAGGACAGAAAAAGATAAAAATGGTAGCATTTATTTTGAGTAGAAAGTAAGGAGAATGGTTCACATTATCCATTCCAAGATAAGGTATGAGTAATGTAGAGCACATTCTTGGTGGGTGAGAAAATTAAAAGAAGCCACAGGTAAACCTTGCATTGTATGGTTAATTAATTCCAAAATTTTATTCACTGTTCGAAACCATGCTGTTTAAGGTCTCATTACAATTTAATGGGGTGTTTTTTTTCCTTCAGCTTATACTAACGTTAATTTGTACAGCAATACCTTAACTGTACTACATCAAAAATCACACTATACAAGCTTTCATATATATATATATATATAATATATCATTGTGTCATCCACAGACAACTGTTTTGTTGTATTACAACTTTTCAGTGTGGCTATAGACTATCCATTATCCCATCCAGTACCATGAAGCAGGATTGAAACCTTAGCTTCAGACCCAGAGGTTTGTATCCTCTCTCTACTCCACGGAACTGGACGGTCAGTGAGATTGAATTTAAGCGATATATTTATCTATCGTATATATTCCTTATCCACCAGTATGCTCCATTCCACGTTGGAAAAGCATTGCATATATGTATAGATATATATATATATATATATATATACTTTAGAAAAATTCATATCAGGCCAGGGAGGATATCAAATAGAGGTATCCTCCACTTAACAAACATTAGTTCTCCTGTTCAATTGCTGGTGCCAGATTAATGGAGCCCAGGTCTCCGAAAAGAAAAAGAGGCGTGCTTTTAAGTGAAGAGATGAAGAAAATTTCAGAAAGCACTCTCACAGTACTTTTCAAATCTGTTATCTCCTTGGCAGGTATCAGTTCTTCTTGATTTTTAGAAATATCAATCTCACACTTTGCAAAATCTTTGTTTGAATTCTCTCTTACGAAATGCAATGCTGCCAATCATAATTCTTTCTGCTGTCAAGACTAGATTAAATTCAGTATTCCAACTAATTATCTTGGTTTGTAAGCTCATTAAATAAGTCTTCTTTATTATCATGTAGAATTATCAAAACAAAATTTGTCAGGTATTAGAATGGAACAGCTTGAAATTTATTGCATGACCTCAGTAAATTGTATAAAATCATTCCTCAGTAGTTGTAAAACACTGAAAATGCTGAACCTTTTGTTGAAAATTTTGGCCCAAGTCTTTTGGACATAATTACAAAGAGTACAACAGAGCTGACAGGAGCATTTCATATAAGTGTTGGTTTAAAGTTTTTTTTTTTCTTCACAGTCCAAGTGATTGAACTATCTACCTCATGGCCTCTGTCCTAATGAACCATTATCTTTTTACTGAAGTTGTTAGTATCCTTATTTATTTAAAGTCCAACTCCTGAAGAATACGAATGGCTGGGGGCATATAAATCAAACTGAACAATCGGAGGAATTCCACATGTTGATTAGATTTCTTTTGTATCCTCAAAATTAATGCTGTCTAATAAAGATGATTATTTTTTTTCATTTTTTTTTTTTTATTTCCACAGAATAATTCCCCTGAACAACCTCAAGGTAAGTGGGTTTTTTTGTTGTTTTTATCCAAGGACTTTTATTATATATAAAAGTATTCTCAAAAGCATCATGAGCCATTTCGTTTGTAAGTCATTTGAACTTCCTTATTACTTTTTTAACTTTCATTCCAATTATTTCATGTTTCAGTGTTTCCTACTTTTCAATTCTAACATCTATTAGCTATTTTATCATGTTTTTACTGGTCTTGAATTTTGTGACATAGGTAACCCCATTTTTATCAACACTACGTGAGATGTGGCCAATAGGCCTTGTTTTGGGTGACCAAAAACTAGAGAAATAAAAGGAAATAATTTAAAAAATGAACCACCATTATCTTTTAGAATGTCATCATCATCTGTTAGTATCTATCATTGGACATAGACCTTCCCCAAGATTCGCCAGACCTCTATCATGGGAATCTGCAAGCCAGCACTTTCTGAATTTATCTAGCTCGTCACGCTATCTTACTTTCTGTCAGCCACAGCCTTGAACCTGATCTCTGGGTATCCACATTGTGAGTCATGATGTCCAGTGGTTATCTACCATTCTTATAACATGACCAGCCCATTGCCATTTGAGTTTTCTAACAGTTTCTATGATATCTCTGACTCCTGTCTCTTCTCAAATATACTGTGCTGTCTTAAGATCTCTTCATGTGAGGTTGAGCATAATTTTCTCATGAGCATGTTGCATAGTTCTCAGTTTGAGGGTCAATTCTAAACCTGAAAGAAAAAACACACACAAGGCTATGGAATCGGCATGTGAAAGCCTTTGATCTTGACCCCTCAAAATTTCTGTTTTCTTCATAAAGGAGGTGCAGGTGGCTTAATGGTTATGAGAGTGAAAACGGTGAACTGAGTTCAGGTTCACGCTACTGCACTTGGGAAAGGTATTCATAGATCTCTTTTCATCCCTGCTATGTGTAAATAGCAGAGTAATTAGAGCTCTTACGCCCTGAAAGGTAATTCCTTCTCGGTGTTTGGCCTGCAACCAGGCCCTATAAAAACCCACAATTTCTGCAAACAATAATAGGGACACTATAGATTGTTCAAGAAATGTGTCATGCACACTATAAGCAGTTTTGCTATTTTATTTTGGTTTGCATGAAGGACGAATGTATATCAATTAGTAACCTGTTTGCTTAGTCACTTATAGAAACCATCACATGACCAACGTTTTATTTTTGGAGTTTGCCGTGCTGGTGGTGATCAATTAAACAAAATTGGATAAAGGGATGATTAATAATGAATAAGTTACTTCTCTTGCTTTTTTTTGGGCTGTGGTCACTAAAAAAAAGTCTGAATTTTCAAAAAAACAAGTGTGAACACTGTCGGATACAAACTGAGGGATCAATTTGGCATAAACTTACATTATAAATTGAACCTTGCATTAAAAACTATTGGAGAAGATGGGGATTTTTTTTTTTTTTCCCAAAAAATTTCTCTTCTTAATAAAGAGAAAATGTTTAAATTTTCAGCCCTCCGCAATTCCTATGTAAACAGCCAGTCAGCATGACTGGAACACTGAAGAAACCTATGTTGAGGTTGAGTTTTTAGTTGATATTTTTTAATAACCTATTGGTTCTGTGTCATAGACTAACGCACAAGATGTTTTTTTCCATTTTGGCTTATGGCGAAATGCTTGAATATCACTGACACCTTGGGAGAATTCTTTGTCTGAAGTTGGAGCTGATTTGTTCTTACCAACTCAGACTATTGCCTGAATTTTTCCAGACTCTGATCTCAATCCCAACTCTACAGCTCTGGATAAAATTGTCACTTACCAAGATTCTTCATGAAATAGATGAATGTTGAGCTGTGAATATTGAAATTTTTCAAGTATTTTGTTTGACACAGAACAGAAGTATGAATACAATTATCAAGGGAAATAACTCCTCATTGAAAATATCCTTCCTTTGACCACTAGATGAATTTTTTTTTCCTCTTCAATTCACAGGAAGTGTTCCATTATTTAAAATTCTATTCATTGAAGAGTTCCACTGTCAATACAAGCGGTTACAAGTACTCCATGAGTTTGATAGTTAAAGACAGATAAAAAAAAAATGCAAGACAAGATGGACATCTTTCAAACCAGAATACAGGATCTGTAATCATAATTTTTTAAAACTACCACCATTTAACAACCTGGGGGTTGGGATGAGGTCATATCAGTAACTCCAACCGAAAATCAGATCTCAAGTGATAAAAAACATCTTTTCATTTTTTTTTTTTTTTTTTTTTTAACTTTCAAATGAGTTTGAACAATGATTCAAAATTGGAAGCTTTCTTGGTGTATTTTTTTTCTTTTTTTTTTTTTTTTTTTTAAAGAATGAGATTACATATTCTGAAAAGTGTGCTTTCTCCAAATTATTACAGTTGAACATCATCCACTGGTATGGATGTGAAATAAGATGGTGGAGTTGAAAAATAACTAACTTTTTTTTTCTTTGTGATTGGATTACTTCTTTTCAAAACAAAAACCAAAATGTTGCTTTTTGTTTCATTCTTTTTTTTTTCTTTTATTTGGCAAAAAAAATGTGGCTGTGGGATAAATTTATTTTTTTTTTTTTTTAAACTGATAAACAGCATACCCCCCACACTCACACTCTCCAAGATTACTGACGCAATAGAACCCCTCCTCTAAATCAAAGATTACTGATAAAAGAATGAGCCCCCCAAACATCAAGCTGTCTCCAAGCTAACTCTTGAGAAGCAATATCAGGCATATGAACCTCAAATCCTTCACCTAACTACAGAACCATTACAAGCCACGATGTGCAATGCAGTGGACATTACAGTCTATTTTTGGAGTTCTAAATATTTCACTTTTTATCTAAAGTTCTTAGAGAAACCAGCTGGGGATATGCTTGATATTTCCGATCTAAACCATATTTCTTGACCTTTAGTTAGTTATTCTCTGTCATCTGCATCTCCTGCAATAAAAATGATGTCCCCACAGACTGTGTTGAGGTGAGTGGTTTATCACCTGGTGAGTCATTAAGTGTAACTTGTCAATCTCCATGACGACTCACCTTCTCTTGGTGAACCTACAAAGTGCTGGAAAAAAAAAAGAACTAAAACATGATGAAAGAAATATCACTTGTAGACTAACTGGCTCATAAATTTTCTATCAAAAATGTGCTAGTGTCTTTAGTAAGGATACTAGGATAGTACCCGTCAAAAATGACAGGATTATTTATGTATGGATGGACATTTCTGCCTGGAATCAAAGAGTCGCTTCCTGGGCCTTGGCTAGGATCAGAGTGAAGTGTCTGTGCATTGCCTAATGTATTACAAAAAGTGTGCATGTGTGTGTGTATATATGTTATTTTCTTTTGAAACCCCAAATCTTTCACCTCTGACAACTAAGTCGAAAAGGAGTATTTGGTTGAATCCATTTGTCTGTTCTTCTTTCCACATGATATCTCCAAGAGTACTACGTGTATTTCAATGAAATTTTATGGAAGGATGGACAACAGGGTGAGAAAGTGGTATTAAAATCTCGGGATGGATCCAGGAATTTTTTTTTGCTGTTGATTTAGAGATTGTTTTTCATGCATTTGTTTATATGCTCATGGCTGTCACAATATCTCCTAAATTTCTCTATGAAATTGTGTGGAGGGTCAGACGATAAGCTGCTAAATGACTGATTAAATTTTTGAGCAGATCTATGCCCAATTACTTCCCCTACGTCAGTTATGTCCAAAGCACATAACATTGCCAAACTTTCATATTTTTCACACAATATCTCCAGAAGTTCTCAATGAATTTCAATGATATTGCGTGGGAAGGTGCGCAATTGGCTATGGAAAAACGATTAAAATTTTTGGCCGGATCCATACTATATTACTCTCCCTGACAATGATGCTCACAGTTATGCATTCTCTGAGTTCTTGAGTCCACTGTTTATATTACTTTGCTAAACAGTATTTAATGTTTTTATTTGATTTTTTTCATAGAAAAAGATAGATGTGTCTTGTTGTGATAAGAAAAATGTTGATTTTTTTTTCCTTCTGCTGAATATGTTCTCTTCCATTAATATGCAATATTTTTTTCTCCGTTTAAAGAATAAATTATGTTTTGCCTATATTCTGTTAAATACAGTTTTATTGAATATATTTTCTGTATATTAATATAAATTTGATACCAAATATTTGCTAAAGTTATTTACTCTATAACAGTGGTTTCCAACTACAGGGCCATTGACTGGTACCAGTCCACAATGCATGTACTATCTGCCATGAGAAAACAATAAGATTTGGTGATACTGCTTTGTAAAATGAAAACAAATGCATATCCTTTGATCTCAATATCAAAATAGTTAGTTACACTCGATTTTGTTTCTAAAAGAGCTTATTAGCTGTTCATAAGCGACTTATAGTTGACTTACCACCTATATTCTGGTTGTGATTATTACCCAAACACACCACGTCATTGGCTGGTCCACAAAAATATTGTCCATGCCGAACTGGTTCATGGTGCAGAATAAAAAACATTGGGGGACCTCTGCTCTATAATCATACATTTTAGATAATAAGGCCTGAAATGTTATTATTGACTTTCTACTAGTTTTTCTTTCCATCTCATTTTTGTTACTTTTTATCACAATGCCCAAGTTGTTTTTGTATTCTATGGCTACTTCGTCAACCATCATTTATTTTTTGGCTATTATTTCTTTCATGCTAATTTTCGTTGCTTTTTATCGCTACTAGTTTTCAGTCTATGGCAGTGAGTAAATAGCACTGATTGAAAATGAAGGATAAACCCTTGGTGAGACTCGAACTTACATCTTTTTTACCTAGTTCTCCTTGCCAGCTGCTCTTGCTGATTGAGCAACGAGAACCTTACAGTTGACAGAAGATCAACTCTAATCTTTAAACCTATCCATCATCCCCTCACCTGATCTTTTGGCCCCATATTTGTCATTGTTTTTATACTAGTGGTATTATTAGCACCACAACTATCTTTAGTAGATGATATCATTATTCATCGCAACTACTCGGGCCATCAGTCAATGGCAGTGAGTGAATAGCACAGATCGGAAATTTAGGTTTAACTGCAAAGACTTTCTCTATGGCATGTGGTCGATTCGTTTGCCAAATATGATGTGGCTGAAAGCCAGAACTTTCTTTTTAGTCTTAAGGAATAATAGATCTACTTTTGAACTCCTGGGTATTTTTGTTACAGGAAGGTCATTTCTTTAAACAGACAGATTGCCAATCAATAGGAAGAAGGAAGACAGTTATTTCGGAAAAGAGTTCATTTCTAAACGTGATAAATATTATCTGAAGTGTCTTTGTAGAATGTTTTATAGGCACTATATATACAGTGAGTGCAAAAAGTATCCAATACATTTTTTTAAAATCCATTTTAACATGATTCTTCAATTTTTGCTGAATTTGGACTAAAGAGTTCTGGTTTTTGTACATAACTTATCAATTTCAATCTTGTTTCGATATTTTTTTTGTATTTTTTAAAAATCTTTGGTCAAAACTCTGACAGTTCTGAAACTTTGTAATGATGTTGAAATGAATTTTTTGAAATGTATTGTGGACTTTTCGCACTGTGTGTGTGTGTATGAGCATATATATATATATATATATATATATATAATGGATTTGCCATACAAACATGTTTGTTTCTTTATTTAGGCTTCTTCAGGTGAATGATTCAATTTATTTGGATCCCTATTTAGGATCTTATTGGGAGGATCTATTTTTATGGGTGGTAAACCTTGCCTGCATCTTATTTTATTTATATTTCCTTTTCTTTTTTTTTCTTGTTTAGTTGTTGATCTCTGCTCGTATTTTATCTCCCATAGGGGAAGTAGATTCCTGGCTAGTTGTTATAAATTACTTGAAAAAGAAAAGAAATATGAATAGAATAAGACAAAGGTAAGGTTTTCCACCTCCAATAACATTCTTAATAGAGATCCACATAAATAGAATCATTTGCCTGAAGAAGCTCAAAAGGCCAGAAACATAAATGTGTTTGTGTAGAGAATGCATTATTTCACCATATTTGAAGATCTACTTTAATTTAACTTGATGTTGAATGTATTGAGCACTTTATGAAATAAACCCATTACACATAATATCAAATTACTGATTTGTATTTTGGTGTGTGTGTGTGTATATATATATATGTATATATATATGTATATGTATATGTATATATGTATATGTAATTTTTGTTGTGTGGATGTGAGGTGATCTGATGGAATGTTGATGAAAATCACAATTGGAAGGTGAAGAGAAAATATTTAAGAAAAAAGCAGATGTTATCTCTGGGGATCTATGTTGTGAGTTGTGATGTCTATCAGTTTTGTGCCATTCTTGCAATAGGAACAGCCAATTGCCATTTGATTTTTGTAATGGATACTATGATATCTCAGACTCTCCCCCCCCCCCAATATATTATGCTGTCTTGTGATCTTCTCATGTGAAGTTGAGCATGATTCTTTCATGTGCATGGTTCGGTCTCTTGAGTATGTTCATCATTTTAGCTCCATCAGTGACTATCAAGAGGATGCATTGGTTGTATACTCTTCTTTTTTAGAACTAATGAGTGTTTTTTTTTTTTTTTTTTTTTTTTTTTTGTTTTTTGTTTTGTTTTGTTTTGTTTTTTTTGTTTTGTTTTGTTTTTTTTCTTGAAGGCTGAGATTGCTCTGCTGGAGGTTTGCCATCCTTGAGTGATTTTTGCTTGATTTCTTTTTGGGAGATTTCACAGATTCAAAAAGTCTCCTTTCAATTTGATCCCTTGAAGGTTGGGTTTTCCTCTTACTTCATACCCCTATAAATGAATAAAAAAGAAGATATTCATATTGGCAGAAAGTAGGTTCCACTTTGACATTATAGCTACATTGTAAATAGAACCCTACCCCCAAACCCTTTTAAAAAAAAATATTTTTCTCAAACCTTTTTATTGTAACCCCCCCACCCTTTAAGTCTATTAAGTAAACATGCCAAATTTGGTATTTTTTATAGTGTGACAGACGAACACACTGACACCTCTTACTTACATATTCAAGATATATATAAGAGATAGAATAAATATACTACAAATGTGCATACATGTATCAAGCAGATCTATGTTCAAAAAAGTGCTCAATACCGTTAGTATACAACACTGTACTATTTGGAATGTAGGAAAATAAAAAAAGTTTGCAGTGAAAAAGAACTTTCTTAAACTGAAGTTGATCTTATATTTATTTGAGAAAAATGCAGAAAATGAAATTTAAAAAATATGACGATGATAAGATCTAAAATATTCATACACAAATTCATTAATCTTTAAAATTTGACGTCTGCTATTTTTTTGCGTTTTTCTTTTTTTTTTTCCATTTTTAACACCTCAAAAATCAAACTTCCTTCAAATTCTATAATATGTGTTATAAGAATTGTACGTAAATGTTGAGTGGAACTTAATCCAACACTATGGCAAATGTCAGGGAATGAGGATAGGAAGATTGTGTTGCGCAAATCTTCTGAGTGATGAGGGCCTCTCAGCTCTGATACTCAACTTTCTCAGCCACCAAGCAAATTTTCTTTCTATTTCCTATATAGATATTTACCAAGATTCTAAATTTCACTGTGACTGAATCTTCAAAGTACAGCAGACCAATCTTGATTTTTTTTTTTTTTTTTTTTTTTTTTTTACTCTTACTCTGACCCGTATACCAATCACAGGTATTTGTGGGACAAAATCATAACTACCTCAGCCACCAAGCAGACTCTTTCCTGTTCTTTATAGATATTTACTAATCCTAAGTCAGTCTCGTGCAAGGCCAAATTGTGAAGTAAATGCAGGTTGGGAAAATTGTTGCATCAGTCTTCAAAGAAGGACGTTTCTGCCTTGAAAATGAATAATGGTGTCCGTTCGGTCACTGCAAACAATGGTACAAGACTGGTGTGTCCCCTCCAGGGCACATACCTGGATGATGCATATGGAGATCTTGCGATGCCCCTCTTAGCCTAGCTGATGAAGTCCAGAGGAAAACAGAATAATATGTCGGGCATCAGCTTGGTTGTAAGAGGTGCTGGAAGGACATCAAAATGGGTATCAAGCCACCTTAAGGGGTTTCCTCTCCCAGGTTTGGAATCAAGTTGTCCTTCTCCTAGACTAGTTGCATTCTCAAGGCTAGAGAGCCCAATCTGACCTGCAATTTAACCTATAGTTGGTGGAGTAGTGATGGATTCATGCCTTCCCCAAGGGCGCTAGTGCAAAGTGAGCATAAACAGCCTCGACTGGGCTTTGAACTAGGGTCCCCGCATACATAGTTGGTGCTGTTGCTGCTACACCAATTTATTCCTTGAAAAGAAGCATGCAAAATCCTAGCTTTTACTCTGACAACCGATGTCTATGAAAAATATATTGCTACTTTAACCATCTAGCCATCCCTTTTAAAGAAATGTATATTAGCATTAACTTTTGGCAAAGTGAGAGTATTGAAGCAACTGCATGAAGGCTCCTACCTGATTGACAGCTGCGACCCTTATCTCTTCAAACAGCTTTTCTTATTGAATCCTTGTTCCATTATGCAGGCCCCAACTTCAGAGAGAGAGAGAGAGAGAGAAGCTGAGAGTAATGATATTAGGCAGAGATATAAAGCCTGTTATGAAGTTGGTTTGATGTTAATGTATTTTGAAATAGCCCACTTTCTCTTGAGGAAAATTTTGTGAGGATGAAAAAAAGTGCATGTTGTGAATTCCTTTTCCGTTTATTGATAGAAAACAAATTAAATACATTTTTTTTTTTTTTCAAATATCCTGATACTTTTATTTTGATGAGAATACAGTGATCGAAATAAGCAGCCACGATGCTGAGAAAAACTGTGTTTTTAAAGAGTAACAATAAAAAAGAAGAGACTCCGTTCAAAACCTTGACATTGCATATACAATTTTTGACAGCATTAGGCAACGTTTGTCAACATTTGTCAAAGTAATAAAAATATTAATGATATCAAAAAATTTTTGTTCCCAATTGATTTTCAAGTTAATCCTTGTTAAAATGCCCGAAACAAAATAATCGTAGCATTAAAAATAGAAGGAAAAATATCATCCAAAATGCAGTATAATTTATTGCCAGAGGAAAAATTATTTATATATATATATATATATATATATATATATATATAACTTTTTCTTTCCTTCTTTCTTTTATGTATTCTATTTTTTCATCTCGAGAATTGATTTTTAAAAAAGAATAATATGACATGTGACGGAAAAAAGAAATAACCTCTCTTTCATTCTCTCTTATCATACACCCCCCCTTCTTATTAAAACCACAGCTTCCTTTCTTTGTTAGGAACTCTGTCTATCTCTCTTCAATCACTCATTCTTTGGGTCACTTAATTCTTTACTAATGCGGTTAACCTATTCAAAACTTTACATGAAATATCATCCTTTCTTATGAATGTCGACTTTTGTTGCAGTTGAAAATGCCACCTCTTTTCTGGCAACTCCTTTAGCTTTGTAGCTAAAGGAGTGGCCAGAAAAGAGGTGGCCAGTTATGACTTCTCATCATACCACTGGAAAACAACTTTGGAAGCCGTGAGATTGGGATTGTCCCTGTGTAACGACCCTCTCACTTATATTCATATGCTCATTGCTATAATAATATCTGTCTGGGCACCTCAATCTTGTGCCCTCTTTTTTTATTTTTTTATTTTTAGAGTTAGGTATTTGTTAGGGGAGGCAAACAGGACATTTGACCACTGACCCCAACCTGGATCAGGCCATCTCACCTCAGATGAGGAGCTTTAAATGTTTGAGCCCTATAGTCAGTAAAGGTTAAGAGCAAAGCTGATCGACAACAGCCACAGACATCATCCTTGTTGTTTATTGACTATCGTCCTGATGATGTTAGTGGCTATTTAGAGATTTGCGTAGTAGCCCATGTGTGAATATTTTTACCCCAAGAACTCCGCACCTGGTTTGTTTTTCTGTCAGAGAAAAGTTTCTCTTAGTTTGACTACGTAACAGGGCTGAAGGGCTCCAACTGCCCTGCTATTTAGCCATAACTGCGAGATGTGGATCCAGGTTGTTCCCAAGAGCATTAACGTGAAGTGAATTTCCGTTTTCTTTGATCGTCAGACATGATTGATACCAAATAAATAATAGATAAAAAACCAAGTTATCACATCCTGACTACATTAACACAAAAAAAATGAAAGACATAAGAGTCGATGGCTCCTGTCACCTGATGGTTCTAACTAACCAGACGCAGCTATGATACCATTGCCAATAATGGTTAAGTAAGACATGGTATGGTTCTGCGTAAGCAATGACAAGCTAGGCCAAACTTGCTCCGAACTCTCCCTGAGATCAAGCTTGCTCAAATGTCTCTGTGACTCTAGTTGCAGGAACAAGTATTTTTTTTTTTTTTTGGCTAGCCAGGACCCCACCCTAAACTTGACCTCACATCAAAATTGCACCTGTTATGAGGTGAGTAAACAACCTTACTACATCCAAGCAAAACAGCAGCTTTCTGAGAGCTTAAAAAATGACATCTGTTTTCTTTGATTTTCAGACTCCCAATTGCCAATTTAGAAAACTTTAAAGAATTGCCCTGTTATCTTGGCTTGTTATGCTACATTTTGGACGATGTAAACCTTTCACCAGTGACTGAAAAATAGTCTTTATTTTTAAAAATCCCGTATCAATTTTAGCACACTGTGTCCCTGTGCATCTATAAGCCTAGTCAGTGTCCTCCAAAACTTCCTCTTCCCTGACCGTAATGTAACATTTATACTATTGTTCAGAGCAAAGGTTCTCCACGGCACAATGTTAGGAAAATCTTAGAAGTGTCTTTGAAGTTTGCTCAGCTCTATATCACTTGTATATGCATACCCTTTAAGAAATCGTTAGTGGGAAAGTGATCATCTGATTCTGGAGAAAATCACGGCTGAATATAAAATGCACAATAACAAAGTTTACTTTTCCTGCTTAATCTGAGAAAAAATGCTGCAGAATCGGCAATGGATCTATGATAATTATGCAATAGGTGCGAGCATGTGTTTGGAGTGGCTGATAGATTTTTGTTTAGGGAGAGTTTAAGCTCAAGTACAAAGAATGGTGCGGAAAAAGTTGGAACTTTTGAAGGAAGTTATGGCTCAAATAACACTTGAACCTGCAGAAAATTTAGAGGTGAATCGGTCAACTCATTTGAATGATGCATTAGAGAAAAAAACAAAACTTTTTTCTTTGCAAGGAAGACAACCAGTGTCAATTGATATCCTCATGTTACAAATGTGACTCAGTATATACTGCATTTCCAGTAGTATAACCACTTTTAAACTGTGATTCATGCCAAAGTCTGAATTTAATGCAGTTTAACTTGGATCAATTTGATTCGATAGCTTCTGTGACAGACAATAGTTATTTCAGAGAATAATCTGTGAAAAAGATGAGAGACTTAGATGTGGATGAATCAATTTGAAATCAATTTTGTCAGAATTTCCAGATGTTAGTGAGGAAAGAGTTTGTGAAGAGTTGACAATTGAAGTGCAGCCAGATGCAGTTCCTGTGCAACGACTGATAAGAGGAATTCCATTAGCTCCGGAAAGATAATTCAAGGATGAATTTGACATATTCCGGGCTGAAGCCTGATGAAGGAAGGTGTGTGCAATTGTAGAGCTTCCAAAACCACCTGATTTGTATCATTTGAGGCAATTCATTACAGAATTGAATTGAAAATGTAACGTGTGGTTGTGTATTTTCTCCCTAATCAAAAAACATGGAGCTGGAATTGCAAGCTCTCCAACGTTCAACATATCCTCCTGATGTATCACTTATTTTGATCCATCCAACATTCTTTATATAATTAGCTATTCTAACAAATTCAAGGTATTGAATAATTCCTTAAAGAATTGATCAATCAAAACCAGATACCTTCTTTTATGAGGAATATATAATTTAACCGAAAGTAGTTATAAGCTTATAGGAAGCCAGGGAAAATTGTTTGATGACTGGATAATGATGCTATAAATTTGTGAGCATAAAAGATTTTGTCAAAAAATGTCTGGAAACTTGCATCAACCTAATAATGTCACAGCAAGTTGAACAACCATAGCCATCAAAAATGGCAAATGGTCCTATCCTCTTTTATATTTCATACGGTTGTGTGTGTGTGCTCCTGGCTATACTGCTTTGTCTCCAGACTTGGAAATTGGTATCAGTATTCCACTGAATCCCCTTCCAAATTTTTTTTTTATTTTCAATTTATTACAGTGGTTCAATAATTGACTTTGAATTCATTTGTAGTTTTAAAAAGTCCAAATATACTGTATTTTTTCCTGAAATAAGTCTCAAAATGTTGTATTGCATCCTACAAAAGACAAAAGTTACTTTTTCTTCATTGGTGTATCCTAACTCCTGGGGAAGGTAAACTACACTAGACAGTACTGAATTCCTTCGTATGACCTCAGATTGGAGTGTATAAATTGTACTTGGTTTAGTATATAAACAAAAGTATCACAAACAATAAAAAATGTATGTAATCACAAAAATTCATTCCCGTATCAGTTACTTGAGTAGATGAGTCAACAGACTTGCAGTAATTTAGATGTTGTCAATATTAGTTTTTCCCGCTCTCCTCAAATGACCTTGACATGAAGGGAACATAATTAAATAACAAAAGAACTGGAATTGCGATGTGTTAAAAAGGTTTACCAGTAAATCGTATAAAAAAAAAAACAATACTATTGTAATCAAACTCTGAACCCTCCCCCAACTGTTTGGGTCTTGTTTGGTTGTTCTTAGATAAAGGGTGGTTCGTTCAGTCGGTAACAGCAGGTAATGCTGCTGATTAGTTTCCACTGTTTTAGATGTAGAACTTGATATTACAGGAGCTTTATGAGATCATAGAACAAAAGATGTGATTTATAAAAAGGGTTTCAACTAGGAAGGATGTTTAAGACTTTGCCATTCTTCTTTATTTTTTTTTTTTTTTTTTTTTTTTTTACAAAATTTTGCAAGTTGGAGTATGTCCTGGGGGCCTGAGCATCCTTGATTCTGGGGAAATACAATTGTTAAAATAGCAAATAATCTGACATTAAATACTGTGTTGTAAGGCAAAAATGTTTCTGTATTAGAAACCATCAACCAACACTGTCAGCAAAGGTTTCTTCAGTTTTCAAGTTGGTCTGGCTATGTATGCATCATGCCAACAAGCTGTACTGATGGAGTTAGAGGGCTGAAAACGTAAATATTAATTCCTTATTTCAGAAAAAGTGTTTGGGTTTGTTTTTTTTTGGTTTATTTTCTTTGCATTTTTTTTTTTTTTTTAGGAGGTTCAGTTTGCAATGTAAATCTATGCTAAATTGATGCCTTAGTGTGTGTCCAGCTGTAATCATGCTTATTTGTTTTGTTTTTTTCTTATGAAAAGTCATACAATTTTTGAGATGACCATCCTACAAAAAGCAAGAGGAGTAACTTGTTCACTGATCACCCCTTTTTCGAATGATCACCCCCAACACAGCATGCTGCCAAAAGATGTTGGTCATGTGACAGTTTCTATCAAGTGACTATCCAAACCTGTTCTGCTTTTCATTTTTTTTTCTTTTTTTCTTTTCTTTTTTTTTTTTTTCTTGCGCTTTTAATGATGACACAACATTTGTTACTTGCAATGAATAACTCTGCTAAGTCTTATCAAGGTTTCTTTCAGAGAAAACATTTTAAAGCCTTTTCTTCCTTAACAACGCCAGAAAAAATGAAATCATCATTTGAATGATTTTGAAACGTTTTTTTAATTATGTTCTTTTCATGGTTACTGTGAAAGCATAATAATTAAATGCATGTATATTTTTTCCTTTTCTTGTATTACAGAGGCTGAAGATAAAAGCCCTTCCTCTCCTAAAGAAACATCCAGTGATCAGGTAATTAAGCATTATTATGTCTTGCCATTCATTAGAGTCCTTCCTTTTGTCAAAGAATTCATCACTTTGACATGATATGAAGAATTGGGTTAGCATATTTTTCCATGATGAATTCTCATTTTGCAAATACAGAGGAAGCTGTTTCTTATAATCATGGATAATGTTATCAAATAGTTATTGTTATCAAAATTAGTCTGTCCCGAACACTTGATTGAAAATTATGTAAAAAAATTATAGTAACAATATTTATATTAATCATATTTATGATTCATTCTATGTCTGCCTACCTTGATTTCGAAGTTTGTCATCCGTGACTGACATGGAAGGCTTGAAATACAACGGTATGCATGACTGCTTAGCCTCGTGTGTTTTTTTTTTCTTTTCTTTGGGGGGGGGGGGCTCACAAAGCATCCAGTAAACCTGCTCTAAACCTACGAGCCTTTTCAAAATTTATCCCACTTTTTCTGCCATCATTACAGCACTGTCTATTGTAGCAAAAATCTTGCACAAGGTTATTCTTGCAGTCTATGAACACTCAAATGTTGTTTTTTTTTCTGTTTGAATTGATGATAGTTGCGTCTTTTGCTTTATGCCATTTTGGCTCTTGATAGGTTTAATTAGAACACTCTACTTCTGGATAGCGAGCGAAACCTGCATCTATTCCAGAGCTTTGGATTGTCACTGCTATGATTCCTTTTTTTTTTTTTTCCAAATTGTTGGCACATTTATAATCTGAAAAAATGAAGTTCCTAAATTGTTTTAAATGATTAGATTTAAAGGAAAAAAAAATTTTCAGAATTATATTGGTTTTTTTTCTATTTCCATCTTGGGCTTTTTTTTTTTTTTATCAAAAACATTTTTTTTTTTTTCTCTATTAAAATCTTGAAGCAAAAGTTGATAGCATTAAAAAAATAAAATAAAAAAATAATGGTTGCGAGTGAATTTGCCCAATTATGACTTTTCTGCTGAAAAAAATTGGTCTGGAAATTCTATATCTGTCTGTTATTTCTATTCTTAACGGCCTCTTCTTCCTAATATCAGCAGTGTTACAAATAGTTTTATATTAGGATCAGGGGGGTGGGGTTGTTTTTTTTGGGGGGGGGTCTTTTTTTCTTTTTTTTTTTTTTTTTCATCATTATTTCCCTTCCATGAAAAGAACAAGTTTTTATAGAAACACTCATATTTTTCGTGGCGAACTGATCCAATCATCTGGAAAAAAGTCCATGAACCAATTTATTGAAAAGAAAAGCTTTGTTTTGGATCAATATCGAGAACTTTTTATAAATTCAAACTTCAGCATATTCTTCTCATAAAAATATACTTTGGCACTGATAGTAATATGATTTGACAACTTTAACAAAATTACTGCAATAACTTATGTTAATAGTTAATCGTCTTACTTACTATCTTTTGATAGTATCATCAGAGATGCAGAGTGGCTTAATTGTTAATAGCACAGAAAATGAAATCTGTGGATATTTTTGCACCTTTCTGATGCAGGCATTCTATATTCACCCATTTATGCTAAGGTTAAGTTGGCAATAATCTATAATATTATTTTACTATGGTTGAACAACTTCTTTTTTCAACTTTTTATTCTATCCAGTGCCTGAAACATGTTTCAGCAGACTCTGAAGAAGCTGTATATGTTTGAAAAATTCACATACGATTTGCCTTTTTGGAAAAAAGAGTTATGGAGTCTGCATTCTCTCTCATCCTTATAATAATGATCTGATTTCCATATATTTCTATATAATACTAAATCCAATTTGCCAGACCGAATTTGGCATGCATACTCATGAACCTAAGGAAAGGCTTCAGAATAAAATATATATATACATACATCACAAGACCAACTAGTAATAAATAGGCAAAGCAAAGAAATAGCCAATGTTGTTTTTGTGTAGAAAGAGACTTGATGGGACAAAGAATATAAAAACAGATACGTCTGAGTAGGGATTGTGATATACAAGGAATTGTGCAAATAACTTTGGTTGGACCAGATAAGCAAATGGCGTGAGCACAAACCAGATTTTGTCCAAGAGTGAAATACTCTGGGACTTTGATACCCAGACCGACCACTTTATTGGAACAAGAAGACCAGGTCTGATAGTTGCGAACAAAGAATAGGAAATCTGCCAGGTCCTAGATATGGCTATACCACCTAGCCACAGGGTGAAGATGAAAGAGAGAAAAAATAAGAAACATACCAGGACCTCACCAAGGAATAGAAAAAATGTGAGACCTGAAGGTTAGGTTCATGCCTTTAATGTTTGGCCCACTTGGAACCATACTCAGAATACAAGAGTCATCATGGGATGAATTGAAAATTTTAGAAAGAATAGGGATCATCCAAACAGCCATTCTCAACTGGGACCAGGTGGCCCCCTTGAGAGTGCTGGCATATTTGAAGTGGGGCAGAGATTGAAATAATAAATCAATCTCTATCTGTTTGTGCTGTATCCCTGTTTAACAGGGAGCCCTAAATGGCTGGTCTAGACCATTGCAATGTATTGCAGATTTGAAGAGACTTGCTGGCACTCAATCTCTAACCATAGCCACTTGACATCTGGATTGAACATTCAAATGCTGCTATTAGTAGTTGTAGTAGTAATTTTAATAATGATAATGATGTATGCGATGATATAAAAAGCAAGGAAACCTTGTGTGATTCTGTTTCCTAAAATAATCTTAACATGTTTTTTTGACTAATTTATTTTCTTATCAAGACATATAAGGATTCAGTAAAGGAGTGGGTGGAAATTCTATTTAAAGTTCAATTCTCATCTATTTACACCTGGCAACCATTTAAGACAGCAAACTTGCATTTTATTGATTCCTTTTTACTTATCTCTGCCAACAGAGCTGGAAAAGGGTATTCATATTCCACTATATAGTATGGTTTGGTACTTATAGTTAAAACTGTCTTTGAAAATCAAGTGAATTTTTCAATTTCCAGCTTTTTTTATAGCTATAAATAGACAACAATCATGTGTATGTGTATCAAGTAGATCTCTCTTCAATCGCTAGAGTGGTTATAAAATAAGTAAAGATTTTTTTCAATGGTTCATCTCAGATTGTACATTCTGTTTCACTCAAATAAGATTTTCAAATGAATACATGTATATGTATGTATTTTCATTTGGAGCAAATTCATCAAATACTCTCACACTACAGAACAAATTATAAGAAAGAATCATACATTTACTTTTATTGAACTCAACAGATTTAATCTACAATTGCAGATTTTTATTGGCTAAATTGGAAAAATATCAGCCGTATCTAGCCAAAAGCCCTCATGTATTCAGGCATGTCTATCCGTTTGGACACACAAAATCTCTCAAGTTTTCAATGGATTTCAATGATATTTCTTGGGATGTTTGGTCAGGGGGCATGAAAGAATTGGTTAAATTTTGTGGTGGATCCAGAATTTACATTTTTAGCTTGAAAGGTTAGCGCTCTCTGAGTGCTTCCTGGGAGGTGGGGGGTCATTGATTGTTTCTTCTACTTTCTTTCCCACTCAACGATTTCTTGTTCCTTCTCTTTTTTTTATGCCCCTACGTCTGTTAATATTGTCTGAAATTAGAAACCATCTATCAAAACTGTCATCGTAGGTTTCTTCAGTTTGAAAGTTGGGTTTGGTCGCCGCCTGGCTATGTATATGTCACACATGCAGGCCACGCCAATGGAGTTTGAGGGCTGAAAATTTTAACATTCCCTCATATCTAAAAAATGTCTTTTTTTTTTCTTTTTTTTTTCTGACCTTCCCTCCCAAATAGGATTTTACTGGATTAATTTTCAATGTAAGTCTGTGCTGAATTGGTCCCTTTTGTTTTATGAAAATTCAGACATTTTTGGTGATTACTGCCCAACAAAAGGCAAGAGAAGTAACTTATTGGTTGATCAAACCCAACATAGCATACTGCCAAAAGAATCTGGTTATTAGATACATTCTACTTACCAGATCACATCTTTTAGTATTCTCCCTTGTTTATTTGCAACCTTCTGTGTCAATATTAGGAATTGTAGGTGGCCTAACCATTAACAGCACCGAAAAAGAAATCGGTGAACCAAGTTCAGATTCCAGCTAAGACAATTCAAGACAGCAAAACGAGCATTGCATTGATTCCTTATTATTAATTCTTTTTTGCTTTGTGAGTTGTGCAGTCATTTATTGACCATTTACTTCTTCCGTTTTCTCTGCCACTCTCGGATTTCTTCTCTCTGCTCTTTTCTGCCCCATGCTCCTATCAATATTGTCTGAAGTTCTATTAATGTTCTCCCACGTTTATATGAAACCATCTGTGTCAGTATTACGCTTCTATTCATACATCTTGGAATATCAACTGTTCCACTTCCTTACCTTTCCTGGGCTGAAGTTGCTTCCTCTTGGTTTGCCCGGCATTTCCGTGCAACGCTGTTCAGTGTACGGACCAACGAGAACAATCTATGGAGTTAAAACAATTCTCGTTTTCTACGACACTGAACAGTGAAGTGTACTTTGGAAGTAGAATCATTGCTTCATCTGGCAAAGAGACTTGTGTCTTTTGGATTATTCTCCTCTGGGCATCATTAGATGCACCTACCCTCTCACGAATATTTGAAAGTATCTGCTTCATTGCTGATAATGCTTGCTACGGCACATGGTTATGCTCTGTGACATTTCCCCACAAACTTCCATTAATGTATGCTCGACCTTTGCAATTTTCTTCAGTACAATGCCAAGATGCTTTTCCATTTCCAAGTTTTCCATCTAAACAATAGCGAAATCCATTCAATAATATGTGCTCTTGCTCTTTTTCTGATAAAATAAACTCCATAGAGCTAATCTATTTGGTTTTAGATTAGTGAAGGGCTGCAACAAAATAATGAGCAACTTACTAAAAAAACAGTGCTGTTCAAGAGTTGCCAAGTACAATTAATGCCATGCCAGAGTTGTTGAATAGAAAGACCATGAAAGCAAAATAAAACAACTCAACTATCAGCTGGAAATCATTTGGTATGAGTAGACATATTGAAGATCACCTTGCCAATATGCTTCAAGCATAAAATATACAATGAATGTATAATACCAGCTATGATATATGAATACGAAACATAGAAATTAACAAACAAAAAAAAAAACTGAGAACCAACTCGGGATTGCAGAGAGAGCCATGGAAAGAGCAATGTTCAGGATAACTCTAAGGGATAGAGATCAACACGGATCCGTTTTCATTTGGTTTCGCATGAGAGTAAGATGTGATGCAAGGTCAGTTTAATGTGTGGTTCCGCTTATGGGAAAGCTAAAAAGATTTGCTCCAGTTTCTGTAACTGGTGTTACAAAGATGTTGTCTGGGCAAGCTAATCCATTTCCCTTTTATTGGAAAGGTACTGCCGTGGGGCTTGCTGATCCCCAAAACTGGGCAAGGTTATTTTTTTTTTAATTTTTTTTTTTTCAGGCCACATGATGAATCCTAGGCCTCTTGCACTTGGCAGTATCAAGCCTCAGTTGGCCATCATCGGCCACTGTATTGCACTAGTGCAAAGCTATCAAAAAATGTACTACATGGACAGAAATGTTGGGAAGCAACACATCGATCTTAGGCATGGCACACAGATACTACACTCTGACCCTAGGCAAAGGGCATGGGAACAATACTTTGATACTAGACAGAGTAGGCATGTTCTCTTATACTAGGGAGAAGAGCCAATTCATACTTATATAATCCAATCATTATTGACAGATCTTAGTATTTCGAATAATGTAAGCACTCACTTTATTTCAGAACTTCAGAAAATAACAAAGATGAAGACAATAATCCCAAATAATATATGGAATAGTGAAAACATTCTATCTCAGAACTGGAGAAAATAACAAAGTTGAAGACAATGGTCTGAAAAATCTTACCTAATGAGAAGTGTGATTTTTATTTTTTTTTAATTTTTTTTTGTTTGCCTAACAACAGTCTTTTCAACTTAAAGGTAACAATGATGCTAATAAGAATATCTCCTACAAACCATTCGAAACAATGGACTCGTCCATTAAAATGATTTTAGTAGTTTGTTTTCAAAAAAAATTATCTGATAGGAATTCAAATATATCCATTAATATTTTTTATAGCGATTAACTAGTATACAATGATAAAAAAAAAATACTTTATCTCGGAACTTTCTTGCATATTCCAATATTGTTAAGTGTTTGCTTTTGCAATATTTGATACAATCCTTTTTGAAAATTGCACAAATATTAAGAAAAAGTTGTAAGCCCTTCGTGCTTTCTTGCTTTAAGATCATTTTGCATATCCGATTTAGGATCTACCTCCCCACCCGCAAAAGAAAAAGCTTAACATTTGTTCAGATTTCTGCTTTTTGGAAAGAGGCAAATGATAGATTTCTTCTTGAAACTTTTTTTTCTCTCCTACTCCTCTCTATGCCACCCTATTTCCCTCTCTCACTACCACTTCTCTCTCTGCCTCTTCCTTCTGTTCCCACCTCTCTTTCTCTCTGCCTTCTCTACTCTCCCTCTTTCTACCCTGCTTTCACTACTCCCCCTCCTTTTCCCCCTCTCTTCATTCCGTTCCTCTCTCTCACTCGGACTTCTTTCTGCCTTCTCTTCCCGTCCATCCTTCCTTCCTTTCTCTCTCTCCTCCTCCTCCTTTTCCCTCTCCTCCTCCTCCTCCTCCTCCTCCTCCTCTCTAATAACAGATCCAAATCGGTCTTCATTCATGTTTTTGTTTTATTTTTATTGATTTCCTGCATCTGATCGGTTGTCTGTCTGTCTTACTTGACCCAGCTGTCTGTCAGTTGCTCAAGTCCCTCACGGTAAATGTTATAGAAGTTGATTCAAAACATTGCCGGCCACATGTCATTCATTGTTTGTTTCAGATGCATAGTTTATGTGCGTGTGTATACTTATCGTATATACATATGTTGACTCTTTTTCCTCTCAAGCACATGCCCACAGGAGATATTTCCCCGAGCCTAACTTAGTATGGTACAAGGACACAGCGAGAGCTTATTAGCCTAACTTGCTATCATCATACAGGGGATGTTAGATATTAATTAAACTTAATCAAATCTAAGGCCAAAATAGTGGGGAAACTCAATGAGGACTGAACTAAGAAAGGCTTGCAAAAATTAATTTACTTACCATCAAGCTATGTCAGTGTTATAACTACTGTTTTCCTCAATATCTATATCATATTAATGTAATCTTGGTTGACCAATTGCGGTATATATTTGTGTCCTGGTAGTTCTCTAGCCGTTAACAAGTAACAAAGAACTCTTGGTTACTTCAACTGTAAAACCTGTTCAATGTTGCTTATGGATGAATTCAATCTTACTCCTGTTCACAACAATTTTGATCGCTGTTTCCAGAACAAGTCTTTGCTTGAAATGTGACTTGCACAAAAGCGGGACTCAAAGCTCAAGGCTCCTCAACTACTAAACCGTACTCATCCATTCATACCCTTGCACTCGGTTGATTAAGAAGTTGTAGAAGGTGACGTCAGAGAACCCAATGGTCAGATGCCTATACATGTATAATTTTATGATTGTCAATATTTTCATTCTATGCACTGTGTAAGTATTATATTTGTACAGGCTTTATATTTAAAGCCGTACCTGTTCATGTAATTATTCATATATGTTACGGTTTACTTCTCTGTGAATACTCATTTTCTGCTGATATGCATTAAATATTTTTCAACATAAAAAAATATTTTCTTTCAGAAGATTTGACATAGTAAAATCATTCTAGGAAATGGATTACTAAAGTAGAATGCCATAAAAGGTCATGGAAATAAAACAAAATTGAATCTTGCTCTTTCTTGTCACTTTCAGGATGATGGAGCCCAGCCTCAAAGTACGAGTAAGTAATTTTTTTTTTCTTTATTATTTTATTTATTCAGTATTACTTGTAATGTTCAGTTTTGACATCACTATAATTGTAACTCATGATATCACGGGTAGGATTTATTAAAAAAATACATCTCTCTATTGATGACATATATAATGACTCAGCAAATAATAGAAGCCTAGAAGTAAGCTGATGCCAAAATTACCATAATATGTTTGGTGTGAGAATAGATGTAGTGAACACATGCCATTACAGTCAATAATTAAGCAACAATAGTATCAAAATTTGAAGTGCTGTAAAAAAAAAAAAAAAATTCTCGGGAATACCATTTGAGTACGATGATGCATACATTCAACACCGATGTAATAAAATTCTTGGAGAGAGAAATGCAAGGTTTGCAAAAGGATGAATATTGTCAGAATAAATTCTATTGTGACATCACTGGCATTTTCTACTGGGTAACATCTAGATTCTCCAGACTATACGAATCAAAATGATGGTAAAAAAAAGCCTTTTTTCCAAGATCAAAAAACGTTTTTAAAAGAGATATAGTGGAGTGCTGATACCAATTTTCAAGTCTGTAGACAAAAAAGTATAGCCAGAAGCACTGAAACACACAAGTGCACATATAAAAAAAGGATTGAATCCTTAACCATCTTTAGTGGCAACAGTTAATCAATAAAATGAATTCTGAGACATGATCATTCAGTACTTCTTTTTATTCTGTTAGAAAAATTAATATCAACTTTAGAGATGTATCTAAAGGGTAGAATGGTGCATTATTACCCCCTCTCACAGAAGAATTTATAATGTCCCACTTTTAATGATCAAAACATGCTATTTTTATCGTGCAATTATAAACTATCAACCAAAACTGTCAACATACGTTTCTTCAGATTTTAAGTTGGTCTGGCTGACTATGCATGTATCGCATATACTGACCAACAAAAGGCAAGAAAAGTAACTTATTTTCACCTTTTTTTAATTAATCCTCCAAAGATGGCATGCTGCCAAAAGTTATTGGCCATATGACTGTTTATATCGAATGACTAACCGAACCTGTTACAGTGTCATCCAATTCAAATTATTTGTGAAGGTAATTAATATAGTCCATAAATGAATGAATGAAAATCATCTTAGTAGCACTATCACTCAAGATGGAATTAGATGATTAACTACCAAAATTTGTAATATTTTTTCCTCTAAAATTGATTTTAGCAAGTTTCAGCACTTAGTCTGTATGCTGTGCATTAAAATTTTGATTTAAAAAAAAAAAATTACTAATGATTATGAATTGATGCAAACATTGTTGAAAGACAGAACAGGGTTTTGATATACACGGTGGTGCAAAAGTGTCTTTCTATTTTGAAATTTAAGTAACATTTTTGATAAAAAGGTAAAGAAATTTTCTCTTCGGATGTATTCATTTTAGACTTCGGGAATTACTTTGAACTAATCGCGGAATATAACACTCTTTCAATTTCAAATTTCACAAATTGATTTCACATGAATCAGGAATTGACTGGCTGCTGTGTTTGCATGATTTGGCTGCTCTCGATTTCTTTCCTTTGTGGTTTTCTTAAAAGAAGAGTTTGCATAAATAATTCCCCCAAACATTTCTAGAATGGAAGAATTCAACAAGGAATTAGAGCCTTGGAGCCAGATACATAATGTGGCTCTCATGGAACATTGCCTAAAAAAAGGTTTGACAACCCACAAAGCTGAAAATGGGTGTCATTTGCAGGATTCTACAATTAGTTCAAATGGAGAGATTACAAGGTAGCACAGTATACTAGAGAAAAAATAGGGGTCAGGGATTATGTAGAATCCATTAGAAAACTCAAATGGCAATGGGCAGGTCTTGTTGAAAGGATATCAGACAACCGATGGACATCATTACTCATAATATGGATCCCCAGAGATAGTAAACAAAACTGTAGTCAACAAAAAATAAGATGGCAAGACAAACTATAAGAGTTAAAAAAAAAGTATTGGCTCTGAAACGCCCATGATAGAAAGGTCTGATGAATCTTGAGGAAGGTCTATGTCCACAATGGATGCTAAAAGGATGATGATGATGATGATGATAAATTTCCATGGTCCAGATAAATTTATCTGTAGGGAAAATTTCTAATTAAAAAATGATTCAAGTTTCAAAGTGGAAAGTGACTTTTGCATCACCATGTATGAATGTACGTTTCTAATATATTTAACAAAAGCAGAGGGCACCTTACTTTACTTTTTAGTTCTTAGGAAAACCATTCAAAATGTCAATTACAAAAAAAAAGACAGTCTTTCATTATAGCATTTCCAATGATCAAAATTCAAATCCATTTCGTACATATATATCTAAAAGTATGATATATATATATATGCTATTTTTTTCACTCACACATCCCAATTTACCTTACTATTATGACATAAAAATCAAGATTACAAGAAAGAGAATCTCAAGTCTTTATCTGATCACGCATCAGCTTGAGTTGAGTTGAGACAAAAAAAAAAATTAAATTAGGATACTTGAATCATTAAAAAATAAATCCTCGTGTAAAGTAGCTTTAGGCTCCTTAGTGCCGATCTATACATAAGTGACCCTGTCATTTTTAACCGGTGTGTGTGTGTGTGTGTGTATATATATATATATATATATATATATATATATATAATCTCAGAAGTAGTTCCCGATTTGCAGCTGTCAGCTGTTCAGTTGTCAGCTGATTAGTGGCCGTAAACTAAAATGGAATAAATATTTAATCACTTGCACACCCCATTGTTTCACAGGCCAATACACTGTAAGTTACTAAGATAGCATCGTTTGACTTGTTATTCTTGAATAGACTGCCAAGATATAAATAGATCTGCTTTAAATTGGGTGTTACTTCTGTGACACCCTGTATATGTATCAAGCAGCTTTCATTTGGTAAAATAAAAATAAAAAAATCTTTCTATATGTCAAATATTAACTGGATGCTTATATGTATGTATTTAGGCAGCAATTTTTCATTGATACAAGTTTGGCTAAAGACTAGACACAAGGTTTTTTGTAGATACATCAAGACCTCTCTGTTGGATGGTTTTCAGTCGCTCGATTCTGTTAATGTAAAGAACAGAAAGAGGAAGGAGAAAGTGTGACATCATCAAAAGAACATCTCTTATCAAGCATTTGTTTGTTGAAGTATTGCCAAGTATCATTTGTTGTTAATAGCTAAAACTGTCTTCAAAAATAGCTAAAATCAGCCAAACTTTTCAATTTCCAGCTACATTTATAACTAAAAATGTTATACATACTCATTTAAAGCCCACTTAAAAACTAAGCATGCACTAAGACTCCAGAACAAATTATCCATAAAAATTGTACACTTACTAATTTTTTTTTTTTAATTAACTAGTTTTTCGGTTGAACCATCCACACCACACTTCCCTCCTTATCTTCCTCCTGCCACTACTACCACAACTAGTGATGCTGCTTACTTGTTTAGAATCCTTTTGAAATTGGAAATCATAGATATAGATATAAGGATGGTGGTCGCATTATTGAACTTGAGGTTCTTGTTTTTTGATCTTACCATTCTTGGTTCTGTAGAAGTGAATGTAGGTCAGTAGATAATGCATACAAGAACCGTCCATAAGTTTCCAACTGACCTCTTCCAGCTTTTCACTGAACCATTCCCAAGATCTAAGGTCTCAATGTCTTGGATAAAAATGATTGTCATAGACTATTTGAACTCCCAGAACCTCCACACGTTTTGACAACTAAGATTTTCCATTATCTTATGTCTCTGCTCTTCTCTCACCCTTTCCCTAAATCTTCTCATTCTCTCTTTAATCTCTTCCTATCTTTGTGGTCCATGTTTTATCTGCCATACAAACATGAATAAAAAGAAAATAAAGTAATTCAATAAGCCTCCATCCTGATGATGAATTAGCATTCATCTTACACAAAATATATCTATTTTTCAACATTATCTCTTTTCTTGTCATCACTCTTAATTCAGTGGTGAATATTAATCACACAGATTAAATATCATGCAGTGAAAATTCCAGACAAAAATTCTGCTGATAACTATGTCTGGCTACAGATTTATTGATTCCCTCTACTACTACTATACACAGGCGCCAACAAATCTAAAAATGTATCTACATTAAAAATCAAAGTTCTCCCTTCAGTGAATTCCATTTCTTTAATTCACAAAGCGAAGTTGAAAAATTGAAAATGTTTTCGTTTCTTTTATTTCAGATTGGTTTCCAGTTTTTCCCCCATGAACTGATAAATAAATACCGTAAAACAATGCACCTTACTTGAATTGACACTGCCCCTTTCATTCTTTCGTATTTCTTTCTCTTTTCACAATCCTGTCAGCAATAATCAATCAAGCAACTTGTTTTTGCCCTATGTCACTCACTCTTAACCCTTTCAAGACTCACGGGATATATACTGGGTTTTGGGTTAGGGTGCTTGGAAAAATGTTAACACCATTTCCATGCTATAAGAAATTGTTAACACTACTTTCTTTCCCTCACAGTCGATTGAAATGGCAAAGATTGTCTCTTGAGCAAAGAAGAAAGATCACTGCATAGATAGAGATCTTCCAATCACTCATAGTGGTTGTTACCATTTCAATCAGCTGCAAGGAAAAGGAAATAGTGTTGACATTTCTTTTTTTTTCCTCCCCAGCAAGGAAATAGTTGACATTTTTTTTCATGTACCTGAGGTTTGTATGATTGCTGGAATATACATGACGTAGATCTTTTTTAAAAGTCTACTGAGACATTTTAATTCAGACGTTCGGCACCTTAATATGTTCGTCTTGAAAGGGTTAAATTCAAAACCACTGAGTTGGAGAAATCAGATCCAGTCTTTTGATGAATATACAATCCTAGAAGTATCTAAACTGTTGCTTTTAGAAATTTATGTAGTTTGACTTGCTCGTCTGATGTTTCCAATTTCTGAGATGAAAGATTCTCATTTATTTCTCTTGTTTTTTTTTATTGGTTGTTTTCTAGTCATTATGTTTTTTTTTTCATTTCCATAGAATCAACTGATGATTTCAATACACTACATTCTTTGTTGAATTTTTATAGAATGAAAGTTTTTAATTTCTTTCAATCATTGGTCATTTATGAAGATTATAACCCTTACTGTTAACTATAGAAATGCTAAGCCAGACTGGATGTGTTTCCTGAAAGAATTGTTCTTGTGATTACGCTGCAATGTAGCCCCTCCCAACCTCGTTGAAAGCATAAAAAACTATGAGAGAAAAAAATTTTACAACCTTCACAAGGAAAGTAACTGAATACTTCGAAACTGTACTTCTGTACAATTGCTTGAAAGTGCAGATCCAGTTTAGCATTATAGTTACATTGAAAATAGAACCCTCCCTTTAAAACCTTGAAAAATTTTTTTTTTTTTTTTCAAAATTAGATGTGGGTGCAATACACTGCATTGAGGTGCATCATTAGCATTTAAATCGTGTTATCTCAAACTGTAGAAGACCCATGGGCAGAATAAGATGAAATGAATTAATAAAAGTACTTAGAAGAAAAATATTGTGTTTGTGCTATGCATAATCATACCAATAACTTGAAGGAATAGTGTATCTTATAATAATTTTTGATTAGTATTTCTTTCATCTTGATTTTAGTTACTTTTTATTGCAACTATTCAGTCAGTCAGTCTATGGCAGTTGATAAACAGTGTATATCAAAAATAAAGAATAAGTTCTAGGCAAGACACAATCTCATATCCATTTTACTTCAGGAACTTTGCTTATGTACAGCAACTGTTCTTCCGGTTGAGCTAGCAAAAGTCCCACGGCTGGCAGAAGATCAAATCTGATCCCTTAAACACATCCTTTGCCATATATTAGCAGGTTTCTTGACGTAGAAGAGATGAGAGTTTGAGGTTTGCCCAGAGCTTATTTCTTATTTCTAATCTTGGCTGTTTATTCACTGCCGCTAACTGGTGGTTTAAATAGCTGTGGCGAAGAGCAACTAAAATTGAGTTGAAATGAATACTGGTCAAACAGAAATAATAGTTGACAATGTTTCATCTTATGAAATAAAATCATACATGAAAATGAGACTTTCCCATAAGTCAATATTTAGCCTCTATAACTTTTTCTATAAAATTCCTCCTGGAACGAGTGCATCTGTTTTGCTTGTGTGTCCAGCTGTATATACAGGAACGTATCAACGGAAAATAGTGCTCATAGCAAGCACTGAGATCATGCCCCTTGTCCAAACATTTGATATGGTGACACCTATCTTTTAGATGACTTTACCATAATATCAGCTCACAAATATATCATGTTTGAAACTGCGATAATCAGTATTATCTGAATAGCTTTTCCCAGTGCCTTGTTGAACAAGAGAATACATTAAGAGCTTTAATGGTTCTAAAAACCTGACCATCATTGTATTCTGATTGGTTGCATGTACATAGACCAAGTCTAGTGCGTGATTGTTGCAATTCACATACACTGCAAAGCTGTTTTTCTCACTTATTCTTTTATGTACATCACTTCTGTGTCCCATCATCATACTCCTGAAGAAAATTCTTTCTTCACTAATTGACTATGGCTTGTCTGACTTTAATAGAAAACTGTTCAGTGGCTGCATGGGCCATACCTGCGATATCCTAGATACGCCACTGGTATATAAGACAGACATTGAACATTTTTTTTTTTTTTTTTCAAACCATGCAAATATTATACAGTGTACAATGCACTGGTATTATAACTTTGGGGCCATTTACTGAAGCCCCATATTGATAGTTATGGGGATTGGATGAGTTATCGTATTCATTCCATTGTAAACCTTTGGTCTTATTGTCCGGCATATATGATGTATGCCATAAGATACAATCGTAGTTTTCTGATCTTACAGCCAAACACACCAGTTTTTGTCGAGCCTAGTCGGTACTTAGATAGCTGACCGTCTGGGAATATCAGGCGCTAAAAGCAACTGAGGATCATGTAGAGAGCCTCCCGTGGCGATCCATTTGTTCTATCTCTACACAACGTTCAATAATGCAAGCCAAACCCCCTAAGCTCTCTGACTGACCTGGTTGCGAGCGACAAGAAATTATTTCTGATTCCTGGTATGAATGGACTTAGTTATTGGTTCTATTCAAAACATTTCTGTCTGGCTTTTCTGTCCCACTTTTCTTTTGGCTAAGAACAAAGAAAGTTTTTTAAAAAAATAAAAAGAAATATTCTATCATGTCTACTTAACCAAAAAGTTCCATAATAGCAGTGATTTGATTCACTCTACTCAATTGGCAAGTCTCAATTTTTGACAGTATTTTATATATTTATGAATATTCAGTTTATTGATTTATTTTAATATAATTCCTCAATTTACTAAGAAAAATTTTGGCAACTTGGTCGAATTGATTATAAAAGCAAAAAACAATTTAAAATTTTTCAATTTCTAAATATTGGAATTTGAGAGTTATTTTCTCTGGTGTGTTTCATGGCCTTTTTTTGCGTTTATATTATCTTCAAAATATGACTTTTGTTGAGTTTTCTGTTTTGTGTTTGCTTTACACACACAGAAAATCAAACTTTGGGGGATTGTGGCTTTTGCTAGTGGACAAATACTCAAATCACTACAAGATTTAAATATGAAAGAATCACCAAAGTTCTAAATTTATGCCAACTTACGAAAATAAAATTGTTTGTACCAAGGTCCTTTCACCTGGGTTTTCAATCCCCAATACGAGGATATTGAGGCATCTATTATGGGTGTGTCTCGGGCATGATAGCCCGACGGAGCCCATCCCACTCCTGCCTTTTATGCTTAGTTCTTAGCAAAGAGGCATTGAGAACTATTTTTATCTTTGGTATGACTCGGCTATGGATTGAATCCTTGATCACCAGACAGAAGACGAGCACTCTGCTACTTAGTCTCAGTGATTGGTGTTCTGTACCAAGTTAACTAGTTAAGGGATCTGCTTATATAAAAAAAAACTGCCATTTGTAATAACCAGGTTGTATACAGTCTGAGATTCTGAGATGAAGAGTTGTCTTCAGTCCATTTGGGCTACTAATATCCTCATCTTTCTTGTTTTTACTACAAAATGTTTATCAAGGGAACCTTTTCAATCCATGTATCTCTATTGATAGGTGTATTATTAAAGCAAGATTTATCTCTCTATCTATAACACTCGAAAAATTTTGTCTCTGTTAGTGTCCATCTCTCTCTCTCTGTTCATCTTTCATTCTCTCTCTCTGTTCATCTTTCTTTCTCTCTCTCTCTCTGTTCATCTTTCTTTCTCTCTCTCTCTCTGTTCATCTTTCTCTCTCTCTCTCTCTCTGTTCATCTTTCTTTCTCTCTCTCTCTCTCTGTTCATCTTTCTTTCTCTCTCTCTCTCTCTGTTCATCTTTCTTTCTCTCTCTCTCTCTCTGTTCATCTTTCTTTCTCTCTCTCTCTCTCTGTTCATCTTTCTTTCTCTCTCTCTCTCTCTGTTCATCTTTCTTTCTCTCTCTCTCTCTGTTAATCTTTCTTTCTCTCTCTCTCTCTGTTCATCTTTCTTTCTCTCTCTCTGTTCATCTTTCTTTCTCTCTCTCTCTCTGTTCATCTTTCTTTCTCTCTCTCTCTGTTCATCTTTCTTTCTCTCTCTCTCTGTTCATCTTTCTTTCTCTCTCTCTCTGTTCATCTTTCTTTCTTTCTCTCTCTCTGTTCATCTTTCTTTCTTTCTCTCTCTCTGTTCATCTTTCTTTCTTTCTCTCTCTCTCTGTTCATCTTTCTTTCTCTCTCTCTCTCTGTCCATCTTTCTTTCTCTCTCTCTCTCTGTCCATCTTTCTTTCTCTCTCTCTCTCTGTTCATCTTTCTTTCTCTCTCTCTCTCTGTTCATCTTTCTTTCTCTCTCTCTCTCTGTTCATCTTTCTTTCTCTCTCTCTCTCTGTTCATCTTTCTTTCTCTCTCTCTCTCTGTTCATCTTTCTTTCTCTCTCTCTCTCTGTTCATCTTTCTTTCTCTCTCTCTCTCTGTTCATCTTTCTCTCTCTCTCTCTCTCTGTTCATCTTTCTTTCTCTCTCTCTCTCTCTGTTCATCTTTCTTTCTCTCTCTCTCTCTCTGTTCATCTTTCTTTCTCTCTCTCTCTCTCTGTTCATCTTTCTTTCTCTCTCTCTCTCTCTGTTCATCTTTCTTTCTCTCTCTCTCTCTGTTAATCTTTCTTTCTCTCTCTCTCTCTGTTCATCTTTCTTTCTCTCTCTCTCTCTGTTCATCTTTCTTTCTCTCTCTCTCTCTGTTCATCTTTCTTTCTCTCTCTCTCTGTTCATCTTTCTTTCTCTCTCTCTGTTCATCTTTCTTTCTCTCTCTCTCTGTTCATCTTTCTTTCTTTCTCTCTCTCTGTTCATCTTTCTTTCTTTCTCTCTCTCTGTTCATCTTTCTTTCTTTCTCTCTCTCTCTGTTCATCTTTCTTTCTCTCTCTCTCTCTGTTCATCTTTCTTTCTCTCTCTCTCTCTGTCCATCTTTCTTTCTCTCTCTCTCTCTGTCCATCTTTCTTTCTCTCTCTCTCTCTGTCCATCTTTCTTTCTCTCTCTTTCTCTCTGTCCTCCTTTCTTTCTCTCTCTCTCTCTCTGTCCTCCTTTCTTTCTCTCTCTCTCTCTCTGTCCTTCTTTCTTTCTCTCTCTCTCTCTCTGTCCTTCTTTCTTTCTCTCTCTCTCTCTCTGTCCTTCTTTCTTTCTCTCTCTCTCTCTCTGTCCTTCTTTCTTTCTCTCTCTCTCTCTCTGTCCTTCTTTCTTTCTCTCTCTCTCTCTCTGTCCTTCTTTCTTTCTCTCTCTCTCTCTCTGTCCTTCTTTCTTTCTCTCTCTCTCTCTCTGTCCTTCTTTCTTTCTCTCTCTCTCTCTGTCCATCTTTCTTTCTCTCTCTCTCTGTCCATCTTTCTTTCTCTCTCTCTCTCTCTTTCTCTCTCTCTCTGTCCATCTTTCTTTTTCTCTCTCTCTCTCTGTCCATCTTTCTTTTTCTCTCTCTCTCTCTGTCCTCCTTTCTTTCTCTCTCTCTCTCTCTCTGTCCTTCTTTCTTTCTCTCTCTCTCTCTCTGTCCTTCTTTCTTTCTCTCTCTCTCTCTCTCTGTCCTTCTTTCTTTCTCTCTCTCTCTCTCTCTGTCCTTCTTTCTTTCTCTCTCTCTGTCCATCTTTCTTTCTCTCTCTCTCTCTCTCTCTGTCCATCTTTCTTTCTCTCTCTCTCTCTGTCCATCTTTCTTTTTCTCTCTCTCTCTCTCTCTCTCTCTGTCCATCTTTCTTTTTCTCTCTCTCTCTCTGTCCATCTTTCTTTTTCTCTCTCTCTCTCTGTCCATCTTTCTTTTTCTCTCTCTCTCTCTGTCCATCTTTCTTTTTCTCTCTCTCTCTCTGTCCATCTTTCTTTTTCTCTCTCTCTCTCTGTCCATCTTTCTTTTTCTCTCTCTCTCTCTGTCCATCTTCCTTTTTATCTCTCTCTCTCTGTCCATCTTTCTTTCTCCGTCAATTCTGCTTCTCTCTCCTCCACTTATTGCTCCTCCATCTGTTCCTGACCTATTGATCCTCTTTCTTTCTCTCTGTCATTCCTAATCTCTTTCTCTACAATTTACTCTGTCTCTCTATCCCCCGCGTGTCCGTAATGTATGGTAATCAAAGATTGTAGTGGTCAGCATTAACTGGTTGCAAACAAAGGAACAGATTTTTGAAGCATGTGAGAAAGATAACAAAGATGATGATACTAATTCAAATAATTCTTCTAACCACCAAGTTGTTCATAAATCTATAAAGTAGTGGCCAGTCATGTACTTTAACAATCTATCAACACAGATTTTGCTCTCAGTTTCATCTATGAACAAAATACTGTTAGTCATTCTAAAAACAGATATTGTTCTTTTCCAATAATCTACAGTTTTCCTCTGAATTAGCAATTTCACCTTGAAATGTACGCATTAATATTTTGATGATTGCTATGATGACTGCATGAATTAGAAACGGTCAACATGGGTCTCTTCGGATTTTAAGCTGGCCTGGCTTGTGTGTGTGTATATATATATATATATATATATATAATAGGATGTGGATTTGCTACACAAACTAGTTCATGTTTCTGCCCTCTCTGGGCAGTTGGATGTATTGAGCACTCTATGAAATAAATCCATCACTTATCAGATGTTGCTTTATACTATGCTATATTGCTAACCTGACCTGTACCATATTTATTATGTGTGCATATATATATATATATATATATGGCATGTACAGACCACACCAATGGAGCTAGGAGGCTGAAAATTTAAACATTTACTTCTTATCACATCTACAAATAACTGTTTTGAAATTTTCTCTCCTGAATAAGTTTTTAGTGGGGGTTGTTCAACTTGCTATGTAATTTTATGCTAAATTGATCGCTTAGATTGTATCATGCTCGTTTTTTTTTGTTTTTTTTCTTCTTAAATTTAGACTTTTTTAGTAACCCCAGTCTAAACAAAGGCAAGACAAGTAATTCATTTATTGATCACCTGTTTTCCGATTTTTTACTTGATCACCCTCAACACGGCATGATACCAAAATACATTGGTCAAGTGACAGTGTCTATTGAGTAACCAGCCAGACCTGTTATTTTATTAGCCAATTCCGACCCATAAAATGCAGGAGGTAGATTATATCATTAAATATTCAATCTGTTGGCCAACTAGCAAGACATGTTGACGCTTAGAGTTTATTTGAGCCTCTCGCTTGGCTGCAACAGCTATTAACTTGCAACCATGTCGTACTACTATATTAAATAGGATTAGGGCAGTTCCCATTCCAAAGGTGCATGTTTCAAAGGGGCTGGACTTTATGTAGTGTGCCTGCTACAATTGTCGGCTAAAATAATTTTTAGCCCCTTGTACAAAACTATAGCTTCAGAATATTTCAATTACTACTTTTCTGTGTTGCCAATTCAGATATTTGGTATCTACATTCAGATATTTTATATCTACATTCGGATATTTTATATCTACATTCGGATATTTTATATCTACATTTAGATTATTCAGTGTTGCTAATTTGGATATTTCATATTCAAATTCAGATGATTCAATGTTGCCAATTTGGATATTTCATATTCAAATTCAGATGATTCAATGTTGCCAATTTGGATATTTTATATTCAAATTCAGATATTTTATATCTACATTCAGATGATTCAGTGTTGCCAATTTGGATATTTTATATTCAAATTCAGATGATTCAGTGTTGCCATTTTGGATATTTCATATTCAAATTCAGATGATTCAGTGTTGCCAATTTGGATATTTTGTATTCGAACTTAGATGATTCAGTATGCAAATTCAGATATTTTATATCTAATTTTAGATAATTTTGTTTAGATGATTTAGATTCAGATTTGAGTGTTGCCAATTTAGATATCTTACATCTAAATTTAGATAATTATATTGCCAATTTAGATAATTCAGTGTTGCCAATTTAGGTATCTTGTATCTAAATTTAGATTATTTCAACTGTTTTATTTATTCTAATTAGATTTCTTGGGAATCACTGATCTCAAAAACTTCAAAATCAACATGGCCATATTTTGCAAATTTCAACTTTGTACAGAGGCTAGTTGTCAAGTAATTAGAGTTCATACAAACATACACATAGATTTCTTCAAAAGTTGTACAATATTATCCTCCTGATAATATCATTGTTTTATTCTCTGGCAGTGATTCTCAAACTGGAGCCACTAAGCTTCCAGCAGAGATATTCTCTAAGGGGTGCAATTTTAGCCATGGGAAGTATTCTCATAAGAGGAAGAACATGTAATGATAAGTATACTTGTGAAAAAATTACTGGGTAAATATTCATAATGGGGGGGGATATTGAGGGAACCCAGGGAGGAATATGTTCTAGGGTTGTCTAGGGCAGGGTTGCAAGATTGGATTACAATGAAAATTAATCCAAGCTTTACCTCCAAGACCTACCCAACACAGGCATTGGAATAGCATCAAATCAAGCAGGTCTGGAGGCAGATGTTCAATACCAGCCTCAATTTCAAAATTCGATGCTATTGCAATTCCTGAGTTGGGTTGGGTAATTCTCGGAGATAAAGCTCAGATTATTTCCCTTGTTGCCCAATCTAGGCAGCCATTTGGTAAGCAGTAGCGTCTTGGTACAATGGGTACAAGTCTTTTCAACACTTTGGTTTAGCAGTGACCTTAACAGTATAATACGCATGGGGATTTTTGAAGAATTTCTTTTTTCCTTTCTAAAAAGAAAAAAAAAAAGGCAATTGTACAAGATGCTTCAGAGAAATTTGATCATGACAAAAAATTACACTGACACGTAGTGTTCACTGTCTCCTTCAAAGTAGTCCCAAACCTGATGCTTACACACTAGCTCATTAAAGGTAGTGGGAAAAGTCTGTATTGTATTTAGTTCATGTACAACTTTCAGATTCCCCAAATTTTTGGATAGCACTTTTTCTTTCCTTTTTTTTTTTTTTCTTTTTTTTTCATCACTCCCCATTCAAAGTTGACTTCCATAATTTTGAATTACAAAAGCCTAAAAAGAAGAAAAAAGATTAGGTTGCATTTTCCTTTTCTCGATAACTAGAAAATCAATTTGATATTAGTTTGGGGTCAAATTTCAACAGCGATTTGAACTTAGAGAATCAAATTTGCAACTTTTTCATTAAACCCTACCAGACCAAAATTTTCATAAACGGTGAGAACAGGTATGTTGAAATTTATTTCGTTAGTCTGTCTAACAAAAAAGACCCCACATTTGGGGTCTTTTCCATCAAAAAAAGAAAACTTAATCTCTTTTTGTATTTCTATCACAGTCATAAATGAAATGTTGAAAGTATACAGTCTTTTATGGCTTTTTTACATGGTGGAATTTGCAATGTAAGTTTATGCAAAATTGGTTGTTTGTGTCCAGCAGTAATCCTGCTTGTTTTTCGAAAATTCAGACCTTTTATTGATCTCTGCCCAACAAGAGTTGAGAGAAGTAATTTATCCATTGACCAGCCCTTTTTCCGATTTCTCAATCACCCCCAGCACAACATGCTGCCAATAGATATTGGTCACAGGATGGTTTGTATCAAGTGACTATCTAGACCTGTCCCTTTTTTTTTTTTTTTTTTTTTTTGAATTCTTATGATGGAATAAGTGACAGAAATCAGTGAAATACATTTAGATAATATGGATTGACAGTTTTGGTCTTAATGATCAATAGAGATTCAGATTATGTGAAATCTGTGGCACACCTAATGTATGACAGCTACGGTACGTGCCCTAGGTGCCACTTGGAGGCAGCACCGTTAAGCAATTTCTGTTGAAGTCGGACAATCTATCCTCAGATATTGGAAAAAGATTTTCCTTTCGATGTGTAACGGCTGGACACAGAAGTGTTGTTAATCAATGAATAATTAAGATAAACAAACAGGCACTTTTGGGGAATCACTCATTCAATTTGGTAGCTTTAGTCCATGCAGCCAATCAGGATACAATGATGGTCACAGTTCTTTTTTTTTTTTTTTTTTTTTTTTTTTTTTTGAACCCTCAAAGATCTCTACGTGGTCTTCTTTCATTCAACACAGTGCTGGGAAAAGCTATTTAGATAATGCTAACCATTGCAATTTCCATTGCCAGCTGTAAGAGATCATCCAGCAAGTTAAAACTAATACTTCCATTGGTCACGGAAGGCACTGTGATCTTTTCCCACTGATTGTAGAAAGTGAAGAAACTGAAACAAAACTGACTTTGACTGGACCAATTTGCTCCAGCAAAAGTGAGGTAAACCGCACAAGTTGTAATTTTCATATAGTGCTGTGAATGGTTTCCGTTCTCTCTCTCTCTCTCTCTACAGATGAATAGAATGATACTCGAGTGTCACCTCTAAGGTGTATGCCTGGGCAAAGCATATGGCAATACCAGGATGCCTGTTGGTCAGAATCCTTTTTTGGCCTTGCTGATATAGTCCAGATGAAAGCAGAGAGCGATACATCTGGCATCAGCTTAGCTTCAGGAGCTGCCACCAGGAAGTCATAATAGTTGTTGATATATAATTTGTTAATTAAAAGATTAACAAGCTTGGCTGGTATTTTTGAGCTGATATTATGGTAAAGCAATCTAAAAGATGGGTGTCACTGTGTCAGATGTTTGGACAGGGGTGCAATATCAGTGCTTGCCATGGGTGTTATTTTCTATAGATACACCCCTGTATAAAATGCTGACCCCTTGCCACAAATCATGTAGGATATGAAACAATATCCTATTGACTGTGTTGATTTCCACTCAGAATGAATTAGCATGACCCTACCTACTCAGAATCCCTTACCTGCTATCTTCTACCATGGGTATCTACTGCCACTTTTTCAAGCATTTGTGTGTCAAAAGTATATATTCTTCAAGGAGTAGGGTTAAAAGCATAAATCTATAGGAGGGCTGAAGAAGGGTATATTCGGCTTTCTACCTGCCATTTGTAGTATAAGTAAGTACAGCCCACTGTATGATCCAGATGTCAGATGATGCACTTAATGATTAACGGAGACGTCTGACCTGACCTCAGGGTGACATAATGGAGTGAGCACCAGCAAATAATTATGTAGTCTTTTTATATGGCAACATTGAGCAGGGGCTCCAACTCTCAAAACCCTCAACCTCAGTGAGAACCCCAGATCTGGTCGATGCTCCTACCCCAGAAGACGCCCATGTCTTTTTCCAGACCACTAGTCATTTGTGGCTGGGGTGTCAAAAATATAATGTCTAGTTCTGGGAAGCTGTTCCCCTCCCCATTGCACTACAGTCAGGATCAATACTTGATACCCAAGAATTCCCAAAAGAACTGATGGAAGTAGACAATTTTTATCCTTACCAACACGTACGTGTGAGGATCTCCTCACTAAACTTGACATTGTATCTCCTTCTGTCCTTGTGAGGAAGTGGAGTGTGCTATCTGGACACTGTTACAATTGGGCAGAAATTTAGTGTTAAAATCAGGGCCACCAAGAGAAATTCTTTTAGGCAGTGCAAAGCTATTTCCTCACCCCTCCTTTATGCACTGCACAATTACCCTTGTCTTTTAGCCATCCTGTCTCCGTCAGCTATAACCCTTTTTAGCACACCTTACTATATTCATCCATTTGTAAAATGATAGTCCTATTTATTTGATGGACATAAAGTATCAACTTTGAAGTTTAGATACGTGACTCAACCCATGAAACTCAACCAGTGCAATGCACTCTCTGCACTCACCTCTCAGAAGCCCTGATTGAATTATGTAAACAAATAATTTGATCATTATCAATTTAAGTATTCTTTCTTGATTTTTCTGCAAAATTGAACATTAAAATCATGACATAACCCTATTCTGGATTCATAGTTTGAGTACCTGCAATTATGAATATTCTGTCATTTTGAAAAGATGACTAAAAGAACACTCTTGTTTGGCGTGTAATCCTTAATATAAAAAAGATGTTCTATATGGGTTTTTCAATTGATGGTCATTACTATATATATCTTTTATGTCAGTCATTCTGTTATATGCTGTCAAATGCAACAAATCTGTTTCTGTCAAGGTCAACAAATCTGTTTCTGTCAAGGTCAGAGTTCACAGAAGCTTATTGATAAAAGTGGCTCACTAAAAAGAAACATTATTTGCTCATCAGTTTTACCAATTTAGCTGTTCAGTGTTGCCAATGTAGATATTTTGTTTTTTTCTCTAAATTTAAGAGTTCAGTTTTGCCAATTTAGATGTTGTTATCTTTTTTAATTTTCCAAATTTGGGAATGAATCACAAATTCAAATGATTGAAGAAAAACCTAGCTAAATTGGCAATACTGCATGGGAAACTTTTTGATCAACTGTCTAAAATCGAATTTTGGAGCGGAGGAAGAAGGCAATAAGCCAACAAAAATGTTCCAAACAAAAAAGTGTGATATATCCAATACCAGAAAGTTGCAGAGAAATGAATTAAAGTTGCAGCATTATTTTCTCCACTGCACGGAAGAAAAAAAAAAAAAAGGAAAGAAAAAAAGTCTTCTTTTAATGTTATTTTCCAATATTCATCCGAGGCTCCAAGCGGAATTCAGTTGATTAACAGTCTGAGGAGTATTTAAAAATGTAGACAAGGATTATTTTATGCTTGAATTAAAAATAGAAAGCCATTTTTATGGGTTACTGGGGATAAAATGTCACAATGCAAGCTAGGAATAACAGTCATAGAAAAGAAAGGCATATACTACTTATGAATTAAATAAATTGAATATTACTCATTCTATTAGAAACTTTCTCCTGTGACTTTTTCTCAGCCAAAAACCCGAGTTATGACTTTTCTTCCATTACTCTTTTCCTACAATCATTTTTACATAAACTGCAATTCTAGTCTTGAAGTAGAAGAATACGGGAAGAAGTGTACGTGTGCGTGTGCATGGACAGTTCAAGACACGGAAGAAAGGAGAGAAACCATGCGGTGCATAGAATGGACCAAACGGAAGAATGAGAGTGGGGCCAGGAGTGAAATTTGATTATCGCAGGTGGCTGACACTTGATACAGATACCACCCATTATAAGACAGGTGTTGGGGTCCAAGAAAGCCAGCCATGTTATAGCCAAGTCACTATAGCTATTTTGTAACTAGATCCAGCTATTGTAGTGCTAGATTGATATTTTGGGGTCCACCATCTACCTGCATTATATCGCAGACCATGTTGTAACAGGGGAGGCCTTAAATTACTAAACCAGGAATTTTCATTTTACTGCCTATCTTAATATTGAACTTTTTATTTTTCATTTTAAAATTTTTTTACCAAATCTTGCCCTCATTTTCACATGCACCCACAAGTAGAATAGCACACGGGCAAGGCTTAGTTAGTTAATTTCACAAAAGTCTTTTTCATCATTTTTAACTGCATGCTGTTTCAAGGTCACAAAAAAAAATCATACATGTGACCGATTTATGACTAAGGTTTAAAACTCAGTAAGTAAAGGGCGGTTTTACATTTTATCTATCTACATATCTTTCTCTTGCTGCTTTCATTTCGACTTCTGATTTTATTTTTATTCATTTACTTATTTACGAACAACTAAACAAAATCTGGTAACAACTTAGTGGAGGTGGTCCCTATTGGAATTCTGTGTCAAAATTTTGCATCCACTTGCATTCAATGTGAAAAACAGCGCCTGAATAAATAATAAAAAGGAGATAATTCATGAAAGAAAAAACGCAAGTAAATATCTAAATTATATTTCTATATTGCTCTGAATAAATGAAGTTGTTAAATTGCATTGCCCCACTTCATAAATTTTCGAGTGATTACATTTCTATATGACGTCAGCTGAATTCCACTTGGAAACACCTTCGCTAAGTTGTACCAAAATTTGCAGCCTTTTTTCAACTGCTATGTGTTGAAGGATTTTTGGAGGATTTTATTGCATTGCGTCATGCTTGTCAGATTTTTTCCCTCCACCTATTCAAATTTGTTTAAGACATGACGAAGCATTTTTACTCACTGATACACAGATATTCAGTTATTTTTTTTTTCTCAAATCTATTACAGGTATACCCCGCTTTACGAAAGTTTGCCTTACGCCTCTCTGCTTCTTTTCAAAAGACCTCAAGCTGCCATAGCTTTGAATTATGTCCGTGGTGACTAGGGTTACCAAAAATCAAAATTAATTAGAAAGCACTGTGAATTCATGCCTCTGACAATGCCAGGCACTAACTAAAAACTAAATCAAAATAAAATATTTACTGAACGGGTGAGAACGCAATTCTCACAATATGCACAAATACTGAGTTACTTCCCTTGAAATTTAAATTTAGTATTTTATTTATTTACTGTTCGTTTTTTATCACTATTCATACAGACTAAGAAAAAAGATATCTCTTAATCAAAAACAGATTCATGGATCCACCCGAAATATAATCACCATGAGCCAACCTTCAACAAAATTTAATTGAAGTTCATTGTCGACTTTTAAAAATATCACGTGGGCAAACATGAGTAAATAAAAAAAGAAATGGGAAAATATCTTGTAATTGAAAACAAATTGCTGGATCCACCCTGAAATTGTATCCCTTCATTGGAATTTGAGAACTAAGGAGTCGGAGTCTTTTCAGCTCCAGAAAGGAGTAAGACAACGTGGTTCCAGCTCACCCATACTCTTCACAGCCTGCCTCGAGTTGATCCCCTGAAACCTAGACTGGGAAAATGAAGGAATCAGAATAGACAACAAATGTTAAAGCAACCTCAGACTTGCTGAGAACCTTCAGGACCTTCAACTAAAGCTAAATGAACTGAATGAAGAAAGCAAGAAGGGTATACAGCCAATGCATCCTCCCGATAGTCATCTATATAGCTGAAACATGGAACCTTACCAAGAGACTGGCCTTCAACGGGAACCATGCAACGTGCACATGCAAGAATCATGCTCAACATCATAGAGATATCACAAGACAACACAATATATCAGAGGAAAGACAGGAGTCCAAGACATCATTGGCGCTGTCCTGTCGCAGAAAGAGTTCGTAGAGAGCGATGTCTCTATACATTGCAGCATTTACGTCAACGAGAGCTCCGTGTCTGCAACGCATGTCAGGGCATAAATGGCACACTTCGATCTGACGTGCAAGGACCCACAGCAATTGAAAGATGGCGCTCGAGTGCTTAGGCTAGATGTTTGGTGGAGCGTGATAACCCTAACCAAGAGACAGATCTGCAAATTGATTACCATGCAACGTGCACGTGATAGAATTATGCTGGGCCTCACATGGAGAGACTGCAAGACAGCACAGTACATCCGGGAAAAGAAAAGAGTCATAGAATCCATTAAAAATCTCAAATGGCAGTGGGCTGGCCATGTTGCACGAATGCACGACAACCGATGGATATCGCGACTCATGACATGGATCCCCCGAGATCACATGCGGAACTGAGGCCAGCAGAATATTAGATGGAGAGACGAGCTAGACAAGTTCAGAAAGTACTGGCTCCACGACGCCCATGATAGAGAAGTTTGGCGAATCCTTGGGACAGTCTACGTCCAACAACGGACGTTAAAAGACATGATGATGATGATGCTTGTGTATGTGTGTACCCAGTGGCTGTACGATAACCTGACTGGTAAGGCTCGGGTACTCAGCAAGTGAGATGCTGGTTCGGAGGAGGAGGTTGGACTCAATTAAGTAGCTGGTCCAGGAATATGATCTGTTTATAGACGTAATGTTAGTCAAACCAGACCAATGCCTGGCAGGCCATATGACCCAGGTACCGCAGAAGTGGTTCGATGCAGCAAAAAAGGAAGCCGACCTCATCGAGCTTGACCCTGGCCTGGTATTTACCATGCATCGACGCAGTGGGCATTCCGGGGTCAAGCGTGAATCTGCCCTTCGGGGTCAGGCGTGAATCTGCCCTTCGACGTCCAAGGCAGCCGTGAATTCGGCGCTAAGGGCACGCAGGTGCCGGACAGTGGATCCGGCACCAGTCCAGTGGCGGAAGGGAAAGTTGGAAGTTGATGGCATCTTGTGCAGATTGGACATGGACATCAACCATTACTGGCCATTTTTTTACATTTATGGACTGGACCCTTTGCGCTTCTCCCCGTGGCAGCCACCAGTGCTATTGAGGGGTTTTATCGTCTGAATTGGAGAAAAAAAATTTTAAATTTTAAAAAAAGATTCGCCAGGTCTGGTCGAAAAATGAGTAATTCAGTAACTTTGCATTAAATGCCTTTTTGAAATGCTGGTATCCTCTGCCCCGGACTTCTTCCGATGTCCCTGCCGAGAGGTTTCTCATTTGGAGTTTATGATTAAAATTGAACATGGAAGGGGGTATTCACTTTTATTTTAGCAATTTGCATAGCTTTTCGAGACCTTTTATCGGGTTTTCGTACAGACCGGCATAGTCAAGGATATTTACCGAACGGGGATGAATAATAACTGAAAGGAGTCTTATTTTCAATTTATGATCAAAATTAAACTCTTATAGAATATTCACATCTATTTTAGCAATTTTTCATAGAATTTTGTGACCTTTATTCGGTTTTTGTACAGAATAAGATAATATAATGTATTATGATGTAAAGATATTCCTTTTCCTTTGTCCACTCTCTTTCGTATCTTTCTATTTTGACCAACGTTATAGGCTGAAAAAAAAACGCTATCTCCCTTTGACACCCTTCTCTTCGAGTCATTTAATTTCTTACTAATGCTGTTAAACGATTTGAAAGTTGAGAACTGTTGACTTTTGTCGCAGTTAAAAAAACGTCATAAAAATGTCATACTTTCCATCTGAGAAACAGTTTAAAGTGTAAATCTATAGTATAGATCTTAGTAAAAAAATCTTTTAAATAAAATAAGTAGTATTCTAATTTATTCAATTTGCAGTAAAATATGTACATTGTAATAAAATATGTAATATCTCTATTTTAATTCATAGTGATAAAATATATTTGATAATTTTTTATCCTTTAATTCATTGAAACATTACTTTTATTGAAATATTATTCCATTACTATGAATTAAATATATTAAAACATTACTTCTTTTATCAAAATATAACATCATCACATCATTTTTGTAATCCTTTAATGCTAGATGAACTGAATCAAGAAAGCTTATAAAATCGGCCTTCACGTGAACTTCAGCAAAACAAAGGTCTCATGTAACAATCATGTCGGAAATAAACACACAAGAAAGTAAACCACGACATCTACCGAGGACAACGAACCTTCGTGAAATCCTCAAAAGAAGAAGAAATCAAGCAAAGAATCACTCTAGGATGGCAAGCCGTCGGCAGAGCGAGATCAACTCTCAATTCGTTGCATCCTCCTGATAGTCACCTACGGAGCTGAAATATGGAACACAACCAATAGACTGACCCTCAAACTGAGAAGCATACGACGTGCACATGAAAGAATCATGCTACACTTCACGTGGAGAGATCATAAGATAGCACAATATATCAGGGGGGAAACATTAGCCCGAGACATCATAGAATCTATTGGAAAATTCAAATGGCGATGGGCTGGGCATGTTACATAATTGGCACACAACTGATGGACATCACGACTTATATACTCATGCATAACCGAAGCTGGCAGAATAAAAGATGGAGAGACGAACTAGACACGTTCAGAAAGTAAGCTCTATGTCCAACGACGGAAGATAAAAGACTGATAATGATGATGATGGATTTGACTTTTTCCAGCTACTTTTTTTTTTGTATCGCATGATATTGTACATTTACTTATTTCTATGGCTTTTTGAGGTTCTTTCCTACAATCATTTTTCGGGGCTGACTATTTTTGACGAAAACTATTCGTTTCCTTACAGATATCTGTAAAAATCCACGAAGGAAAAAATCCTCTCAACGTTTGTGTCATGAACGCAAATTCAATAAAAATTTACATATTTCAAGTAGTTCTTGGAAAGCGAACGATATTGCAGTAATATATACAAATGCCTTCCATCAGATTTGAGGAATGAATTCCGGTCGCGAAGTTGGTCATATAGCTTTACGTCATCAATGATAATAATACTTTTTTCGATCTAGAACTCAATATATGGAATCAAATCGTCATATTTGTAATTTTCGTATTCTTTGGGAAAGGAAAATCATTCTATGGTGAAAAGAGAACATTATATTGTAACTTCAATTGGAAAAAGGAAGATATGTCGTCCTTTTCTTGGATGTCATTTGATAAACCTGACTGTGAGCATCCATGTTTTGTCTCTATTTATTTTGTACATTCGTTAGCTTAAAACTGGCAATGGTAGACAGAAAAAAAGTTGGTTTTTAGGTTTGGAAACGTCAAAAAAAAAATGCCCATATAAATCAACAGTAATTGTGTGTTCGCTTTACCCCATTTCATTTTACGAAATGTTTCATAAGACTGCTCTACTTTCGAAAAGTGGAAGAAACATGTTCTGTTATTATGTGGGTGTTTTTTTTTGTTTTTTTTATTTTTTTCTTCATTTGTTGATGCAGTATCAAAACCAGACCATTTATCTGGCAAGTATAGCATTGGTGATGGCCTGGATTCCTGGACCAAGACTAATATATACTTGAAATATAAACGATGAAGAAAAGCAAAGTACAAAATTATATTTAACCAAAACAAATAGATGGATGATACACTAACACTTCGAAGGCAGGGTCTGTTTGATCAGCTTAAAATTCTCAAATATAGAATAATAAAACCTAAGAAATGTGAAGAATGAAACTGTTTATGATGTATATGAATTTATCCACATCAAAAACGCGGCTTGTTTAATCATAATTTAATCCACTAATCTTTATCTGGAAACAATTCAACCACGCCACGAAAATCGAAACAAAAAGCGGTGAACTACGAAGTCCGCCAAATTAAAAACTAGTCAGTAAAGAAAACAACAAAAAAAAGCATTGGATAATTGTCCGGCATCGGATGCGTATGAAATCTAGCTATTCGTCCGTCCAAGATCACAACAGCTTTTTCTGACTTAAGATAGGAAGGACCCCAAAAGTTTTCTAGACACTCCTCGCCACCTCCATTTCGTTCCACTAGTTTGGATGCTTCGCCCAAATTATTTTTATTTTCAATTTTGCGAATAACTTTAGAACACTATATTCTTTGTCGGAAAGGTATGGTTAAGGACATCTCCACGGACTTTTTTTGACAAAGTACGACAAGTGTTTATGAAACACTTAAAACTTGAAATCTATTGATTTTTATTGCAATGATATTTGCTTGTGTACGATACGGTATTGAGTCCTGATCGGTTGGGCGAAATTATCGTCGGACCTTAGCCAAACGAATATCATGTACAACAAACACGTTGGGGACAAAGATATAACAATCGAAAATGCTGAGCTCAAAAAAGTAGACCACTACATCTACCTACGACAATGAACCTCCATAAAATCCTCATAAGAAGAATTCAGGTGAAGAATCACACGAGGTAAGCAAACTTCCGGTGGAGCAAGCTCAATTTGCAAGAACAAGAAAATCACACTACAACCAATGCATCCTTCTAATAGTCACCTATGGAGCTGAAACGTGGAACATAACCAAAAGAATAACCCTCAAACTGAGATCCATGCAGCATGCACATGACAGAATCATTCTCAACCTCACTTGGGGAGATTACGAGACAGCACGCTATATTAGAGAAAAGACAGGAGCCCGAGATATCATAGAAACCAATATGGGGCTGGTCATGTTGGACATCACGACTCGCAGAATATGGATCCCCAGAGATCATGTGCGAAATTGCAGCCAACAGAAAGTAAGATAGTGTGACGGGCTAAACAAATTCAGAAAGGTCTGGCGAATCTTGGGTATGGTCCATGTCCAACGACTGATGCTAAAAGGATGCTGCTGATGATGAACGTATCTTTATATCGTCAACGCTGGCTTTCACTTCCCAATGTTTTAAGTCTATCTGAGTTAATCTGAATAAGTTTTCAGTCTGACCCCAAACTGGAAGACAAATTATCGTCTGGTACGGAGCACAGAGTGCTGGAAAAAGAGCCGGATCACCCAGCGAACAAGGTCATTCTCATTCAAAGAGTTTTTCTGAATAAGAATAACTGTTATTCAATAATTACATCCGTCTATGGATGACTGTCTTGGGTTTCGCGAAGATTTCGAGAGAAAATAGTCAAACTTGAAGATTATAAGTTTCATGGTTTATTTACCAGATAGATTTACTCAAGCAAATAGTTTGTAAATATACAGTCTTTAGTTTTGAGAAAGTCGTTAACATAAGTAGATTCGTCAAGGTTAAATACCTCCCTTCCCCTCGATAACATCCGACAATGATTGTTATATGTATATATTGTGTCTCGTATACGAATGCGCGTCCGGGAGCGCTTATATTTTGTCGGAACTAGCTTTTATACCGGTCCAGTGCTGGACGAATATCATCATCATCAGTCTTTTAACGTCCATCGTTGGACATAGATCTTCCCCTGGATTCGCTACACTTCTCTATCATGGGTGTCGTGGAGCCAGTACTTTCTGAATTTGTCTAGGTCGTCTCTCCATCTAATATCCTGCTGGCCTCGGTGGCGTATGTGATCTCGGAGGATCAATGTCGTGAGTCGTGATGTCCATCGATTGTCCGCCATTCTTGCAATATGGCCAGCCCTCTGCCATTGGAGATTTTTAATGGATTCTATGATGTCCCTGACTTATTTCATGTGCAAGTTGCATGGTTCTCAAGTTGCGAATCTCGGTTTTCTGGAAACCGGATAAATGGTCCGATGCTGAAGACTAGAATTCGTGTTTTCCATCTGTACCTAATAATTTTTGGTGATTGTTTCACCAAGTCAAATCCGTAATTTCCGGTGCAAGATGGAAGATCGACTACATTTTCAAACTGGAGAGAGAAAACTGACAAAAGAAATTGGAAAAAAAAATCTTTGATAATTATATAGCAACTTTCGCACTCTTGCTGTTCTCTTCAGGGTGCAGCATTCAGTTGGGAGAAAGTGTAATATCTGTTCTTATGTCATCGAAACCTGCGACGTAGTAGCATTAACACGCCGTTTTTTATTCTTAACGTTATTGTAAATCTTAATTTTTCTTCCTCAATTTTGATTTTATTTGAAAACACTTTTTGAATTGATAGAAATAAGTTATAAACTTTTGAAACAACTGCCTTTAATGTCAACATCTCGCTATCATCGATTGTACATGAATTTTATATCAACAAATAATGATTTATCAAAATGAACATTTCGCATTTTCCCCTTGCATTAATAAGAGTTATAAAAAAGACAAAACGAAAAACAAGCACCAATAAATGTTTCTTGTTTTTGTTTTTTTAAATGAAATACTTTTTTCCCCTGGATGTGAGCAGATTAAAAAACACCCGAAGAAACAAATAGGATGATGACTCAAAAAACGGTGGTGACTTGAGAGCAGATTAAGCACTCCCTTAAAACCACAGAATCCGAATTCCGAAATGGACCACACAGGAATTCGAAAGTCCAATTTCCAAGTCAAACTATTTTATGCTGTTCAAAAAGCGGGTGTTTACTTCATGCAGTCGTGCTTACAATATTTTTTTCTTGAAGTAATGAAGATGAATCTAACATTATGAAACTGTATTAGATTTCTTACTGCCTTCCTTAAAAACCTGTCAACAAGACGGACGTGGATAATAGAGATTTGCATTGCTCAACGGGCCTGGAGAATAGCGTCCCGTTGATCTCAAATGGATTTTTATTACTTTTTTTGTTTCTTTTATATCTCTTTTAATTATCATTATTATTATTTATCATTATTCATTTGCAATCTCACACCAGTTGCCTGGTGGTTACCGCTGGAGTTTGAGTGACAGCAAGTCTCCTCAAGTCTCCAGCCCTCCTCTCCTTATACTCATAGGTCGCAGTAATACTGCGATTTACTGTTTCACACCGGTTGTCCAGTGGTCATTGCTGAAGGCCGAGTGACAATAAGTTTCCTCAGGTCTTCAGCCAACATCTCTTCTTTTTTTTCGCCAATCATGCCAGTGCTGTGGTTCACATTTCCGCTTTTATTTCTCTTTCTCTATTAGGTCACTGTTAACAATTAGTGTTGCAGTCCTTATATTTCTAGCACTTTCCTCAGTATCCGCGCAGTTCCTATTATTATCATTATTATTATTTTTTTATTTATTCATTATCATTTATTATTATTCTTTAGATTCATGACATCATGTGAACATGAAATTCAATTTTATTACTTATGATTGTATAGGTGATTTGTGTCTCTTAGCATGACAGAAAACAAATAAATGAAAATTGCGTTTTGTTATATAGATCGTAGCTCATTATATGCTTTCAGTCCATCCATAATTTGTGTCCCGAAGTCAAAGTGACCTATAATATCCAATGACATAAATCGAAAGTACTTTTCAACAAAATAATCTTCCTGCCTCGCCATTTCCCAGTTTTCACATTGGATAGATTTGGGTGCTTCTCTTTACTTTGGGTGGGTTGGGGGTTACTGTGCGTGTGGAGGGATGCACCTACTGCTTCTAAGACAGTTTGCCTTTGCTCTGCTGCTTTTATAAATGATCCGACCCGACCCTGTGACCAATAGGCAAAGCAAAATTTGTGACAACGGCTTCTTTTTATAGTAAGATGAATGCACCACAGATATAAGCAATTTTGTTTTTCCTTCTTTATAGATTAAACAATAGAACTAATTCTCCAAAAATGTTACATTTATATTTCATTTCTAATACTCAAGCAGGTGTCAAATATTTCTTCTGGGGAGCCGCACTGCTCAATATGTAAATGCAGAGGAAGCTGGTCATTATAATCACGGATAATGTTATCAAAGGGTTATTGTTATCGAAATCAGTCCGTGCCAAGCACATTATTCAAAGTGATCACAATAGGCGACTTCCTCTGTATATCCCATGCTTGATGCTATTTGCTAATGATTGTTATTTGGAAGACCCTGTTCGAAAGTGATTGCAATAAGCGGCTTCCACTTTATGTGATTCGTTTAATGTTATCAGCCAGTTATTGTTATCTAATAGTCCCTGTTTCAAAGTGAGCACAATAAGTGGCATCCTCTGTATATCCTTCGCCTAACTCATAAATTAATTCTCGCAAATTCAAAAACTCATTCAAGGAGAGTAACTCCTGATTAAAGATATCTCCTTTGCACTTTTGGGTAATTTAAAAAAAAAACTACCTTCAATATAATCCACAAAATAGTTCTTCTTTCTTTCTTTCTTTTTTTTCTTCTCTAACCTATTCATTGAAGAGTTCCACATGGTCTATGAATTTAAGAGTTAATGTTATTGGCCAGTTATTGTTAACTAAAAGTTCCTGTTCCAAAATGATCACAATAAGTGGCTTCCTCTGTAATTGACTAACATGAAGCTGTTTTGTTTTGTTTTTTGTTGTTTATCTCTACTATTTGCTCATCTTTCAGGTGAATGGTTGCGTAATTTATTCCGGAACCTGACTTTGCACTCAGAACCATGTGAACAGATTTTAGAAGAAGTCTCTTTTGAAGGAATCGCCCGCTACATAAGGAGTGGCAAATGTAAAAAAATTGTCACAATGGCTGGAGCTGGAATCTCAACTTGTAAGTTTTTTTTTTCTTTTTTGTATGTGTTTACTCATGTGAGATGCAAGACAAAGTTAGGTTTAACGTAGGAAGGAACACCCCATGAAAAATAGCTCCAGCTGATGTAACCGAGGTCACGAAAGCGTTAGGACTCGCCCGGCCTGTCTCTCTTATTGCAATGAGACAGCACCGCTCTGGGGCTAACTGCTTCCCCGCAACTGGGCTGAGTAATGATGGGGGGGAACCCAAGGACGAATCCAAAGGTTCACAATACGCTTAACAATGCGTAACCTTAGTGTGTCCTCATTGGCTAACCAGTCACCCAATCTCCGGACCCATTTGGTTGGCAAGTGTCAGCATTCAGCAGTTAATTGAGTACCTTCTAAGCTGTGATTAGAATGGAAGTATCCCTTGAGTGGATATGCATCCTGCCTAGAGGGTGGTCATGAAAACTTGTAGGTATGAAGTCCCAGTCTCGGCCTGACTTGAGACTTGCAAGGATCACTAAGCTGATGCATGTAACAGAAACTGGGACTTCCTCACTAGCCGTCATTCTGTATTGGGGGTTGTCTCTTGAAAGACAGGATGCTCTACCTTATCTTAGATTCATTCTGGTGGAAGGGAGAGGAGGGGCTGACATTTTAGCTTTCCATTACTGTGGAGGCTCCAAGACGTATGATGTTTACAAATTGTATTTCCCTGAATTGATCAATTACAGTTTTCGGCTTTGCTTTTTCTTGATTTAGATTTGTTTTAGATTAATTTCCTATCTGAATATTTTCCAATTTTGCTTACAGAAGTCATCCCAAGAGCCTACCGATATCTATAAAAAAAGTTCCGATGGGAAATTCACATCAGAGTTATCCCTTCTCTAGCATGACCATACACCAAAATACTAACTATGAATCTTTCTTCTATAGTTGAGACACTAGTATCAACCATAACATCGATTCAGTCTAAAAAATACACAGCCTGTAAAGTTATCCCTTCTCTTGCATGATCATGTGCCCAAACTCTGGCTATGAGTCTTTGTTTTGTAGTAGAGACACTAGTGTAAGCTATGACCAATATGTGAAATAAATTTTAGAAAAAATTGATGGTGAAGAATAAAAAATTTGTCCAGAGACTTTGTGCCCAGCCTGCTGGTCACTGCTACCTAATCATTGTTGCGATGGTTAGGTTATTCATATTTTTTTTACTTTTATATATATATATATATATATATATATATGTATATGTATTCATCCGGACTTTGGCCAGCCCTTACCGTTCATATAAGAAATTTGAAATTTTGCACACACACTCCTCTCAATGAGTTGAAATTTTTTTCTTTGTTTTTTGAAAATTCCTCCATTGAATAGGCTTTTCCCTCTATTATTGATTTTCTTGGGAGGGGGGAGGGCAATATGCAATGTAAGTGTATGCTGAATTGGTCACCTGTTTATGCCCATTTGTTTTTTGAAAATTCAGACATTTTTTAACCCAACAAATGGTGAGAGAAAGAATTTATTTATTGATCACCTCTTTTTCTAACTTTTTAATTAATCATCCCCAACACTGCATGTAAGGGTGGTGGTGATTCATGATTTCCCTTGGAATGCTATCCTGTGTTCTTTGTTACATTCATCTCACTGGAGCCAACCATTGCTCTGTTGCTTTATCCGTTTTGATTGATAGGTCAAGTTTCAGCGTATATTTTGGGTGGGTTCCATGCCAACGTTTCAGTGAGTACTCATACGTCTAAATTATTTGTCGCAGATATTCAAAACATGGAGGAAGTAGATTTGTGCAAGAAAAAAACCTGATTGTTTCATGCAACAATAAATGAACTTGCCAATTATCACTGGAGCTGTGGTTGGAATGGGGAGGGAGTACACTAGGGGTGACAGAATACACTGCGTACCTACTTCTCGATTTCCAGATTTTTTAATGTTCAATGACAACAAATGGAGACATTACTATATACCTTGTTATCTAAACCTGTTTCCATCACTACACTGAAGAGATTTTTTTTCCAAATGTATGATACCATCAATAGTTTTGACAAAAACTGGTCAAACACATTAAATTTGCATTAGAAAATTTAACAAATAGTCTTAAGATTTCTTTAAAACTTGCACCCTGCGACTTAAAATATCATCCATGTACATAAAACACAATACGATTCTAGGACTAGAGTGACCCCTTGCTCCTCGGCAGAGCGCATAGATACTCTGATCCAAGGCGATTGTGCCAATCCGTACATAGAATAATCCCATCGTTTTTGACGGATACTATCAAGTTCTTCAGTGCAGTTTGGGAATAAGGATTTACTTTTGAGCCAGTATCTTTGTAGAATGTTAATATAAGTTTGAAGCAAAGCCAAAAAGTCTACAGAAAAGATTTCATGAAAAGAATCGAATCTAAAAAGACAGAAGACTAACCACTTGAAATCTTTATAGACAGAGATCCTGATCTACAAGAAGAATCAATCTATTCATTCTAAAGATAGCGATTCCTGTTGTTTTTTCTCCTCTAAAAGAAATCTGATTCTAATGGAAGAACTTAATAAAAGAGCAAAAGATTTCCATATTTCTTAATCAGTGATTCTTTGATATCAAATTGAATATTGACCCATATATGTATATTTTTTCTTTTTAATATTAATAAAAAGATAAATTGATTTCTTCTTTTTCGACAAAGAAGAAAACTTCATAATCTCTACCATTCTTTAATGTTTAGATCTGGACAGATTGATTGTGTAGACTTTGAAAAGCATTTCTCTTTAAGAAGTTCCATAATAACAGTGGCTGCATTTTAACTTGAGTCTATTTCTAAAGACTTATCGACTATCTTATTCAGCTGATTAATGTGTGACTGGAGACATGAGGGAGCTAGATCTGAAAAAAAGCCAAGTCTATAAGTTATTTCCTCCTTGAAAAAAATATTAATTATTTCAAAATATAGAACAATCCCCAAAGCAGCCAGTTTTGTAGCCAAAGTATGGTGGGGTTTTTTGTTAAACTACTTGGAAGCAGCTGCCCACAAGAAATATCTTTATTCTGGAGTGGTTGACTGGATATTTCAATCATACAACGTCAAACATTGACAAGCCTTGTAACTATTAATGTTGTTCTGAAAATAGCACAGTTTAATTTTTCCCGCCTTGGTAATAAACTCTAATTCTACATACTTTTTATAAGGTGGTTATGTTTATGCTTGCAGTTAGTAAATGTGATTTAGACATTACCTTGTAAACAGCATCCTGGTATTTAAGAATGTCCATACCCATGGAGAAAAATCATGCACATCCTGAGGATTTTTGTGATATTTTTGTAAGTTGTGGGTCTTCTAGAAGGGGATTGGATTATGATTCAATACAATTCATACAGGCATTGATATCAATAGTTGCTCCAACATGGTTGACAAAATTTTCACCAATATGATATGATGCAAAAATATCACAATCTCAAGTGTTCAAGAAAACATTTTTTATATAGCTGTTAAACGTTTGTTGTAAATCCAATTTTTAATTTTCATTTATTTCATTAGATGAATTATTGTTAATGATTATTTCTATTTCTTTGCTACTATTTACTTTCATTTTGATGAAGAGTCATGAGTTTGATTCCTATTGGGAACTTATTCTTTATCCTGATTCACACCATTCACTTATTTGCCCGCTGCTGAAGAGAAACTAGCCTGAGTTTAGTTCCGATAAAAAGCAACAACAATTGAGATGTAGGTACATAGTAGCAAAAAATAGTCGTAATGCGTTCTTAAATGTTTATATTGTTACATTTTTGCATTTTTTATTTTAAAGGCTATACATGTTTGAAGCACCTAGCAAGGAATGAACTCACAATCAACTGCTTTCAAGAACTGTATCTTAATAACTATATTATCATAAGAGTTCTTATAGCTACAACTTACTTGTATGAAAAAAGAACAATTATTATCTATAACTTGGAGAGCAGTCATTAACATACCAATTTTTATTTGGACAATCTTTTCTTCCCAGCTGATTCCTTCTACAGCCTTCTTCGTATATAGTATATGTATGAATAGAGTCTCTTTTTAATGTCTCTTCCTCCGGTTGTGCCAATCAAAAAATGGTATCTAACAAAAAATTTAAACATTAATTGTAACGTTTGTAAATGAGCAATTCTATTTTAGCAATATATGCAGTCCAGCTGGTTCCATGAAAAAAAAAATGGATTGTTGTTGTATTGATAACCATAGTTTTTTCTTCTCTGCTCAACAGAGACATGAAACAGTTTTTTGATTATCAAAGGAAGAAAATTAAAACTTTACCATGCTAAAAATTGGGGAACAAGCTGCATTACATGTATTGCTAAAAAAAGAATAACTATGTATAATAATAAGAAGAACCATATGTTCAACTATGCGTCCATCATCTGTGGTAGTAGTAGCAGGAGGAGGAGGGAAAACAAGTAGTCTTTCTCTAAGTCAACTGATTTTCATACTTATGCAAAATTATTAGCCCAACCAACATGTGACTTGGATAAAATTATTACAAGAGAAAAAATTCAATTTTTAAAGTCTTGTGTAATAATTTTCACCTAATTGCAGTGTAGAAATTTGGTTTTTAAATAGATAGATTCTTACTGTAAAATAGTGCAGGATGAACTGAGCGATGCTACATCTGGTGCTTTTTGCCTTTAAGTCCAATTCACATATTACAAACATGCAAAATAAGTAATCAAGTGATACGTCCAGCTTGAGCAGGAATGGCTGAAGCCATGGCCAGCTCAAGGGCACCACTTTTTTTTTTTTTCATCTACCTGGTGTATCTTTATTTTGGAATGTTGTGGAGAGATGGGAACTGTGATTGATGGCTTGATGATGGACAGGCTATTGGTCTTGCATGTTACTGCCACAACTTCGATCCTTTGCCTACAAGATTGTCCTTTTTTCCCCCCAGAACTTATGAAATTGTAGGTCCTGTATGCTGGTTGGTCAGTTGCCATTCTTGTCAAGTGTCTGAACCATTTAATTTTCTTGCATTTGATTTATTTGTGGACTGGCATTGCTCTGACAATTTCTCTTACTAATCAAGTCCATCTTTGTCTCACCTGCTACTTGTTTGAGGCACCTCACCTCATAGGTAGTGATTTTCCTCTCTTGGGTTTTGGTCAGTGTCCACTACTGACACTGATGGGTCATTGTAGACAGAAACATCGTTTTGATCAGTAAGGCCTTAATTTCCATGGGGATTATAATCATTCCTAAGTGTACAAGGCAAGGCAGGCAACTTCTCTCCCGAATTCGGGACCAAACTGTTGGGAAAAATTCAGCTGATGGATATTTTTGCTGCCAAGGGAAAAAACAGTATTCTTTTCAAGTTTCATGTCGCATGCTTGATAAAATGAGTATCTATTATAGATAAGTATATGTTTTTATCCACGTAAAATTTCAGGCAAATCAAGTCCTCTACCCACTTAAACTGAATAGTTACCCATGTATCTATGTTATTATTCTCACTATAATTTATAATGTTTATTATTAATGCTTTGATTATTGGTTGTTTTTTTATTTCTTCTCTTTTTTCTTTTTTTTCTTTTTTTTTGTTTTTTTTTTTCGCAGCTGCGGGAATTCCAGACTTCCGGAGTCCAGACACAGGACTCTACCATAACTTACAGAAATACAATCTGCCACACCCACAAGCAATATTTGAATTGAGTTTTTTCAAGGTGAGAATATTTAAATGTCAATTTACAATTTTCATGTTTTTCCAACGATTGCCTTAATTTTTTTTAGATTTCTTTTCTTAGTACAACATTTTGACCGTTATATTCTTCATCCTTCGTGTATAATATGACATTTTTAGATTAAGTGTTTCCATAATTTCATACATTATTCAGTCGGTTATCCTCATTTTGTTGTCTTTATCATCATGTTATTACTAATGTTTTCTCTGATCTCTCATTGTTGTCTGAAGTTCTGAGATTATTTTCATAATTTTATATATCATTCAGCCTGTTATCTTCATCATTGTTGTTATTAGTCCTATGTTTCAGACATATTCTTTAGATTCCTATTCTGGGAGATGGCCTTTAAAATTTACTTAGTACTTTTTTTTTATTATTTATCTTGCCATATAAAACACCACAGACTAATAAAACTGGAGCAGCCAAATGATACTACAAGACTACAGACAGACCTTGTGTGATAAATGGAAAATGTCCTTGAACATCCTAAAATGTAACATAATTCACTTCACAAAGAAATTAAATGAAACTTCGACTCGATGCTCACTTCAGACAAATATCTTAAAACCTATCACTTACATTTTTGATGTTATTCTAAATGAGAAAAATGAATCGAAGCATTCATGCAACTAAGACAATCAATAAAGCACAAAAAAATATCAAACTTACTGAGGAGAAATTTTTACAACTCTACCAATGCTACTAAGATTCAAAGCTACAACACTTCAGTGCATTTTACAGTAGAACATGCATCTAGTGCTTGGAATCCTCGCATAGAATTAGACTATTCAAGGTTTGAACACAAAAAATTAACTGCAAGATTAGCCTACAATGAATACATCCGTGAGCCTGGAACAATGACTTCACTGTTGAGAGAAAAAAAAAACTGGCCAACTCTAGAGGAAAGATTCACTGCAAATAGATGCGGAATGTTGCACAAAATTATTCATTCAAACAATCCAGTTGTTGATCAAAATATAACGTTTTCCAAATACCAAAGACTGCACACATTCCAAATAATAAACAAATATCTCCCTTTTCTTGCAGAATATTGTTATGTAGCGACTTGTTTTATCCCAGATCATCTGCAAGGTTGTAAATAGATCATGTGTTTGATGTAACATGAGAATATTCTCTCTTTTTGTTGGAGATTTCGGAAGGAGTTGATTAAGTGCTTCTTTCTCGTCAATGTCAATGTAATTAGCCTGTATACTGATGAAAGATTACTATGGGATCTATTATACAGAGAAGAGATCTATTCTGTCAGTATTCCTTACCTTGATTTTTGACTCTGACAATCTCTTTCTTCCAGATCTTCAATGTATTTTTGTTGTAAAATCATTAGCAATACTACATATATATATATATATATATATATATATATATATATGTACTCACTCAAAGTTATCACTTGTCATTCACCGGTTTTTATTTGCATTATCAATAATTCACGAATCAGTCTTGAATGATTTGATAGGAATATTGTAAGGAGTTTTATGGAAATGTTGAAAAAATATGTCATAGAAAATATTCTGAACAGTATAAACAAAAGCCTATTTACTGATGGAAGATTAATCTGGAATCTATTATACAGGGAATAGACCTATCTATTGTGAAATGTTTAGGAAATCATAAATGTGTTATTAAAAAGAAGATTGTGGAAAATTATCAACAAAAAATGATTTATGTTGACAATATAAACCCAGTCAGAAATTTATTATGCTTGAAAACTTTACTTTAATATTTACACTCGCAGACAGGTTAGTCAAACTGTATTTTAGACATTAATTTCACTGTGCTGTGAACAAATTTATTTATGTTTTAGTAGGTGATGTATTGTTAATCATTACCAATTTTTTCGATATCTATGCTACTCTTTAGCGCTATTTCAATAGTTTGTTGCTTTCCATTGCAAATTCAATCAGACTAGATAAAAAATTTTGGATAAAAAGCAACAATATCATTAAGATGAAGGTAAAGAGTATGATAAAAAGGAAAAAAATGTTAATAATCATTACAATATAGTTTTATGAAATTTATGGTTTTCAATTAACCGTATTTTTTTTTTTCTTTTGAAGCTTTTTGGGGCCTTATTTTGACAGGTTTATTTATTAAATCTAGATTCTCCAGAATCTAAATGTTGTTTTTTTTATTTCTATATTTTAGATGTTTTCTAGAGGAAAACACCAGCAATATCATAGATAGAATTTATTCTGACCACATTTATTCCTAAAAGTTTTTTTCCATGACTTCAAATTTTGATGCTGAAATTGTTCAATTATTGATTATGTTGGTGAATTGAATATCTTCTTTTGAAAGTTTGATTTTAGTTACAACTGCAAGAAAATAGCATAGTCGGTCATTAAATAAGAAAATTTACTTTGCATACTCGGACTATTTCTGAGCAGATTAAGGCCATATTTACATTTTTTTTAACTAAAAAAAAAATATCGATCCCACCATAATTGTTGGATCTGTCACTAGAAAAAATTAAACTGAGTTTTGAAGTAAGAAAAATTTTCTATATGCTTAAGTATAGTATATTGATTTATTCACTTGCACGTTTACAATTTGGGAATGGTAAAGGATTTCTTTGTCAAAAGGTTTATGGTACATTATTTAAGTGTTTGGGGGACCAAAAAGGTTCAGTGGGAGGCTGCAAAAATGATTTGCAGATTTAGCGCATTCACAGGCCCCTAACCTCCACAAATGGCAAAGGATAACTGTATTGCTATTCTGTTAGTAATGCTCATAATTATTCCTGACAATTCACAATACCTTTCTGCCTGATTTTCAATGTACAACGTACACATTGAGTGCTGGAACTTGCTCACACTCATTCTAGGTCAAAATTGCAAAGTATATGTTTAATCATCAATTTTTCCAATACCCTTAGAAATATTGAGTTTGGCAGAGCAAAAAATATTAAAGTTAAGCGTAGAGAGTGATAAAGCCAGTAGGCAGTGATAAGGAAAGACAAAATCTTCATACTTGCAGACTATTGACCTACTTCATCTAATGGTAGACTCTTGAAATACAACATGGACATTTTGAATCTTGGTTGTGGAGTTCTCATTTTATTCAAGATTTTGGCTGGAGAGAGAATAAGAAGTTAGACAAAGTTCCTTTTCATTCTAACAAGGAACCTACCTCCGACATCCCAGTCGGACAGAAGCAAAACCAACTTCTGCTTGCTAGTTCCTGTCTGGTTACTATCATACTCTCTTACACATCTTCAAGGTTGAACCCACACTATCACACGTATACTTGAATAACGTGACTTGATATGTTTTGCTTTTATTGGACCACATTTAAAGCACATGTTTCACACTGATGTGTATCACTATGACCTCTCAGGTCAAGGAATGCTATTGAATATATTACAGTAGTCCAAAACATTCATTGAATATTTACAACTCTGAAAGTCTCGGACATAAACTTACCTATAATCATTCTATGAAGTTTTGAAGTATGTAAAGTCATATATGTTTATACCCAATTGCTCTTACATGTTTTACACAGTGATGGAAATGAGTTTTGGGAACTAGGTATGGTAAGGATTGGTTTTTGGAATTAGGTACAGGGTAATGTTGCCATTAGTAGACATTGAACTCACAAAAAAAAAAAAAAAAAAAAAATGGATATTGAGAAGTTGGTATACACTATAAATCCGTATACCCTCACTCAATTCAAATCCCTTGTTGTACGTAGTATTATATAATATGAACCAATGTAAGCATCAACAAATAATCACTGTTTGGTCCATCTGTCTTTACATTTATAATTTTGTTACCACCTGCCAGCATAAAATTCTTTAATGAAGCTTTTCAAAATTTGGCCTGGGAACTTTTTATGGAACAAGAAAGGTTAATACGAAGATAAAGATTTACCTCTATCAAACTTCCAATCAATTCCATTGTCAATCTTTGGGTCACTTATCATTGTTATTTATTAGTTTTAAGGCTATTTTTGCCAGATATATTGAGTTAGTGAATTTGGCATGTTGCCATTTTGAAGGATGTGGAGAGGAAGACGAGAACTAATTCAATACAAGTCATTTCCTATTTGGTTATTTGCCAGTTTCGGTCTCATCCTTACAAAACATACCAATATTTGGCCAGAATTAGAAATAGTATTCCACAATTATTGTGTATGATATGGTTGGACTGTTTTCCTCATCTATATGTTCATTTATTTTCAATACTTTGGCCATGTACCCGCTGGTCTTTGTCGGGTGTTCTTGATTCTAGAATGTGGAATCACTTCCTAGAATGCATGCTCACCTTCTGGCTACACATGTCACTTCTGTTTCTTCATCTATATTTGTATACATCAGTGTTTTGGCACCAACTTTTGAGTTGCTTGCTTTTGATTAGGTGACTTGTAAACAGGTCACCTAATTAAAGGGAAGCAACTTGGAAAAAGACAACACCATGACAAATTTTCTTGAATAGTATCCTTGTTATTTCATCATGATGTTTCAGAGCATTAAAATTCCTGCAAATGGAAGCAATCCTGTAGAGAGTTTTGAAAAATCCAACTATGTACTGAACAAAATAACAGATATGCTAACTCTTTCAGTATACAACGCTGACTATGTTCTTTCTCATCTATGGAAGGTCATAACATCTCTCATCTTTCTTAACTTCTGCTGAGCACAAATCCCTGCATAAGCACTGAATTTCATATTGAGTCTGTTTATGTAGTCATTTGCAAAGCTGATTATACACATCTTTTGATGAAGATTTGAAACCGTATATGCTGACATATATGTTGACTCTCTGAGTATGAAACACCTCTCAAAGACTAGGAGTTAACTCAATAGCCAAGCATAAAGTCGCTAATACGTAACAGACGCAAATATAATGCCATATTACCTTCCAGAGAAGTGAAGTGACATGACATATACGGGCAAGCTTACTAATTCTATTATTATCAATTACATTGCATCTTAACATACAATCATCACCACTTCTTCAGCCTGGAAACGCTCAAAAGATTTTCCAATATACATTAATGGTAATTGCTTCTTTGCTTCATACCATTTCGGCCCTCAAAAGATTTTCATAGGGATGCTCTACTTTCGGTTATCAAGGGGAAACAAGTAATTTATTTGAGTTTTGAGAATAAAAATATGTACAAGGTACTTTGCTGAATTAACATGCTGAATTGTATGTCTACCATTTTTATCTCTGACCGATTGATTTCTGATTTGCCATTAAATCCAAAGAAACTGGCTCCTAAACCTAGTGAACCAAAAACAAACTCTCCATGCAATCAGGAAAAGTGAAATCCATCCTCGCACTATTTCTATATTCAAAAGATCAAAAGAAGACCTCATCATATCATGACAGAAGCCGTGTACACCCATAACCCGAATTCTCCTACAGAGCCACGAGGCTTATTATTAGTGCCAAAACTGCAGTCCATTATCTTCTGAAAATTGCTCTTTTACTAGTCAGTAAAGAAGAAGCTCCAGATCATCACAGCTTTCCACGATTTACCTCAGATCTTTTCTCCACTTGATGTATCTGCAATTAGATGATCAGTGAGCTTTTAATGAACTGTTTCTGTTCAAGAATGATGAAAAAAAAAATCCATCATCATTATTGCTTGACGGAACGACGTAAAGACAATTTTGACAGAAGATCTCTGAATCATACTTGACATTCTTGATTTATTATTATGTACTAGTTCAGTAATTGCAAACCTTTTTGCCCAGCATGTTGAAATTTGAATTTTTTTTAGTAATTCTGTTATTGGAATATTCACTTGCAAGTATCTTAGTTTTAGGTAAATGCTTGAAGATAAGTGGCCAATTTTTCTAATATATTTATAAAACTAAGAGTTTGTTGTATAATATATTTTGAAACTAGAATATATACTTATGAAACTAAAATAATAAATAAAAATTAGAGGAGATTTTTTTTTTTATTTCAAAGTCGGCCGCATGTTACCTAAAAATCCATGGCATGTCTCCGTTGACAATTGTGTCATAGTTCCACCATCAGTGTACTAGTACATGATCTGTTGCTTCACTGACGGTAATCATAAGTTTTCAAGAACAGGCTCAGCTGATGGCTGCCACTAATGCGGCTTTTATCATATATATGACTTCGGAAGTGTGAGGTGGCTTAATGGTTATATATAAGGAAAATAGAAATCTGCAAACTCAATTTTAATTCCAGATGATACTGCTTATTTCACTTTACTGCTAATGCCCTGATAAAAGGCATGAATTGACTCCTCTTTGTACTCTGTCCCATGTTCAGTTATCTATGACTTTGAGCTTATCACTGACATGCTATGAATGGACTTGATGTGTAGCACATTGGGATCCAACTCGATAAGTTCCTCATTTAAGGCAGCTGTAGCAAAATACCTGCTGTATCCTTTGTCATCCTCGACAGATGGTGACCATTGTGTGGACCTATTAAGGTTTAAAAAAGATGATTCTTTGTGGCAAATTTTTACTCCATCAAGATGAAATAAATATCAGTCAAAATTGATAAGGGTGTTCGTGTATTCATATATATATATATATATATATATATATATATATATATATAGAATATGAAAAGAGTATAATGAGGCAGCAATCCTTTATTTAAACATACATCACTAAAAATAAAAAACTCTATCTATTCATATTTTTGATTTTTTTTTTTTTTCTTTTTAGTTCATGTTAGTTTCTGTAACACATTTAAACAGATCTATTCACGATTACGCTAGTTAAAGACAACACTTGAAATTGTAATAAGGATTAGTAATGCTCACTCTTTCAATACCCTTTATCATACTTTCTTGATAATGACCGACGATGATCAACTTTGGAACATTTGAAAAAAAAAACTTTGTTGACATCAATAAAAAAGGGTTTCTTTGCAAACTAGAAAAACTAACCAAAAAATTAGATAGACCGGGTTTGTCCATTATTTTCAACAATGTATGTTTAAGTAATATATATATATATATATATATATATATATATATATATATAAACTACACTTCTTAAAATAGTATTTTTTCTGTTCTCTAACTATTTGATGCAATCCCAATTTACCTATTGCTGGGATCAAAAAGCACCTGCACCGCAATTTACGTAGTCCTTTTGAAAACTCAATCTGTCCAGACATTTTGATATTTATATTTACCTGGTCATGCATGCACACACGTATAGCTTTTATCCAAAAGATCATCATAATTATTATCATTAACATTATTTCCAACAGTTTAGTGATTTGGATTTTTAAAGTCCATAGTATTTTTACGCATCTTTCGACAGACATACCAATGCCGTTTTCAACTATTTAAACTATTTATGGTATTTGCTATGAAAGCATAGGTATGCATTTCTTTTGCCTTTCTCTACGTATATTTATTCATGAATTCATATATACATTTTTGATATTCATGTTTTTGTTCATTTTTTCATCAGACGATGAGCATACCAGATTTATTGATGTATTTAAAATAACAGAAAATATCAACTTCAAAAACTTTGTCTTGAAAAAATATATAATAAGGATATGAAAATTTAGTAAAGAAAACTTTTCCTTCTTGGAGAAAATTCATTAGAATTTTTCTTTTTTTTTTTTTGAATTATTAAATTTTCTCCAGTACTCCACCAAAACGATTTTGTCAAGATTTTGTTGATTAAAAAAAAAATTATTTGCGTATTGTTATTTCTCCTTTTTATCTCTTTTGTAGGAAAATCCAAAGCCTTTCTTCTGCTTAGCCAAAGAACTTTGGCCAGGAGTTTTGAAGGTATGAATTTTTGGAAATTATTTTTGCTGTTAAGTTGTTACTTTAGTTGAACTTCAAATCATTCATTATCTGGGGATTTGAACAAAATATTTATTGGTCTAAAACTATGGCAGTAAAAGTTTAACAGTATGGTCTTGGTGAGAAGATGGTCGCCATAGTGGGATCAGCGAGTCATATATTGTGTCAAGAGGGAAACCATCTGGGTTAACGAAGGGTGATAATAATATGGTTATAGAATATAGGAACACAACCTGTAGGAAATGAGTTATCTATTCTTCAACTAAGAAAATACAGTTTTTTAATGACTTTGCGTGCAAGTGTTCTTTACATACTTTAGCGTAGTTTTTGTGTGTGTCAATTGAAAGTATTAACAGATTAGTTCACAAAGGCTCCGGTGGGGGGGGGGGGGAATCAGAGCAGCATCTGGATAGCCAATCCCTTGAACAACATTTAAAGGATTAACAGCCTAGAGTGAGAAAAGGTTGAAAGAGCCTGGATGACTTGAAACAGTACTTTTCATCTAGAGAGCTACCAGAAATGCTTATAGTGCCACGAGAGATCTCTAGCGGAAATTTATTGAAGGGAGAGAATTGCTCCTCCTAATTATCAATTACTATTAGATATAAATCAACTGACTGGGGTTTGTTGGGAAATGAGAAAAATCCCTCAAGATATAAACAAATGTTCTTAATCTAAAATCAATTCATTGATGTCATGCTAAATAAAGAAAATTACCTTAGCCAGCCGATAATGTGACCTCCTGATAAGACTAAACCCCATTTTCAGTCTGAATATAATGGTTTTAGCTCACTGCTTAGTAACTGTTTTTGTATCTGATCTATAAGACAACCCCATTTTCAGGGTGTTTTTTGGATGCCTCAAGTGTCGTCTTATCTATTGAATTATTTGCCATTAGTTTTTTCAGACATATTTTTTTATTGAAAATTTTTGTTATACAGGAGTTTTTCTTTAATCAATTTTTTTTTTGTTTTTGTTTTCGAATATGCTGTTTCATAAATAACTGAATGCAGAATTACTGGGCTTCGTACAGAATTACTGGACTTTCTACATTTTACATCCTTAAACATCATTCTACCTACGCTGACTGACCTGTGCCTGACATGGATGCTGAATGAAGCCCAGGAAAGAAAATCATTACCTGTTAGATGAAGGACTTCAGACAGGCAGCAGATGAGATGAAGGACTTGATTAGTAGCAAGAAGATCAGAGAAATTGTCAGAGCAATGCCAGTCCATAAATATATCCAGCGCCAGAAAATTAAATGGCTCGGACACCTGACACCAACTAGTGTTCAGAGCCTACAATTTCATAAGTCCAGGCATCTGGGCAAGAGAACAACCTTGCAGGCGTTGGATCGAAGGTGTGGCAGTAACACTCTAGTCCCATAGCCTGTCTGTCTGTCAGTCACAGAGTGATCTACCAAGCCATCGACCATTATTTCCACCTCCTCACAACATTCAACAGTACATGTGAAAGAAAGGAAAGTGTATTGTTTCCCAAGTTTCAACTCAAGCAAGCAAAATCATTCATTAATTGAAACACCTGCTCTGGAACAAGTGCTAATCAAGCAGATTTGGGCAGCAGTTTTTTACCATTGAAATGAGTGAAAAAATTACTTCGCTTATTGTATGTGATGACAAATCTTTTGTTTAACTTTTAAATTCATGTTATGAATTGAATTTCAATATTGAGCGGAAATAACTTTCAATTGAAATTATCACTCTTTAACCACTTGGTGAATTTTTCAAATTTTTAGATGTGTCCAATATCTCTATTAGTCACTTTGTCTGTCCCCTGTTAAGTGAAGTGATATGCAATTAAGTCATCAGCATTCACAAGCATGGGAGTATTGATTTAGATTTTTTTCTTCTCTTTTAAATATGATTTATAGTTCCTCTTACAGTAGTCTTTCCTTATCTACGGTTTATCTTTCAGCGATCTCCTCCCTTATTTGCAGATTTCCTTTCAAAATGTGGATACCTCATTAGAATTCTGTTCTTGTTTCTGTTCAATTCACAGAAAAGTTCCATTATTTTCAATTCTGTCCATTCAAGAGTTTCACTGTCAATTACAAGTGTTTACGAGCATTCCATGAATTTAAGAGTCGAGCTATTATTTATGCATTATTGCTGTAGACTGAAGTAATCCCTGAATCTTCCCTGCTAAAATAAAGGAGCATATTTTTTTGCCTATGCAGCCTATATGCCATTAGATATGGCAAATGATTGATCATTATAGTTACATTCATCAAATTATGAATAAACCTATACAAAAATTATCTACTTTGGACTTCAGATTTCAAAAACATACTTCTTTTGGTTCATTTTTTTTTTTTTTTTTTCAGTACAAAAGATAAAGTTCATAATAGTCATGTATAATGTTATTAAATACTTATTGTTATCAAAATCAGTTGGTCCCAAACACTTTGTTTAAAATATTTTTTCTTTCAATCATATCAAAATATTTATAATAATCATCCAAATCTTTTATCATGTAAAGTTGTTTATGATATTGAACCTAATAAAATAACAATGAATTTATATTCATAACAATGATTGTAAATTGTTCCAATTTTTATATTATTTGCTCAATGTTATCAGCCAGTTATTGTTATCTAAAAGACCCTGTCCTAAAGTGATCTCAATAAGTGTCTTCCTCTATGCATAATTTGATAGCTATGATTCTCAAACAAGAAATTCAGATTTTAAAGCAGTCGATACATATTTAAATACTAAAAAGAAAATGATTGATTTTATGTTCAGTTGAGATGGAGTCATTGTTCAGGCAAAATTGCCTTCTATGGCATCTTATTTAATTGAGCAAATTTGTACAGTTTTAAATGTGAAAGGTTTTGATCATGCAAGGGAAAAATAACCTGCCAATCCTGCATTTGTCCAATTTATCCTAATTAAATGAATCTTGTTGGATTTTTCAAATGTTTAGAGTTCATAATAGAATTTTTGTTGCCGTACCATGTGCATGTACATTTTATTGTTAAATTGTTGCTAAGAATTTCCGTTATTATTCTGGCAATTGCAGCTGAAGGCTGTTGCCCAAGGTTTTGTTTATTATTTGTGCAACTGTTGCCCAAGGTTTCAGTTATTATTCTTGCAACTGTTGCCCAAGGTTTCAGTTATTATTCTTGCAACTGTTGCCCAAGGTTTCAGTTATTATTCTTGCAACTGTTGCCCAAGGTTTCAGTTATTATTCTTGCAACTGTTGCCCAAAGTTTCAGTTATTATTCTTGCAACTGTTGCCCAAGGTTTCAGTTATTATTCTTGCAACTGTTGCCCAAGGTTTCAGTTATTATTCTTGCAACTGTTGCCCAAGGTTTCAGTTATTATTCTTATCCAAAATTGATCTGAGTCATCCCTATTACCAATGATTGCTGCATCTCAACTGAATGAGACACATTCACATTCACTGTGGGCCCTTCAAAAATTAAATATGTCTAGGTGTCTAGGCTCCTGGGCATGACTCTTACCCTCCCCTTTTTAATTTAAATTGGAGGTTTTTTCACCATGTGTTGGGCAGGAAGTAAGCCCTCAGTTTCTGGGTGACAGTTAATTTTAGTTTGTTTCGATACCTAAATACGGCGACTGACCCAAACTTAACCCCTTTTTTTTCTCTGTATTACTTTTGTATCATATCTTGATTTATATAATATTTTTGTCTTTATGCTTTATACAAGATGTAATGTTCTGTTCTTCTTTTTTATTTTTTTCAGCCAACCCCTTGCCATTATTTTGTGAAACTTCTTGCTGATAAAGGCTTATTACTTCGTCATTTTACACAGGTGAGGGCAAGTTCATTGATTGAAAAATGAAAGCTAATAATAATCTTTAAAATCGGTGGCAGCAGTTGATTTGAATGATTTTTTTTTTATTCTGTCTGTAGATTGGTAGAACTGGATTCCAAATTTCAGTCATGATTAATGTAGAGCAATTTTATAAGGGTGCAAACAAAGCACAAAAATATAGGGCAAAGTTGCTTCCATGTTGTGCAGCACGTGAGGCAGTGATATTGTCTCCATTTCTTAAGCAATCAACAGAATCCAATCATGGTAACAATTGTGGATTTTTACAGAGCCTGGATACTACCCTGACACCCAAAATGGACCTACAAGGCGAGAAAGCTCCAAATATTCTGCTATTTACCCATATCTTGAAGAGTGGATTCCTGCTTTTCCCTGGGGTATTATTGCAAAGTGAACACAAACTGTTCCCAGCAGAGTTTGAACTTGGTTCGCCAATATTATTCATTATTAGTCATAACTGCCAGGCCACCCTGACCTCCCAAGACAGCTAACATACACACACCCCAAAACACAAACAAGTGAGAGGTATTATAATTTTCTCCCTGAGGAAACAGTCAGCTAAAAATGTAAACATCAACACGAGTTCCTTCAGTTTTCAATTGGGTCTGGCTGGCTGTGTATGTGTCACACATACATACCAAACCAGTAGAACTAGAAGGCTGAAATTTAAAAAATTTATTCCTTGTTCCTCTTTTTCTTTTTTTTTTCTTCTTTTAATCTTCCCCATCCCAGGTTTTTAAAGGGGAATCACTTTACAATGTAATCATAAGCTAAATTAGTCCTTTAGTTTATGTGGGGAGTATTTTCAGACTTCTTCAGGGATCACAACCCAACAAAAGGTGAGAAAAGTAACTTATTCATTGATCACCCCTTTTTCCAATTTTTTTAAGTGATCACCCCCAACACAGCATGCAGCCAAAAGATATTAGTCATGTGACATTTCCTATTGGATGACTGTTCAGGCTTGTTTTTCTTTTATGCTTTCACTTCACTTGTTGTCTTTAAGGCAAAGCAATCAGTATTTGGCTGTGCAGTACTGAATGCAGTTACAAGATGGAATTTAGATGACGCTCTCTGGTTGTGAAAATCAAGCAAATGAGACGTCAGCCATTTTAAATTCTTTCAAGTTGAAAAACAAACAAACAGCAATAACTGATTAGCAATAAAAATTCAGTGTATTGAAGATAATTAAGACCAATTTAGTACAAAATGAAGTGTTCGACAAAACTTTGATTGCCTTTTGATAAGTTCCTTTAGTCCTTCTGCTTTCTTTCTTTCTTTTTTTTTTTTTTTTTCTGAGAAACTGTCACCAAAACTTTCAGCATAGGTTTCTTCAGTTTTCAGATTGGTCCAGCTGGCTATGTATGTATGTGCTATTGCTTGCAAGCAGCACCGATGGAGCTACATGCCAGAAAATTTACTCCTTACGTTTAGAAGAAATGTTTTTTGGGGGGGGTTCTGTTTTTGTTTTTATTGTTTGTTTTTTTAAACCCACCCCCCAAAAAGTAGACTTTTAAAGTGGAAGTTCAATTTACAATGTAGGATTATGCTAAATTGGTCCCTTAGTTTGTGCCTGTTTGATTTTTGGATTACTAAGATTTTCTAGTGATCACAGCTTCCCAAACAATAGGTAAGAGAAGTAAATTATCCAATGATCACCCTTTTTTCCAATTTTTTAATTGTTCGCCCCCAACAAGGCATGCTGCCAAAAGACATCAGTCACATAACGATTTTTGTTGAGTGACTATCCAGACCTGTTTTTTTTCTCTTTTATTTGCTATCAATTTCATTTTGCATAAGGAGAACACATTTTCGTCTTCCATTCTCACATTCCAAAGCTAAATTTCTGCATCGATATGAAATATTTTTATCATTATTGTTAACACTTGTTATAATCTCATTAAAGTTTTGAATGAGAGACCTAATTTCAAAATATAAAATGACTCTGCAAATATTTTCTGAATCATCGTCATTATTTGATAAATCATTCAATCTGGTATCCTCATTTTCGTTATTTTAGCATAATATTTCAGCTTATCTTCCAGCATTCTTCATATATGTGTGTATGTGTGTGTCTGTGCATGTATGTGTGCATGTCAAGCCTTAGTGTTTTTGCATATATATGTGTGTTCATGTATATGAATGTGTGTATAATATGGATTATTTCCTGTGCCATGTAAGCTGATAACTAATATAGTTTTATGAATTATGATAATATAACTTGTATATAAATTACATATGATATAATTTTATTTCACAGAATATTGATACTTTGGAAAGAGTTGCTGGGTTGAATGGAGACCTCATTGTAGAAGCTCATGGGACTTTCTTTTCAAGTCATTGCGTGGACTGCCGTGTGGAATATAGCCAGGAATGGATTAAAGGTAATTTGAAGAATTAAGTTGCGTTGGCATTTGTGTGTGCTAAATCTTAATCCCAGGAAAAGGATTAACCTCCTTTTAAATTCATGCAAAGTCATTAAATCAGAAACTGTCAACATGAGTTTCTACAGTCTTCATGTTGGTCTGGCTGTGTACACTTCATGCATACAGACTGTATCAATTAAGCCAGACGGCTGAAAATTCATACTTCTACACCTTATGTCTAGAAAAAAATCTTGGGGGGGGGTTACCCCCCCCCCCGATAGGTTTTTAGTAGGGGGGTTCAATTTGCAATGTAAAGTTTATGCTAAATTGCTCCCTTAATTAATGTCCAGGAGTGTTCACACACATTTTTTGAAAATTTCAACTCTTGAGTTATCCAACCGAAGCAAGAGAAGTAACTTATTCATTGATCAACCCTTTTTCTGATTTTTTAATTGGTTATCCCCAACATGGCATACTATCAAAAGATGATGGTCACATGGTGGTTTCTATTGATTGACTAACCAGACCCGTCTTTATCAAATTTACTTGACATGTTTGTAGTTTAGTCAGAATCATCTCATGGGAAATTGTCTTTTTATACAAAATCTTCCATTTAGAACTACATTTTCAAATACCAATTGATGCAATAACAAATATTGACAAAGAGATGATTATTGATTTTTATGATGTTTGTATTTTGTCTTAGATGAGAGGAAAAAGAAAATCACTTCAGCCTATTTAAGATAATGTTTTCTCTTAACTCTTAAATTCATAAACCGCTGGAAACTGCTTGTAATTCACAGTGGAAGTCCTCAATGAATGGTATAAAAAATAGTGGCACTCTTCAGTGAATTGAATAAAAAAAAGAATTCAAAAATTCACCAAATGATCAAATGGAGGTAATTTTCATCATAAGTTATTTCCCTTGAAATTGACATTCTCTATTCTTTGCATGAATTTGATAGTTAATCATTTCACCATTTCTTTTCTGTCCATTTTTGAAAATAACCAAGAATATTCAAGAACAAAATTGAACTATATACACACACACATATATATATATATATATATATATATTATTGTGTCATCCACAGACAGCTGTTTCGTTGTATTACAACTCTTCAGTGTGGCTATAGACTATATGCCTGTCCTTTATTTTCCCCCAAATGCCCTGCACAATATTTGTTATTGTAACCATACTTAAATTAGTTGTATTTGTAGTGGTAATATCATCTTAATTTGAACTTCATTAGATGAAGCAATTTGCCTGCCACAAGGTCCGTAGTAGCTCAATCAGTAGAGCACTTGCCATACATAGACATGCTTCCCAAGGTAAAAGAAATATGAATTTGTGTCTCGTCTGAAGCTGTTTACTCGCTACCATAGACTGATGGTCTGAGTAGTTGCATTGAAAAGCAGCTAAAATTCTGGAGAAAGAAACACTAGTTAGAAATGGTTGATGTTTGACAGTGCTTCATCTAGTAAAAACAAAAGAGATCTTGTTAGTGACCCGATAGGAACTGGCATGTCTCCAATATCTTTTGGCAACGTGCCATGCTGGATGTGATCAATGAATTATTTACTACTCTCACCTTTTGTTTGGCCTGTGATCACTAAAAAGTCAGAATTTCCGAAAGACACGCGGGCACAAACTAAGGGATCAATTTAGCATGAACTTACATTGTAAATCGAACCCCCTAGTGAAAACTCATTCATCAGGAGGATGATTTTTAAAAAAAGCAGGAAAAATAACTTTTTTCTAGACATAATAGTTGGAGTTGCCTGTACATATGATACATATATTGCCAGGCCAAAGTGAAACTGAAAACTGACAGAACCTATGTCGATAGTTTTTGTTGATGGTCTCTAATTAACTTAGATAATATAACTACAACTCAGTTACCTCTGCCAACGATATTGGGGGAGATAAATATATTCCGTTGCATCTTTCTGTCTGTTTACACGATATCTCCAGAGGTACTGAATTTCAATTAAATGGAATGGGTTGAAGGAGAATCTGTTAGATTTGGGAGTGGATCCAGTAAATTTTCTTGTGATCAAAAGTTATTTTCCTGTTTTTTATCCAATATGTTCATGTAAATTCCTATATCTCTCCACGGTGTATCTCCATGCAAAATTACCTCCCCTCTACCGTAGTTATGTCCACACCTCAGTGATATTAACAAAAATGCATGTCCTTCCACCATTTCATTTCATAAAGTTCTCAATCAATTTCAATTTAATATCACGGAAAGGTCGATAATGGGTTACAGAAGAAGTGATTGAATTTTTGCGCTGATCCATGCGTAAAAACTTCCCTTGACAACAGTGACGGCACTAGAATTCTGTACCAGCCAGGACATGGCTTAGCCAAAAAACTATGAGGGCAGGCAAAATATTTACATAAGTAATAATATCTTTTATATAATAAATCAAAGTCACTTCTCAATGTTGAAACGAATGATACGTGATAGCAAAGTCTATTTCAAGTTGCAGTGACATGAGCTACGCAACAACGATTCTCCTGTTTCGGTGTTTTGCTAAGATCCAAAATTCATGGCAATTATGTCTAAATTGTCCAGTCTGCTGTCCATTATAGAATCCCACTGATAAATTCCGATCATATGCGGAGACTTGAAAAAACTGCAACAGATAGCTAATAATAATTGTCTCCACTCAATAGACATTGAACATAAAAAATGTGACTTCTGCCAAAGTGAAAACATTGATATGTATGGAGTCACATTAGGATTAATATTTGTAAGCCTGGGCAAGGCTGCTGGGAGCCCAATCCTGCTCTTGCCTATCGCTGGCATGTGCTCTCTGAGTACTTTCTAGTTTTTATTGAGTTTTTATTTTTAGCCATTACGATTATTTGGTCTTGGACAGTAACAAGCAAAACTATTTAATAGAAATTAAGTATTTTTATCCTTGGTAAGCACATTCTATTTTATGCTTCTTTTCTTCAAATTGAAGAGAATTTACCAGAAAGATAGAAATTTAATAAATATAGGAAATAAGATAAACTGTTTGTTCAGGAAAAAACATAATTACATCAAATGGAACAAATAAATTGCTTCTATAAGATTTGATTTTCCCTAATAGAAAATTTCAATACATAATTTTTTGGGAAACCTATTCTCATACGATTAATTCTATTCAGAATTCTCTACCAATCAGAATATGTGTATTCCATAATTATCTACTCCAGTAAAATACCTGTTGCATTGTTAACAGTATATGTAGAGGTGGAAATTTAATCTCCTATTTCCTTTTTTCTCCTTTCCAACCTTCTTTACCCCTAACCCTAAAAAATCTTATTTTTATTGGATAAACAAAATTTACGCACCAACAACAGTAGTAATTATATTGATTCCAATCAGCAAACACATGTACACACACACAGAGGAGAACTTGCTTTAGCAGCCAATTTTATGTTCATATGTTTGCATACCCCTCTTTCTGCTCTTTTTGTTTGTTATGTGACAGACTGAATCATCTCATAGATTATTAATGAGAATTTGTTCTCTATTTTCAGTGCCTATATTTGAAGATAAGATTCCTTATTGCACAGAATGCAATGGATTGGTCAAACCAGGTTGGTATATGTTATTATCATATATTAGCTATTAGAACAATGTAGATTAAATGGCAATCGGAAAGGTGAAAAGAAAATTTAAAAGAAAAAAGCTATTGCATCTTGAACATTTTCATTATGATGTGGGCATGTTCTGATGCATTTGAATGGTTGCCTCCCATCTTTTTCAGAGAACATGTCGCAGTGCAGAGAAAAGTGTATTCTGTTTGCATGTTTGAGATTTGAGCAATGAAATAGGGATTTGTCTGTGTTGTGGGTTGTTTAGTAGGATTTGGAGGGGAGGTATTTGTATCTGCGTAGGTCAGTCAGGTTCAGCCTGGAATAACAAAAAAATAAATAAATAAAAAATAAAGAAGTCTGTGAGAGGAGGGGTCAGGGGGTCTTTGTATATGTTTCTGTGAGTATCAGGCTTGTCTGAGATAAGAAGTGTCAATGAGAGGAGGATATTGGGATAATATATTAAATTGATAAATTACAAGTTTTTTGGGGGGGTGTTTTGTTTTTGTTCTTTTCTCAGATGCATCGACATGCAAGACGTTTTTTGTTGGTCGATCAGATATGTCACATATCAATTTTCTCTGCTGTATCATGTTGGATTGATATGAAACTTGGTGCATATCTTTGAGTGCACTATCCACATCCTCCCGCTACCACTATTACAACTAATGCTACAAAATATCAATCTTCTTAGCAGAGCCATGTTTGATTGATATGAAACTTGGTCCAAACCCTCAGTTGAGCCATTCCCATCATCATTTTACCATTACTACTACAAATAGTACTACTAAATATCAATTTTCTCTACCATATCATGTTTGATTGATATGAATCTTGGTCCTGGCCAAAAGGTGAACCACCTGTATATCCGTGGATTGTGGATGTATTGTTGAACTTATGGTTCTTACGTTTCTTGTCTTTGCACTCTTTGAAATATTTAGAGCTCGGCAAAAGCTTTCTTTAAATGGATTTTACACTTCTATTAGAACGATTACCGTACACCAGTGATAGAGTGCTCCCCTACTGTTTGGCAGACTGTGGTTCAATCCACCGCCCAGTCATACCAAAGACTTTTGGAATAGTACTCCATGCCTCACCACAAAGCGCTCAGCAGGAATAGGATTGAGGAACCTCTCCCCAATGTTCTTACAGAGAGGCAAGGATCCCCTGAAAAAAACATCATACACAGGTTACTATGCCAATTTCTGGATAACTACAGATATCATCGTAATGATGATTAACCAATAAGCATAAAAATCAGAATATATTAGGTCTAGGATTATTTCAAAGCTTGAAAATGGTCTGTTTATGGACTTTTCCTTTTTTTTCTTTTCCTAATTCAAATATACCTTAATTAAATCAAACCAATCACCATAGCTGGATGGTCCTCCATGGTCATGGTTCAATCTACTGCTGAGTCTTACCAAAGACTTTGAAATGATCCTCAATGCCTCTCTGCTAGGCACTCAGCACAAGAAATAGGATTGAAAAATTTCTCCCGAAGGTGAGGAGTTATGGCCAAATTATATTAGCTATAGTGGTTCTTGTAAAATCACCGAAATCAAGCAGGGTCAAGCTTGGTCGATACATAGATGGGTAACTATTGAGGATTACCAAGTGCTTCAGCTGAACAAAGCTTCAAAAGGCCTGGCAAACTAAGAGTGGGTCTTACTAACAATTGCCTGTGTGTATCTAACCCTACAACATCATCAATGAGAATATGAGCAGAGAACGATGATATGTACATGCATACTTAAATCTTTCCTGTGTAATCTCCTGTTACTGCTTTACCAAAGTTGTAATCTAAAGAACTTTCTTTTTACAGACATTATATTTTTTGGAGAACAATTACCTGAGAAATTCTTCGTTTGCCAAAAGGTAAGTTAAATGGAGAGAATTAGAAAATCAATTTTCCTCTTTATTTCTTCTCTTTGATTTTCTCATCGAATGCAACATAAATAAAATGGTTGCCAGTGAGAATGATCATTACACACACACACATACACACATTCACACGTATGCTTGCACACTCACACATAGGCACTACTTTGACGTTCCTTTATTCGAAATGCTTTTAGAGATAAAAACTCACAGGCGTTCAAATCTGCTGTGAATGAATGTGAATTTAAATAAGCAGTCATGTTGGCATCAGTGGATTTACTTCTTTTCAAGGTTCTTAAATATTTATAGATCTGTTTATACATGTATGTGAATAAGTGCATTGATTTGTGTATGTATACATGCATCAATAACAAATGCATGTTTGTGCATTTGTGAGTATAAATATTATGTGTGTATATCACTTTATAAATTTGTGTATATGTATACATCTGTGTGTATGTATACATTTGTATCTGTAAATATATATACACACATTTGTGTGTGTATATACATATGTTTGCGTGTATGTATATATATATATATATATATATATATATATATACACATTTGTGTGTGCGTGTATATACATTTGTGTGTGTATATAAATATATATATACACATTTGTATTTGAGTGTATATATGAATATACATACACATATTTGTATCTATGTGTGTGTGTGTATATATATATGTATATATACACACACACATGTATTTGTGCATCTCCGGGTCTGAAGCAAAGGTTTCAATCCTACCTTGTGGTACCGGATGGGATAATGGATTGTCTATAGCCATACTGAAGAGTTGTAATACAACGAAACAGCTGTCCATGGATGACACAATAATATATATATATATATATATATATATATATATATATATATTTATACATGTATGTGTGTATAAACATTTGTATGTTGTTTATACACATGTATATTCACCTATGTAGGTCTGGGTATATAATCATGTATTCGCATACATGTCTATGCTTACATAAGCATAGAGAGTGTGCATATGCATTTAGATGTATGTATATACGCATGTACATTTGTATTCAATTTCACAACTGATGTATGTTTGCAATGCAAATTATTATCATTCTGAATCATGTAGTGAAATTCATTTGTAATCTTGTTGGTAATTTATGATATGAAATAGAAAAATTTTTATTATCACAAAGTTATGCTGGATGCATTTCGCTTGAGTTGCGCCAGCTTTTTCAAAGGCACTTACCAATGCAGAAAACTATCAAAAACAATGGTAGCTGTTTACATATTTTGGTGTGCAAATGAACAGAAGAAAAATGTGATGTATGTATTGGTTTTATGGTTGTTTTGTGAAAGAGAAAGAGAGAGGAGTTGCCGATGTTTTGATCTAGAAGGGTCAGCTTGAGAATGTTTTTTTTTTTGTTTTTCTTTGTCACTGCAAGGATGAGATTGAGTGAGGTGATATAATTTGGCTTTAAAGGAAGCATTGATGGATACAAAGGGATGGATTGGGTGTTTGTTTTTTCATTCTTTTGGTTCTTTCTCTGCATGTGACCAGTTGGTTAACTCCTGTGTATGTTTTTCTACCCTCAGGTGTATGTACATATGTGTGTATAGTGAATATTTTTCTCTCACAGTGTAGTCAGTGTGTACCTGTGTCTATGTAAGTGTATCTTACCCTATTTAAAAGGCAGTGTAGCTTATCCTATACCTTGTAATGTTATGCTTTAAGATGGTTTTATTTCAAAATTAGTGCAATTAAAATGTCTGCCTCTGAAGATGTCCATCCCTCTGAGGTATTGTTCGATGCATTTGCATGTTATGGAGTTGTATATATTTTTAATGTGGTGAGATTTGTTGAAGTTGTGGTTGTATGTATTTCTGTGTTCGACTTGGGCATTCGTGTTTTTATGTTGATGTAAAGTTCTATTTTGCTCATATATCTTTTTCTTGGGAGGTTTCGATTGTTTACCAAACCCCTGTTGGTTGTTGAAGCGCTGGTGGTGATGCGTATATTCAGTTTGCTTAGGTTACTACTTATATATACACATACATATAGGACCCCTGTCAAGGTTGTCTAAGGAAACAACAGCATCTTGCTGTAGTGCTGGGATAGTAAGGTACTTTTGAGTGCATGGTTAACCAAATGCTCACTCAGAGATTCTTTTCTCCATCCACAGTTGTCATCACTACGATATCTGATGGAAAGCCTTAGTGCTGGAAGAAGTCGATTCATGCCTTTCTCAAGAGCTTTAGTACCAAGTGAGCTTAATTAGCATCAGCCAAAATTCAAACTTAGCTTGCCAATTCTCTTTTTTGTGTTGGTAACAGTTATGCAGCCCTCTACCTCAATAATGTAAATTTGAGCATTTGCATTACCTGCATCTGTTTAATTCTATTATAAGAACATTTCTACATCGGAGTGGCTACCCTATTGGTTGCAGGTTCGATCCCTGCAGCAGCCCCATTTTCTTTAATTGCTTTTATTTGGGTTGTCTTAGCTAAGTGATACATTACCTTCATAACGACTGGAGATCATTTCAAACAAATGTTTCTATATTATACAATTTATAATATATATGTGTGTGTGTGTGTGTATTTGTATGCATGAATATATGTGTATGTATGTGTGTGTGTGTGTGTGTCATGAATATGTGTATGTTTATGTATGTGTGTGTGTCATGAATATGTGTATGTTTATGTATGTATGTATGTGTGTGTGTCATGAATATGTTTATGTATGTATGTATGTGTGTGTGTCATGAATATGTTTATGTATGTATGTATGTGTGTGTGTCATGAATATGTTTATGTATGTATGTATGTGTGTGTGTCATGAATATGTTTATGTATGTATGTATGTGTGTGTGTCATGAATATGTGTATGTTTATGTATGTGTGTGTGTGTGTGTGTGTGTGTGTCATGAATATGTGTATGTTTATGTATGCGTGTGTGTCATGAATATGTGTATGTTTATGTATGTGTGTGTGTCATGAATATGTGTATGTTTATGTATGTGTGTGTGTGTCATGAATATGTGTATGTTTATGTATGTGTGTGTGTGTCATGATTATGTGTATGTTTATGTATATGTGTGTGTGTCATGAATATGTGTATGTTTATATATGTGTCATGAATATGTGTATGTATATATATATATATGTGTGTGTCATGAATATATATTATATATGAATGTGTTATTTATATAATGTATCATGAATACATGTGTGTACATGTGCATATATATATATATATGTGTATTTACGTATGTAATGTATCATGAGTACATGTGTGTGCATATATGTATATATATATGTATATAATGTATCATGAATTTTATTTGTGTGAGTATATATGTATATATATTTATATATATCATGAATATACATATGTTAAAGTCTGAAAATCCTCTATACTTTTTGTTCATACTCCCTCTTATTTTTCAGTTATGTGGATCCATTTTGCATTGTGTTGTTTCTTTGTAATTTTAAATACTTAGCATTTGCACTCACCCAGTGTGATAAAGCAAGACATTGTTTACTTGAAAAAATGAACTTTTCAATGTTGTTTCATTTGAATTTATTACTTTGACATGGCCAAAAAGTGAAATATGTTAGTATAATAATTTGATTTTAATACTATATCCTTATTGGCAACTTAATAATATTGTCAGATATCATACCTGCGTACTCATCATTCATATCTATTGAAACGTATCCGCGATTTTTTTTTCACAGGTAATAACTAGTATTATTAAATTACACTGTGTTATAAACAGATGTGCAGGAATCAATACGTTCGTTTATCTGTCTCGCTTGCTTCCTCTCATATAAAAGAAGCAAAAGAAAGAGAATATGCGCACACACACACACACACACACAAGCACAATACATGCAAGCACTCACTCGGTGTTTATTTTTGTTCCATGAAATATCTCCCGTGCACACTCTTTTGCAAGTACAAACCAACCCACACATACAGACACTCAAGGTCAGAATTTCAATTGCGTGAATGTGTGCGATTCTGGTTTATTATCTGGAATAGAAGACAAAGAACCAGTATTTTTTTTTTTTCTTCTTCCGGGTTTTGTGAAAAGTGATTTTGCACAATGGTACTTTTTTTTTTTTCTTTCCTTTTTTCTTTTTTTTTTTTTTTTTGTTCCTTTCGACTGAAGAGGAAAACGAAACAACTGAAGTCTTTGAAGTAAACCACTTGTCTGAGAGCCAACCCTGCCTTCTGATTGTGCAGTGCACATATGTACAATCCTCTATATATATACATATATATCCAGTGCAGCTTTGGATATTATATTACACATTGTTAGTGCACTTAACTATGTGTTCCTGCCTTGCAGTTATAAATTTCATTCCTGATGGTGTACAATAGGGCGGAGATCTTTGTTAATGATCTCTGATCTCTATCTGTAATGGCTTGCTGCAAAAAAAATACCCAATGCTTTTTTTTGCTTTTTGCCTCTTTCAGTATTACTGAAAAAGACGCGTGAAGCAAGTTTTTGAAAAGCAGAGTATGCCTGTGTATATAAAGTACTTGTCATAAGTATTTGAACAAACAGACATTTGTCTTTTAATCTCTTGGCTTTAAAAGTTCAGACCAGGAACAAAGCAAGAAGTACCAAATTTTATAGCAACCAGCAGAAGGCATGCCTTTAGTCATGTTCTGTGTTTATGGAAACTAAATTTCTTGAAAATATTTTTAGAGGCATCCTCGCCTCTCTATAAGTGGCTCCGTCCATCCACCTGTTGGTTGATAGGCCTGTCTGCATATTGTTTTTCAGCTGTTTAAAATCAGATTTACTTGAAACTTGATAGAGAGGTACCTCTTGATGAGATGCATCTTGCCTGTAAGAATCTTCCACTTCGACAATAATGGCATCTAAACTTTGTTTTGAAATCGATTTTCTCAACTGTTTTGAGTCAGAATTACTTGAAAAATGATATGGGTTTCTTGATAAAAATGCTTTTTACCTAAAAAATTTTTCCTCTCAGCATTACTTGATCTGGCAATAATGGCATTTTAAACTTTGTTTCAAAATCAATGTTCTCAACTGTTTTGAATCAGATTTACTTTAAACTTGATGGAAAAGTGTTCCTTGATAAGATGCTTCTCACTTGAAATCATCTTCCACTCAATGTCACATGATCTGGCAATAATAGCATCTAAATTTTATAGTAGATACTTTCAGTTCTTGTTTTGATATAATTAAATTCTTAAATGAAAAAAAAAACAAGCTTTTCTTTTCTATCCTTAAAATTTTGTTCTTAATCAATCAAGGAAATTGAAAAGGCAAACTCACATTGCTATTTGGAAGAGTTGCCGTAGTAATTAGTCAAATTTGAATCCTGCCTCCATTTTCATATCCTTTATGGCCCTACAATTTTAGGCGATGAAAAACAGATTTTGTTCTCGTTCAAATGCTTATTAGCTATACTTTTCATATAAACAATGGTTTCTTTGTATAACATGATATTTCTAATTCTATTGAAAAAAAAGTTTCAATAAATTTAGCATTCAGAACCGCAAAACCTGACTAAATGCATGCCTTGTTATGTTGATTACAATAAAATTTATTTCTTCTTACATGATATTCCTGATTTTGGCTCTCTAAACCAAGCGATTAGAAGCAAAATGTCTGACGTTTCCTTTTTTTTTCTTCAATCCACAGTTTGTTCCCTGCTGTAGACTGACGGCCTGAGTAATTGTGATGAAAAGGCTCTAAACTCATGATGGATGAATGTACTAGTAAAAAAAATTAACGATGGTTAAATTGTCCTTTGTTGTCTATTTCCACTGAAAAAACAGATTCTATCTCGGGATAGGAAGGTCTTTTAGTGTCTGCGGACTGAAGAGTAGCCTTAATACTGCATACTGAGATGTCTTTCCAGAAATAGTACTTTGTTCACTTCAGTAACTCTGCTTGGAATAATTCTAATTTTGCAAAAGATGAATCATGAAAGTACATCCTCACATCCTAAGTCAACCAGAATAGCTTTAAACATTGGTGCTAGGTCAAACTTCTAAGACGCGCCCATGTTGCAATGAATATGTCTCTATTTTTTTAACTATCCATGGAGACCTATTCATTCTTTGGTGCAATTGTGAGTTATGGGGCTTCAGTGATAGCCCAACATCCAAGATGGACTACCTTACTGAGCTAAAGGGCTCTCACTTGCCCTGCTATTTATTCATAGCTGGGAGGAGAAGTGGATTCATGTCTTTCATGCCTCAACGCCAAGTGGACACAAACTGTCCAAGTCAATATGATTCTTCATGCTGTTAACCATTGGGGCCACCCAGCAGTGGTGTGATAATGTCCTAAACATTTTAAGAGGGACATTTGCTTCTTCTTCTGTCTGGTATTGGGATTCAAAGTTGCTTGTTCAATGCATGTATACAATTTATGTATTTCAATGTTTCACAATAGGAGTTGAGTTGGATCCATTTTCTGTTGTTGTTAAACAAACAACTTATCCTCATTTCACCTTTGGATCTTTGACCGAAACTTCTAACTGGATGTGGTTTGGTAAACCACTGATTATGAAATGATCTCTATATGCATTGGTTTGAAATCCTATGGATTGGTGTTTGTTTTACTCTTCTTTGAAGCAAAAAAGAAAAATAATTATATTTCACTGTATAAGTTTTCTAATCAATTCCTTATGATGTGCAATGGTCTTTGTACCACATTTACAGATTATCTGTTTTTTTGATCAGAATAAAGCTCTTACAGTTATCCCTCGCCATTTGCAAGTTTTCCATTCTCAGTTCAGTCTTGAATAATTTAATGGGAATATTTTAAGAAGTCTGCATAGAAAATATGTATAAACAAAGCATAAGAAGTTTTGGAAATCATGAATGCATATATCAACTATTCCTGGCTTGGTAACAAGTGACTTGTCAATGGAAAATCTTTTCATTTTATTGTAATAATCTTTGTGTTATCAATAAGGAAAAATATTGTAGAAAATGATCAACAAGAAAATAGTCCATGTAGACAATATAAACTCGGAGAAAATTGTGGTTGAAAACTTGTTTACTCTCATGAACCAGTTAATCAAATGATATTTTATGCATTAAAAATTTTTACACTGTACTGAGTTTTATGGAAAAAAAAACAAAAATGTTTTTATTAATTGACTGTACGTATGTTTTACTGTATTCATTTATTTATTTGTACATTTACAATCAGGAATGGTGAAGTCTATATCAGAAGGTTTATGCTACAAGATCCATGGGTGTCCTGGGGCGGGGACCAAAAGAGTTGGGGGAACAGCAAAAATTATATCGTGCAATCGGCCCCCCATCCCCCCCATACACACACAAACAGCAAGGGATTTATTTTCTCTTGAGTTGTGAAACGAAGAACCTTTCCTCATTTCACCTTTGCATCTTTTAATTGGATAAGGGTTTGTGAACCATTGACTACAAAGTGTTTTTTGTATGCATCTGCTTGAGAAGTCATATGTCTCTATACTACCATTAAAATTTTGAATCAGATGATTTTTGCACCTTTACCAAAGACTTAGAGCAGATTTACTGTTACCAGTAGAGTAGTGCTGATGGAGGGGGGATGACATTCCTCAGTATATGTCCAAATACTCGTCCCATATGGTCTCAAAACATCTCTGAAATTGGTTAAATTTCAAGTTTTTCTTGGAGAGGCTGAACTTCCTATAAACACAACCTTGCTAGTTGATCCAGGTCAAATCCCAGACTCCCATTTATCATTTATGAAATTTACCTGTTGGTAAAGATTCGTCTGAGAGAGATTAACCACAAGTCTTATGTGGAAGACATCCTTCTTCGTAGGAAAATATGACTGCCTTTATTAGTCACTGCGGACCTTGTACTTGGAGCCAATCAGAACACAAAACATCAAACTGAAGGTTATTGAACAATCTAGCACCACGGATTCTGACTGGTCAATCACTGACCAAAAAATCTGACTTTTAAGGGGTGAATGGATATTTCTACTGTCTCGCCTTCCAACTTTTAAAAAAAGTAAGGTTGTTTCCTTGGTCCACTTGTAGTTGTTGCGTTATAAGCAAACCTGAGGATAATTCCACACAACTCAAAACTGGTGTCCTAAGACTGGAAGTGTCCAGTTTACCCATGTCACGATACTGAGTGAACTTACTTGCCATGGCTTTGGAGACTACACTAAAAAAAAGTGTCATGTCATGTCTATTTAGACCAACTTGAACAAATTACTCCGATGAAAAAAGATTTGTTGACCCAAAATTATTAATTTATCTCTAAGGAAATCTATTATTAAATATGATAAATACTTCTTGGAGATTTACTATGTAACACTTTTTTAAATGTAGAACCTTTGCACATACTATAATGTGTGCTTTGATTATCCAATGTTAGTCTGCAATAGCAGGGCCACCAGAGAGAATCAAACTCATTACTGGTAACAAATTGAACTTGCTTGTCATTGCACTACGGTGGGTATGTGTATAATTGTTAGCTTATGTCAACTCACTCGAATGCCGCCTTAGCCAGCCTTCAAGTTCGTTGTTAAGTCACTTTCTATTTATAAGATTTATGCTATTTTTATTTGCTTAACCCTCTTATTTTCTTATCAGGAACTGTCATTTACTATTAATGCACCAGGAGCTATCTCTCTTGTCAATTTATATTTAATCAAGTTAATTACTCGTACATTTGTGGCCTAAATAAACTGAAAATTGCTTTATTCTCCAAGTTGGAGCATTTTAGCAGTATTGTACTAACAAAAATTGAGCTACAATATGCCATTTTTGCTGTGTCACATTAACAAACCCTCAGAAAAACATACTGCCATTAGATCATTACAATATAGATTACATGTGTTGCTATGATTTTTACGAACTTGTGTAGATATGCATTGCTCTCTCTGTTTTTGCACAAATAGATGTGGTTTATATTGTCTGATCAAGTTTGCAAAGGTTTTGATTTCCCCGACTGGTTGTTGCTTATCTTATGAGTTATGTCACCAATTGTTTTTGTCTCTTCCCTTCTGAGGTTGAGTTGTGTGGCTTAGCCACATTGTACTTAGTGGGTTGGAAAATCTCTTCAGTTAGCCCTTGTGATTTGTTTTGGGGGCTTTTTTGTTCCAGTAGACATGTGAGTGGGTGGGGGTGTTTGTCTAGTTTCTATAGCACCTATATCCACATTGATGATAAAAACTCTTGCTGCATTTCTATCGATAAATATGCTAGGGGTAGTGTGTTTAAATGTACCTATGATTGTGTGTATACCTGTGTATTTGTCTCTCTGTGTTTTGGGGTGTACATGTATGTCTATGTCTCTACATGTTTCTTTTGTATGTACTTGTGTATATGTGTTTCTTCATGTGTACTAGTCTGTCTGTATGTATATATGTGTACGTGTTTCTGCACCTGTATGAGTCTTTGTGTGTCTCTCAAGTAAGCATAGAATAGAAAGAACTTCGGTTTCTTCTTTGTTGTCCTGTTTGCTGACTCTTTTGATTTTCTTATTTCCTCTCTCTTTTCCCTGTTCTGACAGCTGCATGGAAACTAAATGAAGTCGCATATCAACACTGTTTTTTTTTTGCTTTTTTTTTTGTTTTTTTTCCACACTTGATAAAAGACTGGCGCCATTGTGTTTGGACTGTTTTATTTCATTGTTCTTTGTGACTTTAACTCTTCTTTCCTCATTCAACAGTAAAAACTCACCGAAAAGTAAAAGCTTTTGAGATATGCTGTTGTTGTTGGTTCTTTTTTTCCCAAACAGTGGAAATGAATTTCTTAGAATGATGAATATTAGAAATAAAAAAAAAACGAAGAGAATATCAAGATTGAATTCTCTTGTTATTTCTAAATATTTGTGCTTTTTCATTTATCAATATGTATTATATTATTGATCATTAGGATTCATTCATCAGTATGTATGTATTGATCAATATGTATTTATTGATCAGAACTATTGGTTGATCAATATGTATTTATTGATCAGAACTATTGGTCGATCAATATGTATTTATCGATCAGAACTATTGGTCGATCAATATGTATTTATCGATCAGAACTATTCGTTGATCAATATGTATTTATCGATCAGAACTATTGGCTGATCAATATGTATTCATTGATCAGAACTATTGGCTGATCAATATGTATTTATTGATCAGAACTATTGGCTGATCAATATGTATTTATTGATCAGAACTATTGGCTGATCAATATGTATTTATTGATCAGAACTATTGGCTGATCAATATGTATTTATTGATCAGAACTATTGGCTGATCAATATGTATTTATTGATCAGAACTATTGGTTGATCATTATGTATTTATTGATCGATGTGTGTATTGATCACAATTAATTGATCAATATGTATTTATTGATCACTATTAATTGATCAATATGTATTGATTATTATTATTCATTAATCAATATTTAACATTATTAATCAATATGTATTTATTATCAATCAATATTTATTGACAACTTATTCATTGATCTATTTGTATTTACTGATCATCATTATTCATCGATTATCATGTATTTATCGATCAACATAATACAGCAATACCTTGAATAGTGCTGTACCAATTAACATGTATTTTGATGTAGTATGTTTAAGGTATTGCAGTTCAAAAAAATGGAATTAAGTAAAGATTGAAAAAAAAAACATTTTTAACTTTTAATAAGACCTTGAACAGTGTGGTTTTGAAAAGTACAGAAAATTCTGGAACAAGTGCACTAATCAAGGTATACCTGTATATTTTGGTATAAAGAAAAAATATGCAATGCAACCCTATGGATTGGTGTTTTGGTGTTTGTATTGCTATTCTTTGAAGCAAAAGGAGAGAAATAATTCTACTTCACTGTATTAGATTTCAAATCAATTCCTTATAATATGCAATGGTCTTTGTACCACTTTTACAGATAATCTGTTGGTTTTTTTTTATCAGAAGCTCTTACAGTAATCCCTCGCCATTTGCAGGTTTTCCATTCTCAGTTCAGTCTTGAATAATTTAATGGGAATATTTTGGGGTCTTTGCATAGAGAATATGTATGAACACAACATAAGAAGTTTTGGAAAACATGAATGCATATATCAACTATTCCTGGCTTGGTAACTAGTGACTTGTCAATGGAAATTTTTTTCATTTTATTGTAATAATCTTTGTGTTATCAATAAGGAAAAATATTGTAGAAAATGATCAACAAGAAAATTGTCCATGTAAACAATATAAACTGAGAGAAAATTGTGGTTGAAAACTTGTTAACACTCATGAATCAGTTAATCAAATGATATTTTTTGCACTGTACTGAGTTTTATGGGAAAAAAAACAAATGTTTTTATTAATTGAATATACGTATGCTTCACTGTATTCATTTATTTATTTGTACATTTACAATTCGGGAATGGTGAAGTGTATATCAGAAGATTTATGGTACAAGATTCATGGTTTTTGGGGGACTAAAAGAGTTGCGAGAGTAGCAAAAATTATTCAGCACAATCGCCTGCCCCTCACTCCCTGATGCCCTTATCCCCCCCGCAAGGGATAACTGTATATATATGATTGAATAAAAATCCTTATGTAAAGCCTAGATAGCAACAGATTTTTGCTGTTGCTCAGATTGAGTTGTTAATTATGCAAACCTGTTGCAATAAGACGGTTGATTTCATCTTTAATTATCTTATCCCACTCAGATGAACATCAAAATGCCAATTATAGGTGTGTTCTGTCATAATGTGGGTGTTTGGGTCCAAGAGAGCCAACTGCATTACAACAATAATTTAGCCATCTGGAGCTAGATCATGGTAGATTAACATTTAAGGATCTACCATCCACCTGCGTTAAACCGTAAACCACATTTACATCAGGGGAGGTCTGTGTGAAGATCTTTTCCTGCAGATTCCTTTCATGGGATCGTCTCAACTTCATGCCACTTTCTGATCAACATTTCTTTTCCTCTTTTCTTTCTCCAGGATATAAAGGACTGTGATCTGCTCATCATTATGGGAACATCTCTGACTGTTCAGCCATTTGCTTCCCTTGTGTCTCAGTAAGACAAAACCTTTCAATATTTTCATTGTGAAGAGAATTATCTCGGCAAATAAAATGCTATTCATAATGTTGTTTCCATTCATTTATACATTCCTTCATTGTTTTCTCTAATGTTTATAATACACAGAAAGATTCTGACTCTGCTTTAAATAGTCGTCCATTATTTTGTCATTCTTTTCCGAACAATAATTGATTTTTTTTTTTTTATAACTGCATCAAAAGTATATCATATCAGCTTGTTCATTGTCTGAAGCAGTGATTTCCCAAGTGGACGCTACCACCCTCTTGGGGGTCCTGGGAGGCAAGGGGAAGGTGGTGGGGCATTGGAAGACAAGAAAAGTTAGTCTCATATCAGGCCCATCCTTTGCATTAATTATCCTTACATTAATTGATCAAGTATTTTTAGATTTCGTATAATTATATTTTTGGTTATGAAATTAATGCTCAAATTTGAAAAATAAAAAAAAATCATTTCAATTTTCAATGTATTATTTTTGACTAACCAGAAACCCTGTGTTCTTATTATTACCAGATGCATTTTTAAAAATTTCATTTTGATTTCCAGAGTTTCAGGTACTGCTCCTCGTCTATACATAAACTTGGACAAAAGCAGTTCATCGGTAAGCAATTCATCTTTTCTATTTGTCTTTCCTTCATCTATTTATTTGTTTGTTGCTTCATGTATATGTTGTACCTCTGTAGTTTGGGACCTGGCCATTGCGGGACCACAGAAAATGGCAAAAAAATAGAATTTTTATCCCCTACCATTACATAATATATTTTGACAGTTCATTGATTTTTTTTATGATTTTCCTAAATATCGTGGAAACAGGACTATATATTTTTGATATGATTTGTATGATATGAATTATATTATTCTGAGATAGGACTATTTGTTTGCTCAAGATTTTTAATTGGTTCCATTGGGAATAATTTATAAGATTCAGAAAAAATTGATAAATATTTGTTAGATATTGTGCTGAAATAAACATCAAAACTGGGCCTGCCCATTTTGAATCTGCTGTCATTACTTGATGGATCTGCTACTAAAGTTCTTTGATTCAATTATAAACAGCGATTCAATTTTTTTTTTGTTTTTTGTACATTCAGTTTAAGATGTCAGTTTAAAAACTGCTATATTATGGTTCAAACTATGGTTCTGAGAACTCTAGTGGTAGATCCAAAAACTATTGGAAGCAAATTCAAGAAGTGCTGGTCCATAAAAGTTGCTGTACCTCAGAGCACGAGATTAGAGAGGTAAACCTTGTTTCAATGAAATTTGAATTATAATCTAAAGAGAAAAAAAATAGAGTATATTATATTAGCAAGAATTTTCCCCCACTTCCCACAAACAGAAAAAAATGCGAGGTGAAAGTACTAATACCAAATTTTAGTCAATCCATTTGTCACATCCAGGCTTGGTTGACATAGCTTTATATTCAATGTCTGTCCAGGAAGTACCCAAACATTTTGGATATCTTGAAGAATGAATGCCTGACCTTGATGTAATTGAGCAACCAATTAGAGGGCACATTACTGCTTATGTATGGACTGACACTCTCTCAAGGGGTTACTCGGTCAGTAGTGAGTTGCCATTTAATGAGCTTGTGTACTGTGTGACCATTGCATTCAAAATAACCGAGCCTGGCCATTTTTCACTCCTTGTGCAGGATCTTTGGGCCAAACGTTGCATCACCTAGGTCTGTCAATTTCCCTACAATTCAGATTTAATTTCCTACAACTTCTGACCTTTTCAATGTTGTAAGGGGGGACTTTTCAGACTGTGAACAAGATCGAGAATATGGCGAAGCAGTTGATGGCAATCCTGAAAGAGGACTTTGCGGACGGTTTTGAAAAGTGTAAGGGATACTGGGATACGTATGTGGGGTCAAAATGGCAGTACTTTGAAAGGAACTATCAATCCTAAAAAGAAGGGTACACAACCAATGCATCCTCTCAGTCATCACCTATGGATCATGATCAACATCACATGGAGAGATCACAAGACAGCACTGTATATTAGGGAATAAATGGCAATGGGCTGGTCATGTTTCAAGAATGGCAAACAACCGCTAGACATCACAACTCACAAGATAGATCCCCAGAGATTCAATGTGGAACTAAATCCAGCGGAATATAAGATGGCAAGATGAACTGGACAGAATCAGGAAGTATTGGCTACACAACGTCCACAATAGAGTCGTCTGGCTAATCCTGGCGAAGGTCTTTGTCCTATTACGAACGATAAGGCTGATGATGGTGACATTTACTCAGGCTATTTTTTGATTAATATATAATGACCAGGTATTTAGTGGACAGACCTCATATGCTGTAAATGACACGCACAATGGTACTAACAGAAATTAATGTAATAATTGATCATTCCATTGACTAAATAATCATTTATTTTCATCCCTTCCATTTTGGCTTCGATTTACTACTAACCCACATTAAAATAAAGGAATAAGTCTGGTTAGTAACTCAATCGAAACTGCCACATGACCAAATCTTAAAAGTTTTTGCTGTCAAGTAATCTAACCACTTCTTGAGCTCTGAGGTTTTCCTTCATTGGAAACTGTCAATCAAAACTGTCAACATTGGTTTCCCCAGTTTTTAGGTAATTCATGCTGGCTGTGCATGTTTTGTGCATACGGGCTGTACCAATGGAGCAGGAAAGCTGAAAATTTCAACATTTACTCCTTATGTTTAGAAAAAATCTTTTTTCTCTTTATTTTTTTTTTTTTCAAAATAGGTTTTTTGTGGGATTTCAATTTACAATATAAGCTTATGCTGAATTGGTCCCTTAGCTTATATTTATGCTTTTTTTTTTTTTTTTTTTTAATTAGGGTTTTTTTTCCAGTGATCACCACCCAACAAAAATCAAGAAAATAATTTATTCATCCACCCATTTTTCTAATGTTTTAATTGATCACCCCCAACGAAGTGTGTTGTCGAAAGATTTGGTAATGTGACAGTTTCTATTGAGTTACTAACTAGACTTGTTCTTTTTATTTTTCATTTGCTATCATTTTGTTGCTTTTTATCGTAAACTTTCTAGCTCATCTATTCTTTTTTAGCTTTTAAATTAGTAAAAATAATCTCTGGAGTTGTTTAGAAATTGTGAGATGAAAGATTTTTATTATTCCACGTTTTTATTATTAGACTTGATGAATTTATTGATTTTTTTTTTTTTTTTTTTTTTTTTTAGCATTCCTTTTTATCACATTTTTAGCCAATCTATTTTTTGGACGTCAAATTGTAGAAATATTCATTGAATATTAAAAACTCCTCTCAAAGTCTCAGTCAAAAACATTTGTGGAAAAAAAAAGATGATAGCCCAAAATCCTCTGAATATCAATTTTTTTTCTTTTTTCTGTTATTTTTCTCTTCTTTTCTTCTTCCCCTTTTCTTCTTCTTCCTTTTAATTTTTGTTTGCCCACACGTCTCTACATGGTGCTTTTTGGTCAGTCTAAGATTAAACAACAAAAACAGGTGTGGTAGAAGAGGTGTGATGTCATTAGAAGAAAATCTTTCCAATCAATTTTTACAAGTATGAGAATCAATTGAATTAAAGAAAGCCTTCTTGCTCCTCTCCTCCTGCTACCACTACCATGAATGAAGAATGCATTTGAACTCATTGTTCTTTTCCTTTCTTTCTTCTTTTACTTTCTTTTTCCTTGTCTTTTTCTTTTTCTTCTTTCTTTTGTTTTTTATTTCTTAGTTTTTTTTATTTCTTCTTTTTCTTTTCCTTTTTTCTTTTCATCTCCATTTTCTCTTTCTTTTTTCTTTTTATTTCTTTCTTTTTTTCTTTTTATTTCTTTCTTTTTTCTTTTTATTTCTTTCTCTTATACCTCTTCTTCCTTTCCTTCCTTCCTTTCTTTCTTTTTTTTCCCAAATTGATAGTTTCCCAGGCATCTTTCCTGGCTCCTGAGGCCACTATATACCAATGTTTCTATGACTGCTGGAATATATCTCTTTTAGTAGTTTACTGAGACGTCTCAATTCAGACATTAAGCATCTCAATAGGCGACTCTTAAAAGGATTGTGTTGTAGAATACGCAAAGTTTGACAATTACAAAAAACAATAATTGACTTAGTGCTCAGACCTTAAGCCGTGTGGCTTCCAGTCCACCACTGTGCCAATGAGCCATCACCAGCGAGTCCACTTAGTGATATTCTTGAAATGAGATCACAAGAAGTCAAAGTCATTAAATGGATTCAGTAAACATAGAAGTAGGATTCAATGAGGATAACACATACTTTGTATGAGGGCTGCTGAGTTGTGCCTTGGGCTCTGAGATAAGATGTTACTTGATTACGCACACACATACACACCAACCAAATATACACACACACACACACCAACACCAACACTTATATAAATGCACACCAACAAAATACAACTTACAAACACTGAAACAACACAACACTCTCACACCTACACATCACTAACACAACACGCATACACACATATGCCAATTCTGCACAACACGCAGAAACATAACTTGCACATAGACTCATACATTACTTTGTATGTAACTCACAGCTCACACGCATCAACACTTGATAGTTTGCGCACACACACTCACTGAAAGGATTGACTGTCCATGGTTATAGAATTGAGCTTATCATAGCTTGAAGATTTAAGGGAATCCTTATATTTATTACAAAAGATTGTGAGATAGAGGCTATTGATGATAACTAGATGGGCAACCGGGGAAAGATTATTTGTATAGTGAAATAGGAAATTGTGCCGCTCACGGCCACGAGAAGAGAAGATTGATAATTGAAATACTAAAGCTGATTCATGTGGAAAAGCTGCAAGAAAATTGTGTCATGATTCTGAATTATCTTCTAATATTCCTGTCAACAATTTCTGATAAGCATAGGAAAAAAAATGGTTTTTCCAACAAATTAGCCCATAATTGAAGAATTTTTGCAACTTTGTTGTTCTGGGCTGTTTTCTTTCCTTCAAAGTAGCACAATTACAGCAAACAGAGCCTAAGTAGGACCCATATTCTGAATCCAAGCCAAGACTTTTTATGAAGCAAATTTGAGAGGCCTAATGGTTAGTAGCACAGAAAATGCGATTGGTGAGCCAAGTTCAAACTCCAATCAAAACAGTATTTACTTCACAGCGAAACCCTTGGGAAAGGCATTAATACATCTCTTCTCCCTCCAGCTACAAGTAAATAACAGGGCAGATTGAGTTTTTTTTCAGCCTTCATTGGCAACCAGTCTAGGTGATAGACCACTGTGAATTCAAAACCAGTAATTCCAATACATTGTTTGGCATTGTGAGAGGCTATAAAGTACCAGTGTGTTTCCATAATGTATGGTTAACTGGGTGCTGGTGAAGCTTCTACGGTCCCAGCGAGTCATAAATTGATTATAATAAATTTTCTCAATTAAAATGAAGGACAATATACGGAGAGAAAAAAATATGACTGGTGTCACCTCCTCCCCACAATGCCTCGAGTGTAAATAGAAGATCAAGAAAAAAGATCATTCAGCCAGATTTTGTAACTTTTGATTTGAATCATGAAGGCATGAATCCAGTTTTCTTCCCAGCTTTGGGTAAATAGCAAGGCAGCCTTTAACCCTGCAAGGCAGTTCATCAAAGAGAAGGTTACTCTAAGAAAAAAAAACTAACAACTTAGCAGTTGCAATAACTAGTCCTAAGCCCAGGTAAAGGAAGAGGGTCTGGCTTGGAGCTAGTAACTCCACCCTGTATTTGCCACTGAAATTTTTGTAGAATGATTGCGGCCCCACGCTCAACAGGGAGCTTACAGGAATAAACAAAAAAAATAACTTCCTCTCCCTCCATATTTTTTATTCCCGATTGGCTGAAATCCATAAAGAAGATGGACAGAATAGATTTTCAATATGCAGACTTTAATCCATCTTTTGCTAATGTGAACTTCCGTTAAATTTTCCTCCTTGAAAAATTTCCAATTCATGGATATCGTTCTTTTCTCATTGTTATGCTCTTTGCCTTTCTCAAGTTCCTTTGAATATTCTTTTTTTTTTTCTTTTTTTTTTCTTTTTATCTTTTTAATGCCTTTATTCATTTTCATCTTTCTCTAAAATGAATGAAAAAAAACAAAAACAATTTTGAACAATTCTTTTCACTGCTACACATTCATAATTGTTTGATTTTCATTTCAATTTTCAGAGTGATCCCTTGTCTATGTTGCTAGGACAACCAGATTTTGATTTTGAGAGTGAAAAGAATTACAGGTTTGTGGCTGCTATCATTGAACGATTTTATTTTCGATAAAATCATTTGTTTCTGTTTTTGTTTTGTTTTTTGTTTTGTTTGTTTTTTTCCATTATACCTGACTGCGACCATGCAATTACCATATTTACTAGTTTCTAGGTCGAGTTTTAAAGGCAAAAATACATGAGTAATAATTTTGTATAGTTGAAATTCAAAGACCCTAAAAAGTTAGGGCAGTAACTTATGTTGACTTTAAAGTATGTAAGCCGGACTAGATGAATGTGTGGACATCATAATGAGGAAGTAACAGAGAGGGAACCAAGAAGAACTTGTACTACAAGGATTAATTGCTTAATATTCATGTAACTAAATAACATGTTACATGTATATCAAGATAACGCAATGATCATTCAAAGTAAGATGATGTTGTGTAAGTGTTATTTGGTTAGAGTTGAACTCTCCTTGAATCATCCTTGGGCAATATATCAGTTCTGGTGATTTTTCTCCTAATCTAACTGTAATTGGAGAAATCTATTCGGGTGTGTGTATGCACCGAGATAACTCGATAACTGGTTATTGTACAAAGTTGATATTTGCCATATATATATTTGTCAGTGCATGAGCCATTGTAGTGTTGAGTTTAAAGTTACTTGGATCAGCGGTTCTTGAGGAAACTTATAAAAATAGATCACAGATTATTGATCTTTTATCTAAAATAATAGATCTAAATTTAGATATGAATAATCTAAAATGGCAACACTGATAAGAAGTAACTGAATAACTTTGAAGCCGTAATTTTGGATGTTGGACAGAAATTTATATTATATGAATATTATGGCAAACTGTTCCAGGCACCATTAAGTCCAGTCCCTTTCAAACATGCACCTTTGGAATTACATGAATTTTTATTTGTACACTTATAATATCTGTCAGTAGGTGATACGTCATGGACTAGTATAAATATGATTAAACTTACCATCAGGTATTTCTTTTGCAACAAATAAAATATATCCAACCTTTTTATGTACAAAAGTAGGGAATCATAATTATACATATTTAAAAATTGTACTTTTTAATTAAATTTCATTAAATTTGATTAGTATGTATTGTTGTTCTTCACTTGGTGTCTCAGGGTTTGGTATACTTGGTTAATTGTTAATAAGACCCATTTCTGGCTGGCCAGAGCTGCCGAAGCTCCATTCTACTTATAGCACCTGGTATTCCCCAAGAGTCGCCCATCTAAATACTGTCCAGGTTCGACATAGCTCAACTTCGATGATCCTGCTAGAACCAGTGTTTCGAATGTGATTATGCTGTAATCCATTAGTTTCATGGAGATGTTTGTCAATCGTAATCTTTGAGCTGAATGGTGAGGCATTGAGTACCATTTTTAAAGTCTTGGGCATGTCTTGGTGGTAGATTGAACCACAGCCTACTAAACCAGAGGCAAGCACTCTACCACTTTTCCATGATGATCGGAGTAATTTAATTAGTAAATCTTTAATTTTTTTTCTAAATGATTTTTCATAAATAACTTTTAACATGTATGTCTTTCCAAAAAATCCTAATCCTTTTTCTTTTTCAAACAGAGATGTATTTTGGCAAGGTACTTGTGATGATGGCTGTCAAGCACTTGCTGATTTACTTGGTTTTGGGGTAAGTATATTCAACTTCAGAATTTGCTTGATAAAATGTCAACTCATTCTCATATAAGTCTTTTTGGGGGTTAATAATTTTTGAATTAAGCATTTTCACAATTGTTACTATTGTGCTAGTTTTATTCCATATTATTATTGTTGCTTTTTGGTGGGAGCTTTTCACCATTATTATCTTAGTATTTGTTTTAGTTCATCTTATTGATTTTGCTTTTTTTTTTCTTTAAGCTTCATATTTCAAAATAACTGAGTGAGGCTGTAAACAATTTTGGATCGGCATCCATTTAATCACTTGTCTCACAAATTTTACCCCTCAGTTGCAACATTTAAGAATACAATGAACTCCTCTTTGCAATTGGTTCAAATTTGGATAATCTCAGTTACAAATATTTTCCTATTGGCAAAACACAAATCTCAACTGAAGAAAATCTTAGTTATGTTAATCAGTTCATAACACTTAATCATTATACAATTAAACACTTTTGAGATTCCTCGAACATATACATTCCAATTGCTGGGATGTATGTGTCCCATGGATTTCTCTTAGAAGTTTACTGGGAAGTTTCAATTCAGGCATTAAGCATCTTGAAATGGTCTTGTCACTTGTTTTGCAAATCATTTTTACACTGTCATAAAAGACATTTTTTGGTTTCGTTTTTTTTTTTTCTTTCAGGATGAATTAAAAGAACTAGTGAAACAAGAACATCAACGAATACGTGAGGAGAATGTCGATAAACCACAATCTGAGTAGTGCTGCCAACAAATTGAAATGAACGAACTTATTGGGCTTACCCCATCCGAGACACTAATATAGACTGAAACCTTTGAGGCAAACAAATTATGCTTTTTACCGCAAACAAAAAGAAATTAAGTTTTTGTTTCATTTGTTGATTTTTCAGTTTTGAACTCTCATTTCTAAAAGCCAAAATTCTGCTTCTTTCTGTATTGAGAAATAATGTGTGTTTAAGGGGAAAAGACGCAAATTTTTAATCGGCAAATTTAAAAGCATCAGATTAAACAATTCTGCCTGTGAAACTGTTTTGGTTGACACTAGTTTTCTAATTATTTTATGCAGGACTAGCTGGACCGTGGGAAATTCCATGGCTGTTGAAAAATAAGATTATCCATAATCTCAAACCTCGGCTATTCTCTCACTCTACCTTCCAATTCTCTTATCAAAATACCGAAATTTCTTCCCTCTCTCCTTTCCAAACCCCTCGGTAAATTACCTAACTACCTTTTTTCCACTTTTTCTTCCTACTCTCTTATTAAAATTAATGCGTAACTTTCAAACGCTGGAAAGATATTAGAAACAGGCAGAATAGTATTATTGATATTATTATTATTATAATGATATTTATTGTAGAATCTATTTTTACAAAGCAATGATGTTGAAATTATTTTGTTTTCAAATTACGTAAATTTAAATGGTTTCAACTTCATCAGATCTGATGGGTCTGGGATGAAAAAGAATTTTGATTTGATCCGTAGAAAAAGAATAATTGGATCAGAAACAAATGGACTCTTTGCTTATTTATTGAATTATTCTGCTTGTGTCCAGCAGTTACAATCAAATTCAAACAAAATAATTTTCATGCTATTGCACAAAGCTTCATGCTTCAGTAGTAATTGCTTTAGTTTGCTTGAGATATTCATACGTTATTTAATTTCTCTTCACAAAACTCAATTTCAGACTTCAGCTGGATTAAAAGCTGCTAAATTTGGTAACTAGAGTGACACCAAAAATTTTAGCATTCTGGTAAAATCACACCAAACGTTTATCAAACATTTGTTGGTTTAATTCATTTATGTATAATACTATTAACAGTCTGTATGGTATTAACAGTGACAATATGCAAAAACACGAATTGTTTGTAAAATGATTTATCTACCTTTTTTGCTGGTGTAGCTGAAACCAACAAAACATGTCAATGAATTTTTTATTTTACAAATAATTTGTGTTATTCCACATTGTCACTGTTAATATCATCTTATCAGATATTTTTATCCAAATTCTAATCATATATATATATATATAAATTAATAATAGTGTCATCCACAAGTCTTCAGTGTGGCTATAGAGTCAATATCCACTCCAGTGCCGCAAGGCAGGATTGAAACCTTTGCTCCAGACCCGGAGTCCAGAATTCTTCCCCTGCCCAACACAAAACTGGAGGGTCAGGTGGATTGAATTAAGCGATATGTTGTGTGTCTATATACACACAAACACATATAAAATTATAAATATACATATATAAATGCAAACACATAGAAGTACTTACTTACATACAAGGTGCTACCCAAAAGTGCGCTTGAAGAAGAAAAAAAGAATTGAAGGAAAATGTTTATCTCCTATTTGAGTGGTTCTGATTGATATGTGAAATATCCAGCGAGACACGGGAAATACTACAGATGAACAATTTGACCAATCTGATTAAAGTCCCCAAACTTTTTGGTAGTACCTTGCGCATATATATATATATATATATATATATATATATATATATATATATATATATATATATATATATATATATAAAATGAACATTTACATACCTACCTATTTATTTATATATATATATGTGTGTGTGTGAACATTTACACTCATATGTATGTTTTTTATTTTCAAGAATTGTTGAGCCATTATCAATTCTTTTATCTTTTAAAATGGGATTGAAATTTTTTTTTGTTTCAATTCTATTATGTTGGGAAGTAATAATGTTCTAACAAGAATCTTTGCATCAAGAAGGGAAAACGTAAGTTTGTATTGAATCAGTATTATTCGGCCGTATCAAAATTATTATTGTGCCCGATTCCAATGCAAGTTTTTGACATCGACAAGAATAAACTTCTCAACTGATAATGGCCTAAACAAACTGATTTAAAGAATGTTTTTTTTTAAATTGAAAAAAATTTTTTTTATTTCTTAATTTCTTAAGACAGTGATTCCTAAAGTGTGTGCCGCTGCTCCACAGTAGTCTGCAGTTATCAGGGGGGGCATTACAGGATACTAAAATATTCTAATAATTACAGGCAAATGTAATTTAATGCATTGATGCTCAGTCACAATGTTAGGAAGCGACATCTAAATGGCACATTCTACGTTCATCCAGCGTTTAATTTCATCGTTTTAACGCTAGTTGATTATAACGAGAGGAAACCAATGCATAACATTTTATTCAAAATCTGAATTCTATGATTCATTATTTTTTACCTAACTAATCTAATCACATGAAAATAAATGCAATTATTCAGTGTTTTCTGATTTAGGGCGCAGTGAAAAAATCCCAATGAGTTAAGGGTGCCTCAATTTGAAAAAGTTTGGGAACCACTGATTTTTGCCTCTTTCTTTTTTACAGAAATCACTTTTGACTTCATGTTGAACTCTTAGATTCATAGTCCACTTATAACTGCAGTGGAATTTTTCAATAAATAGGATTTTTAAAATGGAGCTTTTTTATGAAATGAATTGAAGAAAAAGAAAATTTTTAAATACTCAAAAGTGAAAGGGTGATAAAGTCAATCAGAAGTTACTCCCCTTGAATTTCTATTTGAATTTCCTAGTATGAATTTAAGAGTGAAGCTCTGTTGAAACTACGCTTGTCTTTGACAAAATTATCTCATATTTAACTGCCTGTAGCAGTCATCACACTGAAAAATCTACACTAGCTTACTCTTACGAATATCTTCGGTACTCATGATATATCGTCATTATGGGCGTTTTGCCCTCTGAAGATGGACAATCATGTTTTTTTTGTTTGTTTTTTTTCAATGAATAAACACCTGACTGAATTTTTATACTGAGAATTACTCTTGCTACTATCATATTTGGGGCTTTGATATTTTTAGTTTTTGATTTTTTTTTTTTTTTTTTTTTTTTTTTTTTTTTTTTCCAAAATTTCCAAAAAATAAAATGAGCAAAAAACAACTAAACACAAAAAGAAATTCTTGTCGACCAATTCCCAATACAATTTATAGATATACCCGAAAACTCTGCAAGATTCAACTGCTTGGTATTTGAGCCAGTTCTAATTCCTGTGCAAAATTTCTTGGAAAACCTAAGATTTTTTTATCTTGTTTTAATTCAAATCTATAAAAGGTAAAGAAGGAATAACCCTGAAATTGCAGTGGAAGTTTTGTTATAGAATATGAAGCAACTGTATCTGGTTATTGAATATTCCGGTGATTACGTAAAAACTTATAAATAAAACTGGAGCGGACAAAATTCAATATGAGTTCTTCTACTAAACCTTTTTTTTTAATCAAAACCCCCTGTGCGCAAATTTTACCATAATTGGTTACAGGAATACCTTGAATAGCGCAGTTTAATTCAGATATATTAGAGGTTTAGAGGGAATAAACATGAAATTGTGACGGAAGTTTTGTTCAGAATATGATGAGATTGTATCTAGTTATTGAATATTCCGGTGATTACATAAAAACTTATCGATAAAAATGGAGCAGACAAAATTCAATATGAGTTTTTCTGCTAAACCTTTTTTTTTATCAAAACCCTTGGGTGCAAATTTTACCGTAATCGGTTACAGGAATACTTTGAATAGCACAATTTTAATGCAGTGTGTTTGAGGTATTGCTGTACAAATCAATGTGATTAAAAAAAAAAAACATTAAATCGTAATATACTTGAACAGAACAGAAAATTTTGACCAAATCAACTCCACTAATCAAGGTATACCTATGATTTAAACGTGCCAGCAAAATGGGCCACCTGATATATGTATATATGTATATTCAGTGCAAACTGAATCCATATACATAGATAGACATCCTTATATAAATTTAACAAACTTGAAAGGAAATATTATTGCATGATTAGCTTATTAATTATCAATGATACTTGTAGAATGCAAGCAGTATATCACCCGGGGCTGCAAATTTTAATATGATATTCATCTTGGAAAAATACTTTTATTTTCCAATGGAAACCTTTAAAATGATATTTCCCAATAGCATATTGTCATAATTGTCAGGTTTTCTAATTCAAAGATGAGCTCTTGATTGTTGTTTAAATGAAATGAATGCATTTCATGTATGATTTTTTTTTTAAATCTCAAAATGAAGATTGTAATCAAAATTGCAGTCAAAAAGATGAAATTCTATTAATTCTATTTGGTTTTCCCGTATCTATTGCTTTGATATAAAAGTGTAGATTCAATTTTTCTCCATTGTATCTCCCAATTCAATTTGACAGGGCTGGTGTTAGGGCTCCTAGTGCCTCTGTTGTATTTTGGCTCCCCTTTGAAGTATCGTATTATTTTATCTATTGATTTGTGTTTTCTATTAAGAAAAATGAATGTATGGGGACAAAAAGTTTATGACAACAATCACATAAAAGAAAACAGTTCCCACACAGCATCAGAGGTTTAGATTATCATTTGATAAATATGAAAGATTCATTATTATAACGAATGTGACAATTATTCAGTTCAATTTATTCATTTTTTCTTTGTATTTGGAAAGTCCTACCGTGTCAGATACATGACAAGCAGGGCTATCTTAAGATTATTTGAGGCCCTCAGACAAAGCAATGTACTGGGGCCCCTTATCTCCCTCAGCCCTAACACATTAAAATTAAGTTTTTATTCTTCAAATTAGATTTCTGGTGGGGTCCATGCAATAAGACAGTCCTAATGACAGGCACCACCCTAGCACTTGGTCCACTGGGCAACTGCCCCTTGCTGCGAGGCCTTGCACTTGGACAATCCTACTATGTTTTGTTTTTGGGTTTTTTTACAATTTTCTTTAGTAGTCAGTAAAAAAAATGATAAAAGGAATATCAACTCAAAAAGCCCTGTATATTAAATAAGGGAGTTTTTATGAAATACCAGGAGATTATTATAATTCATACTGTTTTCCTCATCTTTTTTTTTTTTTTCTATCTCTAAATTTGACCCTTGTACTTTTACTGGTTGTTTGAAATTCTGCCGTAGAGCCTTGTCATTATTCCTTGAATTATTCAGACTGTTATCATCATCTTTGTTGTTTTTACCACATTTCTCCTTATGTATTCCTTGGTGTACATTGCGGATGACATGTTCAGTGTCTTCCAAAGTATAGTGTTCAATCTCTGTCTTTCACCACTAAATTAAGTGGATTGACAAGGAAGGAGATTGTTAAAACAAATGACCTTTGTTCTTAATAAATGATAATTTCATCATTAGGTGACAGACCTATTTACTCACCTACATATTAATCAAAACAAGAAACCACACTGAAAAAGTGAAAGTGGTGGGACTTTATCAAAAAAATAATAGACCCATGGAAATTAGTCCAACATGGGAAGCTATCCTCAGGAGTGCAAAAGAAATTGATAAAAATATTGCCCCCACCTGAATTCAAAAAAACATGTTAAATTTTGAGCAAACCAAACCTTTTGCTCCTCTTATAAAGAGAGTTCCCCACTTGCTCACAGTTGAGGTTCTCCATACATACTACACAAAATATATGCACTGGTCTGTCTATCTCATAGATATGCATAGTCTGTTTTTCTTCAGACTGACTGATACTTAGATCTGTGGATGGAGGAGGAGGCAAAGTTTTCAAAAATATATTTCTATGTATTGGGTAAGATTTAAGGATTACCTGGTGAGGAGTATGCACCTGTGGAACGCCAAACATACTGATCAAAACATTGGGGTAAAGATAAAAACTAAGAAGGCCATAGAGTGCACAGGCCAAAATGTAGGGGTTGAAACAACAAAGGTAAGGATAATAGTCTGAATAATTCATGGAATAGAAACAATGCTTCAAAACCGAATTTTAAACAACAGAAAAGTATTTTTGTCTAAATTTTGGGATGAGCTACTGTTATTATTTAATGGTACAAAGGTTGAAGAACAGACCAGCAAAAATATGTTCGGGTCGGAGGGAATCTAGCATGAATGAGGGTAATATTAAGAAACCATCAAATGATAACCGAAACCTATATGAAATATACACCCAAAAGTACGGACTATTCAAGAAAAACGCTTTTTAATAAACCTGATATATCATTAATGAAGTCATTGTGTATGATATGTTGGGACTTTTTTCCTCGTCTATATGTTCATTTATACACAATGTTTCTGCCATCTACCCTCTGGCTTTCATCAGGTGTTCTTGATTCTAGAATGTAGAATCGTTTCCTTGAATGCCTTCTATACAATGGATGTAACATGTCTAGTCGAATATAAGCATAGGTTCATGAAAGTGATTCCACATCTTAGAACCAAGAACACCAAATGATGGTCGGTGAGTACACAACCAAAACTTAATGAATAAAGGAGCATATAGTTTGACTATTTGACACACAATGATTAATATACCCCGTCTAACAAGATTCAGACAAAAATTGGCAACCTTTGTGTCACTTTATATATATATATATATATATATATATATATATGCTTCTTAAGGCCTTGGAGAACTGCAAGTTGCAACAGTAGGTTGAGTCAAACTTCACTGCTTCAATAATTCATAACTGCAAATTATCAAAATCATTGCTATTACCAAACTAGACTTGAACAGCACTGGGAGTCCAATTCAAACCAGGGCTCTTAATAGTTATTTGAACCAAATCAAAGCAAGGCTTTTTACATTCATGAAAAAGAATTCCTTTTTGTTTTTGTGTGCAAAAGCTTTCAGTGAAAAAAAAAACTGGTTTTTAATTTTGCATTCAGTCTATAGTATTCAGAAAGGAATGCTGGGAACTTTTGCACACTGCAAATAAAATTGTCTTTTTTTCTTTTCCTTTTTTTTTTTTTTTTCTCATTGATAATTAACTAAATATGCTTCTGACGTTCCTTCAATGTCATTTATCTACAAACTTCTTTATAAAAAAAAAATGTTCGGAATATTTGAAAATTACCCAAAAAAAGCTTCAGTCCAAGTCTTCTTTTTTTTTTTTTTTTTTTTTTCTCGTCTTTAATTGCTAACCCCAATTGCTTGTGGCAGATATGGAAAAAAAAAATATATCATGTCTATTTTTTCATGAATTCCAATAAATAAACAACAAAGAAAATTTAATTAATCAGTAAGTGTTGTACGAACATCACGTTTCCGTGCAACAATTGCAAATGTGAAAATGCCATCGCACACTGTCATTGTTGCCTTTGTCTACCATTCGTTATTGTTGGAGTATTTCTAGCTTCTGACTCCTTTTATCAGCTTCTCTAGCAAAATAGCGTGTATTGGGACAACAGTGTTTTGTGGACTTCCACAATTTGATATTCAGTTGTCTTATACAGTCATACGTCGACTTATGCCTGATCGCAGGTATGTCCCCATGAGAGCTTGAAACCTATTGACTGCAGATGGTGGCACTTTCGGTCATTGCAGTTCTACGGCTTAACTGCAAATGATGAAAAACTTCCGTCATATTATGGTTAGCTTGCAAAAGAGTACATATGTATATATGTCGTGTTTATTTCAAGTTCTCCCGATTGGGAAAGTGAGAAGCAGAAGGTAGACGAGCAGATGCCTTGCTGGGTTGAGCTAATGACCTAGTGAAACAAATATAATGGATGACATTTGTTCCTTTCTTTTTTGGAAAGGTAATGAAGAATTAACACAATATAGGTTTAAGTAAATGTGTATTTGTGATGGTATATTATGTTGTGCAGTATATTTCACTTCACCCTACAATGATCAACGTACGTCCAGATCGAATTGCATCCATACTACCAGAACTTAACCCAGATGCAAGTTGACGCATGACTGTATTGTTTACGGGGATCAAATGTTGAATCCAGATCCCAAAATTGATTTAAGACCCATATATCGAGCGTATATTATCAGATTGCGGTGTTATCAAAATTTGACTTGAGTTAATCAAAACCAGGATGAAATGTAGAATTTCTCCACGTATTCTTTTATGTTGTCAAGTGTGTCTGAATTGTACGTTTCATCCTTGTTTTGATTTTATGAAAAAAAAATTTTTTAAATTGGCTTGATTAAATCAAATTTTGATTACGGTTGAAAATTTACACTTTTGATTAGGATCAACTTTGGAGTCTGGATTCAACATTTCATCCGTTTTCGACAGATTTTCTGTCCCAAGATATTTCCTGTTCCGATCATATCATATCCTAAAATGACGGAATTCCTCCGAACGGATGACCAACTTTGTAGAATCAATCCTTGGTGGAATCGTTGAGGAGGATTTTGACTTGAAAAGATTTTACCCCTAACGTAAACATTCACTTGAATTCTAGTTGCGCTAGAAGTGAATTTGACTGTGAGTAGATTAGAATCGTTATAGCACTAACTCTTGTGACAAAAGCCAACAGCTTTTAACCCGCTGCCTGATTAACACTACTTAAACAACGAAAGCTTACTTTTCTGCAAAGGTTTTGTCTTTATCCGCATGTATGATGTCATTTGAATATATTTACTCGTCATTCACCTTAGGAGTGAAAAATATATTTCTTTACAAGTGGAAAACAAGTCAGTGTTTTGTTTGTTTTTTGGGGGTTTTTTTCTGAAGAAAATACTTTGTAAAGTTTCCAATTAGTGTAGAATGTCTTGGGTCATTTTATCGTTAATATTCTTCGTGGGTATTCCGAATGAAAAAGATGACCATCTTGGCCTCAGAAGTCAGTGTCCGACTTTGACCAAAATGTGATACTTCTGTGCTTCACATGTTTCTCTGTATCAAAATAGAAATCGTTCAGTCTAGTCAGTGCCAGATTGAGATTTTGTTGGCCCCTGGGCTACAGGTAATGTGAGGCTGCCAGCAATATTTTTGTATGAAGTCAGTTCTTTTTTTAAAATTAGAATTCATTTTTAGAAGGCTAAAAACAGCTACAATTCAAAAATTTCTCTCTTGGGAATAAATTTCTCCAAAATGGCAGTAAATTGTAAGTTTTGAGAACATTGATTTCAATTGCCCCTGGAGCAAGTCTATTTTAGTCATTCGTAGATGTCACAAAAAATATATAGTACAAGGTTTCTTTTTACTGTATGTTTACTCCAAATATATATATATATACATATATATATATATATATATATATGTAAAAGTTGAATGAACATATTGTGTGTGTGTGTATGTATATATATATATTCCACCTTTTTTTTTAATTTGATAATTTAGAATACTTATAATTTGATTCAGCATTCACAAATGGAATAAGTTTTCTTAATCTCTGGAGGCCCTTGGGCTGTAGCCCTTGAAGTCCATGCCTTAATCTGGCACTGAGTCATGTGATGTGTAGCTGAAAAGAAACTTTATTGTGTACAGCAGATTAGTTCCCAGTGATTGATAAGTCTTAGATTCCATTTCGGCCACCAATGTCAAAGGCCGTTAGTAAAGGTGGTACAACCGAAAATCCTTTACAAGCTCAATGGACAGTCAATGCAGAATAAGACAAGTCTGTCTACACTCTTCATCGCACAAACCCCAAAGAGTTTGAATCCTGTGACAAAATAAACAATTCCTTGTATCTTTTAGAAATTTAACTTTATATTTGTATCCAATACAATGAATAAAATTATCTACTTTATTTGCTGACATATAAGGTACATATGATTTATATAATTTATAAGGGTTTGTTTGAGAGAATTACTGCTCACTGTAACTCATCCAAGCCTCATAGCTGTCTATTAGGAGATTCAGTGATTGGCTCCTTAATCATAATACCAGTGTATTGGATGCTGTGTAATATTTTCATAGATTTTTTTTTTTTTTTTTTTAAATTTAAATGTGCGTCTTATATGCCATCAAATATGGTATTTGGCAGTTTTATTAGTCATTTGCTACTAAATCATACACAAGTCAAATAAGGTCTTCTTTTTAAATTATCTACTGTATCTCATATCTGATGAATTGAAGAAAATAATCTCTTGAATGTATTTTTTTTTTAAATCAATTTTTCCATCTGTGTATAATCAAGGTTTTGTTTAGCTTCATCTCTCTCTCTCTCTCTTCATGGATGTTATGACTTTTCAACCTCGTCAACAATCCGTGGGAAATTGCTGTGAGGTCGCTCTTCTATTATCGGTGTTTAGTGTCTTCGGAACAAATGATGGACTGAGCCATCGGATCGACTGATCTCCTCTCTATCCAAATCCAATGATGAAGGTCCGTGTGGCTGCAATGGTTGCTGACCAGTCCAATCCGCATCTGGCATTGATACTGGCAGTCTGGGCAGATATAGTTGTCACCCATCTGAGGCTGATCTCTAATGCTGGTATAGCAAGCTCTTTGACACTCTTAGAGCTGGTCTATTTAGCAGTGTTCATGACACCTTTCACCAGTGTGGCAGATTTTTTGCCACTCTGAACAATTGGGTGCTAGCCTCCCAAGGTGTCAGAATCGAAAGAAATAACCTGGATTGGCTACAATAATTCAAAATGGAATAACTAGCCTGACACTAAACCCGAACAAAATATAGCTGTGTATAGAAATGTGCTAGGAATTTTCAAATTGTGCTTTTTCTTTTATTTTGAAACACTTGTAGTTGTCAGTATCAATGTGAGTGATGTCCAAAATTATTGAACAATGTGTTTTCTTTACAAAGTTATGTATTATTATAGAAGATCAATTCACCCTAATGCACATCACAGGTTCTTTTACTTAAAAAAAATTGTCTATATTTGTAACAATTTACCAAGTTTTTGAGGTCAAAAATTTAGATTTTTGGTAATTGTCTTACAACTTCTTACTGGGCAAAACTTTCTCGAAAACAAAGAACAGAAAAGTCTCCTGCCCATATATCAAGGATTTTTTTTTCAAATTTTTCTCAAACTTTTTGCTAAAAATTCCAAACTACAGTTCTTTCAATAATTTGGCTTTGTAGATTAATTAACAAAAATGAAAGGTTTTGAGAGGGAAAAACTAGAAAAAAAAAAGAGAAAATGTTTTCTAATTTGGAATATTGAATTTTTTTTAAAAAGATATTTCATAAGAAATTCTGGATTAACCTGGAAAGATAATTGCTTGAATCGGAAGCCTCCACAACTTCCCAAACATTTTGGGATTTTCACATAAAGTTCATTCATTTTAACTGGTAACTTTGTTTGAAATATGAGAGATAGTTGATAAGTTTATGGGCTAAGGTACAAGAACATAAATAATACAGTTGCAACTGAACTCCCGTACATTTCTACAATAATTACACCGAAAACTTGAAGTTTAAACTGTTTTGTTTTGTTTTTTTTTCACAAAATAGAAAATCAGCTATTGTTATCAGTTATCAAGGGCTTATCAGAGGATGCATCCTTTTTTAATGTAATCAATATGTCCTTGTGGATCCTCAAGCCCTTGATACAGAGGTAGTGGATGACTGTACAATGGGGAATATTGTCCACTCTCTCAACAATGGCTGACTCCCAAGACTTGACTTAATAGAAAAGAAGAAATAAAGCAGTTTTGAACTTCAAATTTTCTGTATAATCATCAAGTGTTGAACTGTATGCGAGTTTAGTTTGACCTGTCTTACTCATATCCTTGAACTTTGAGCCATGAACTCATTTAACACTCCTCGTATCATAAAATTTCACTTGCTTTTAGACTAAAGCTAAACTATCATCTTTCCATCAAATTTAGAAAAGTTTTTGAAAAACAAAGTTCTAAATGCAGAACGTAAAGCCAAATGAGGATTGGATATGTTTCTTTTTTTTTTTTTACATATATATCACAATGTAAAGAGTGTCTACACTATCTTCTCACTAAATTCCAATTTTTCAAATACGTCCAAAACAAGAATCCACTCATGTTTTGCTGTGGAATAAAGAAAATAGCAAAAAACCAATGAGAGAAAATTAATTTTTCTTATCAATTTTTTTTCATTTTATTTGAAAATACAATTATGAGTCTAAAATTGATTATTTTCTAACTTGAAAATCATTTTTGATTCTGTATATTAACTCTGTTAAGGATGCTGCTTTCTCAGGTAGATATAAGGAAAAGCAGGTAAGTGAAAAGTTTTTTTAGAGAATATTGGGCCTTCAGCAATACAAGTATTCTATTGTTGAAACAATTCTTAATCTCTGTACAAGATAGGATAAACAAATTTCCTGGGGGTATGTGATAATTTTTAAGCAACTCTTACCTAATAAAATGTATAATGTAATCAGATTCGTCTTGTTCTTTTCATTCCATATTCACAAACTTTGTATTTGAAATTTGATTACTTTTTCAATACGTATATATGTATCGTGGTTCTTCACTTACACCCTCATTGAAGGTTAGGTGCAAATTGCAATTGTTAATAACACCCCTTTACAGCTTTCAGGGCCTGTTGAATCTATATTCTGTTTACACTTGGTATTCCCCAATAGTTACTCCTGGGTGTAATGTTGCTTTATTTCTGCAATCTTGCAAGAACTGATGTATCCATCATGATTTGACCTTTGCCTCAGAGAGAGGTTCCTCAATCCTAATACTTGTGCTGTGAGCTTATTGGTCAGGCATTGAGTATCATTTTCAAAGTTCTTGGTATGACTCTGAGGTGGATTGTAGCACAGCCTCCTGAACCAAACACAACATCCACCACTGGAATTAGTTATTGACAGATGAAATATATAAACATGAGAATTTAATAAACCTTTACATGGAAAAATGTTTCATTCAAATGCTCATCATTTTCATGTTCACAGATTCTTAATATTTCAATAAATTTCTGCATAACATTTGAAAGGCTATTTGGTCCAAGGCCACTCATTTTTTTCTCAGATATTATTTGGTTCCTGTATAGTTCTTGGCAGGTTAACAAAGAGCTTATCCTTCAAATAATCCCAAAGAAAAAAGTCTAGAGCTGTTGAATAGTCGACTCGGATAGCATTGCACATTCAAATAACAGGAATATGGAGTAAGCTTATTGATTGATGGTCTCCAAAGTAAGACTATTATGTTAGTTTGTTTTCCAGTTGTGTACTTTTCCATGATGAAATCCCAAGGGTTCCTTTATGTATCTAAGAAGAGAAAAAACAAACTATTGAAATATAAATTATGATGATTTTAAACCCTTCACAAATTTTGTACCATCCTTTACTTGTATAAGATTGTTATCTATGAGATGCCATGTTTTGAATAGTAAAATAAGGGATGATATAAACAACAAAAATGGTAATTATTTAATCAAAATATGACACATTGGAAATAACAACCTTTTTCCCAATGATCCTCTGATGATGACATGCTGTGGCTTCCATATTATTTAAATTATTTATCACAGTTCTAAATAGTTGAAGAAGAGATGTCAGGTGAGTATGGAGGATGCTGTAAGATTTCATATCCCAATTCTCTAAGTTTAGACTGTCAGCTGAGAGGTGTTGGGTCTGGCACTGTCATAGAGCATTTCATTCAGTTCATGCTGGACCTATTTTTCTAACTTTTTAACCTTTCCTACTGCCTTAAGACAATGTGATGATAGCTGTTGAAGTATCCAGAAAGTGCTTGAACCGTTATTAGAGGGTTTTTGGCCATTGCTGTTGATAACTCTTCAACCCCAAGAACAGTTTTTGGCTATCCTCAAGATTAATTATCAGTGTCAATATTTCCAGACCCAAACCTATTGAGCCAATGCTGAACAGTTCACGCTAGTGAATTCACTCCAAATGCTTTGATATTATCAGCAACTTGATTATATTCCTATTTGAATTCGTACTTGAAAATTAATCCAACGTCTTGGGCAGACACTATCGCTATTAGGGATTGAAGATCTTCAAAAATAATCAATTATATCACTATATGAATCTACACAAAATGTAATTATATTTGTATGTCTTTCACTTTTAGCATTATTCTCTATGATGTAAAAAAAAATACATTTCATGTGTAACAATCTTATATATATATATATATATATATATATATATATAGAAAGCTTTACAGCTTTAAATACTGGACATTTTTTTTTTTAAATTTTCAAGATTTTTTTATGTCACTCCAGTCAATATCTGTCAATGCAATTTATCTAATTTTTTTTTTTTATAGGATTTTTTTTCCTTGTTTCATATATACTTTGTTATTATAGTACAATGTATAAATTGTCTCTTGTTGGGATCATCAGTTGTTTACCATGTTTCTGTTTCAGGGATTTTAAAAATAGAAGAGTTATATTAACATGGCACCCCAGCTGTGTTGATCAAACACCATTTCCCTTTCTTATTATATAGTTTATGCCATACATGCAGTTTGTCATTTCATATAAGGTTTTATGTATATTGTATATTGATATTATTCTATATTACCTATCTGTTTTTTGAGACAGGCTTATTTACGTAGGTTACCTAAAAAAACGTTTTCAACAATGAAGGATCAGTAAGTATAACAACAGACGTGACTCACTCTTCGTGTCATTTCTATTCAATGTTCACCTATAAGAATATTAAATCCATTGTGTTGGTTTCAATCACAAACTGCATGCAAACCAACTTATTATGATATCATCTTCAAGAATAGTAATCATGCAGAAAAAATTCCTTTGAATCAATTCTCTTCCAACATATTCAACCAAAGAATTTCATAATTATTTTCCACTAACCTTTAAGGTTAATTTTTCCACGTCGTATAACATCAATCTTCCATCAATTGTTTTTTAACACTTTAAATTATCAAATAAAGTATTCTTATATACATGGTTGAAACAAAATCACTTTCTAGCAGGTAGTAACACCTTGATGGGCAATTCCAATAATATACTTAAACAATTTGTTACAAGGCATTCCATGTTCAATCTGCCACCCTACCTAGATACCTATCAGTCAGACAAATGGACTGACTAGAGCCAAATGTTTTCTCCTTTCCCTGGTTCCAATCTATACAATGATCTTTCATACTGACAAAGACTGGATTCATCTCTTTTGGTTACCTAATTCCCTTAACAGTAATACAAATTGATTTATTTTGATATTCACTATTCATTTATTCAATTTTCATACTCTCATTGACATATTCTTCAATTCTTGTTGATAAGATTTTTAAGGGATCTGGATATTTAATCATGACTTTTTTAAATTGTCTAAAAATGCTGCTAATTTCACTGCTTTAACTGACCATTCTTACAACTAAAGAAACAATTTTTGGTATAAAATCAATAACTTTTTGAGTTCTCCAAGGGATTAATATTGTTCACTGAAATATATACGCTGGAATACTAGTTGTTCTAAAAAGCATTCTCACAATTCAGAACAGACGACTATCTCATTTATCAAACAATTTTTGATAAACATTTCATCCCCAATATATATCATATAACTCCGTGCCAATCACTACGTAATTAATCTTGACATTTCTAATTGGTACTATGCACAATGTTTTTTATATAAACCTTGATCAACCAAATGAGACAGCAAGTAATTTTTCCAATAACTGATCTGATCATATCATTACTGATCTTACCACAAATAGGATCTAACAAGCCACTTCCTTTTACCCACCACAAATTCAGTCCAACTATATAAACCCAGTTTCTTGTAACATCCTGAAGAATTTTCTGAAGAAGCTTAAAATGAGCGAAACATTGAAATAAAGAGTCATTTGTGTTATCTGGTTTATTAATGATCTCAAAGCTTAGTTTAGTTTAGCAATGACCCACATGGAAGAAAGACTGCATCATGCCAATCATCCAAGTAGGAACCACTTAAAAATGAGTATTTGAACTCTTGGTTCAAATACTATAAAAACCTGATGTTTTGTTAATCGATAAATGTAAATTTTTGAACTTGTTAAAATAGAAGCTAGCTACAGATTGAACCATGAATCGCTTTATGATGGTTCTCCATCAGCTGACCAGCCATGCCCACCAGCTCAGTGAACACGACACAACACATATGGTATGTAAATAAACCTATCATCGGTCTTGGCTGAACTACTACACGTACAAATGATAGTCTACCTATGGTATTTTATTTCAGTCTCTAGTGGTCTAGAAGATATGCATTACAGGAATCTTTGCAGATCATTGGGGAATGCTAAGTAAGAGGCTTAAGACTTAATTCCCCAAGTGTCACTTTGCATCCTCTTAGCTCTTTGAGAAGGAAAACCACTTAAGGAGGAGGAATTGGAATCTCTATCTCAAACATTTGCATTCATTCTACAGGAATTCCCCGATTAACTTTATTTCATTTAAAAACTTGTTTCATTAAAATGTCTAGAAAAAAAATGTAAATTTACAATGATATAAAATATTGTAGGTGGAATTAGCAAATAAAGTGATTTCTCTGACTAGACATAAGCTGGTTACAAAATTTGTACACTAATAAATTAAATTTCACTATTTGTTGCCATGGTAGTACCAATTGATTGTTAACTGGTGAAGGAGTTGCGTAAAGAAACTTGTATAAATAGCAAGCAAGACAGAGTGAAGCGAAGTATTAAGTTTCAACAATGTATATTTTTATGACTACATTCATATTAGTTTTCACTTTTTTTCCATGTGATCCTCAAAAGAAGAGGAAGAGATCAAGCAAAGAATCTCCCTAGGATGGCAAGCCTTTAGCAAAGCAAGTTGAACTTTCAAAAACCAGGCAATTCCAATAATCCTAAAAAGAAGAGTGTACAACCAATGCATTCTCCCAATAATCACCTACGGAGCTGAAACATGAAACCTGACCAAGAGACAGACCCGCAAACTGAGAACCATGCAACATGCACATAAGAGAATCATGCTCAACATTACATGGAGAGATCATAAGACAGGACAGTATATCAGGGAGAAAACAGGAATCTGAGACATCATAGAATCTATCAAAAAAGCTTAAATGGCAATGGGCAGGCCATGTTGCAAGAATGACGGACAACCGATGGACATCACAACTCTCAACATGAATCTCCAGAGATCAAATGCAAAACTGAGACCTACAGAATACAAGATGGAGAGATGAACAAGACAAATTTAGAAACTACTTGCTCAGCAACACCCATGATAGAGGAATGTGGCGGATCCTGGGGAAGGTCTATGTCCAATGACGGGCGTTAAAAGACTGATGATGAAGCAACCAGCTCAAGTGCTATATTTGTACGTTAATGTTCAGTTTCATTCAACTCAAGTGAAGTTCATGGTTTTCGGGATCCTGTATTCCTGAAAAAGATTCATTAAACATTGACAAAAATCTTGATTCAAGCTATACATTAATTAACTCCTGAAGTTTTCATCTCAGAATTTTAATTTTGGTTCTGGATTTATGTATGCATAAGGCAAGAAATTCTATTCTATATTTTAACCCCAAATTTTGAGATAGCATTATACACGAGTTTGATATTTTGTAAATTTTGTAGGGTTATTATTGTCTCTGAACCAAACATAGTACTGTATATGCCAGACTGTAATATGAATGCGTTACAAGGGTATTTGATGGACCATGGCTCACTGCAACTCATCTGAGCCTCATAACTATTTATACCAAGCTTCGATAAATAGTCTCCCCTCCCTGGAGTCATAATACCAGTCCATTTGATGCATTGGAGATATTTACCTAGTTTTGTTTAATAAAATGTCCATCTTATATTGCGACATATACAATGTGTTGGTTCAGAAATAAAATCAATAACTCTTCACAGATCAATTAAAACGTGAAAAATGAGATATTACAAACCTAGCTGCTGCAGGATCAAACTCCGCGCCTACTTCTATTCCATTTGAAGATGATTAATGTTGGCCAGAAGGGGAGATAATCCAAGCTTTATCTCAGAGACTTACCTCTGCTTTCAGTCTTCGCTCGATTTTGATGCTATTCCAATGCCTATGTCTCTTTGATAAAGCTGGGATTATCTCCTGTGCTGTCCAAATCTGGCAACCCTGACATATATATATATATATATATATATATATATATATATATCCGACATGTCGTTATCACAGATCCTGGCCACAATAGTTATATGTGTAACTATGATATTTTCGGCCACGGTCGTTTCATTTTAGTCATGCTGATCATCATTACTAAGTAGTCACATCGATCCTCGGGGGTTCTCTATATTCATGGCCTTGTGTCAAAACTAATCTAAGCTAAGCTTAATAAATAACAATTACTGGTCTGGTTAGTCACTCAATAGAAACAGTGGCATGCCATCTTGGGGTAAGCAATTAACAAGTTACTTTTCTTGGATGGCAAATTTTATGAAAAAGTTGTCTGTTCTAATTTTGCATATTCTATCTATGTTTTTTAAATTGAGTGATAGATTAACTGTGTAATAAATGGAGATAATTTCAAATAAGTTTGTATATAATATAACGCAATTTATAATTCATATATGTATAAGTAGTAAGAAATAGATACATTATGAATGATTACAGATTGCGTTATATTATATGGAAACACTTTGTTTGAAATGATCTCCCATTATTACACGTTGAATGTGGCCTAGACAACATAAATAAATCCACAGCGGAGTAAGAGCAATGCTACATTAAAGTGGCTACCCTATTAGTGGCAGGTTCCATTCCTGCTGCAGCCCTATTTTCTTTAATTGTTTATTCTATTTCATCATCATCATCATCAGTCTTTAAACGTCCGTTGTTGGACATAGACCTTCCCCAGGATTTGCCACACTTCTCTATCATGGGCGTCGCGGAGCCAGTACTTCCTGAACTTGTCTAGCTCATCTCTCCATCTAACATTTTGCCGGCCTCGGTTGCGCATGTGATCTCGGGGGATCCATGTCGTGAGTCGTGATGTGCATCGGTTGTCTGCCATTCTTGCAAAATGGCCAGCCCACCGCCATTTGAGATTTTTTATGGATTCTATGATGTCCCTGACTCTTGTCTTTTCTGGGATGTACTGTGCTATTTAGTATGTCTAAATTGAGTGATGTATTGACCGTGTAACGACAAGATCATTTCAAAGTTTCTATGTAATATAATGCAATTTATAATTCATATTTATATATATTTATACATATATATATATATATATATATATATGTTTGTGGATAGATATATAGATATGTATGTATCTCTCCCTCTCTATTCGTGTGAGAGAGGGAGAGATCAGAGGTATAGCTAGGTTTTAAAGTTAGAGGAATCGAGTACATAATGAAGGCATGAGGTCAAATACAAAATAACTTCAAATCCATTTTACATTTACATTTTGTATAAAATCAAAACACACGGGAGATATAGTTTTGAAAGAAGCTTAAAAATATATTTTAAATCAATACAAAATGAAAGATTAAAGAAAAGTTTTACAGTACACTCATTATTCTTTATTGTACATAAAATCAGAAAATAATTGAGGACGAGTTATTTAATTATATTACTTTTCTTTGAAAATACCTATAAAAAATTAATGAGATTCGATTTTTATCATACAAGGTAAGTGAAGGAATAAAAAAAAAAATTGCGGGCCTGGTAAGTCATGCAATGGAAATTGCTCTGTGGCCAATATCTCTTGGCAGCATGCTGGGTTGGGGTTGATCAATTAAAAATAGATTGGAAAAAGAGATGATCAGTGAATGAATTACTTCTCTTGCCTTTTGTTAGATGGTGATCACTAAAAATAAAAGTGAACACTAGCAGGCACAAACTAAGGGACGAATTTAGCATAAACTTACATTGTTAATTGACCCTCACCCTTAGAAAAAAAACTAAGGAAATTAAAAAAGAACGTTTTTTCCAGACACAAGGAGCAAATGTTTGAATTTTCAGCTCTGTTTGCACGGCCTGGGTGTACAACACATACATAGATATATAGCCAGCTAGACCCACTTGAAAACTGAAGAAAACTATGTTGATGTTCACAGTTTTGGCTGACGATTTTTAATTGATAAGAAGGTATTATTCTTAGAGAATGAGCCCAATGGGGGAGCAACTGTCCAGCCTCCCACACACACACACACACACACACACACACACACACACGCGCGCGCGCACACCCACACCCACGCACACTAGCTGTGAAAAGAGAATAAAAAAGAATAACTACAAAAAAAAATTAAACAAGCATCCCTTCGGAAGCAGAAATAATAAACCACTTTCAGAAAACACATTCGGCAGAATTTCTTTTTTCTAATTTGAGTTTGTGCAAATCAAAGTATTTCGGGTTGCTCTTCTGATTTCTTCAAAAGCTGATAGACCAAATTCCAGGAATTATAGAAACCAGGAACGAAAGAAGGTCAGGTATCGACCAAGTCAGTTGGCGCCAAAGTGGAAGATCTGATCTCTCCAATTCAGAGAAAATCAAGATAAAATATTGATGCATATTGAAGAAGTGCTACTTGTGTCAAAATCAGCAAGTTTTCTGAAATGCAAGCTGGATTTAAATGACAATAGAAGGCTGTCTACTTTGAGCGATGGAGCCAAAACATGGAACCTAAAGATTGGCTCTCAAACCAAGAAACATACAGCGTGCCAAGGAGAGGATCATGTTTAACATCATATGGAGGGATCACAAGACAGCGTGTTATATCAGAAAAAACATTTGAAATGGCAATGGGCAGGCCATGTTGCAATAATGGTAGACAACTACTAGACATCACAACTTGCAGTGTAGATTGCCAGAGATTATATTTAAAATTGTGGCTGGCCAAAAATAATCTGGTAGGATAATCTAAACAAGTTCAGAAAGTGATGCCCATGATTTGAGGTCTGGCAGATCTTGGGAGTGGTCTGTATCCAACATCAGACTTTCAAAGGCTGCTGATAATGATGGTAATGATCACGGTGATGATTGTATGATGGCATCCTAAGAAATATATTTTACTTATATGGCACATCAAATCTAAAGAAATGAATTGGATAACATTTCTATTGCCAATGAATGAAACTTTTATATCATCACCCGTTTCTCCTTTCATCTATTGCTAAAAAGGTCAAGATCTGACAGAGGCCAGTGATAAAACCACTAGATTGACAACTTTGTAGTGGAAGGGGGACAGACATAATACCCGTACTGGACACATTCAATGCTTGAAATACATGTTTGGAAAAACTTACCCCCTATTCAGCTTCATCTGTTACTAAAACAGTTCAGATTTCTCAAAAGCTAGTGATAGAACGATTAGATTGCCAAGTCTGTTATGGAACAGGGACAGATCCTACACCATCATCATTGACCTTACCAAAGATTCTACAAACCTCTCTATTATGGGCATTGCGGAGCCAGTACTTTCTGATATCATCTAGCTCGTCATTCTATCTTACTTTCTGTCAACCACAATTTCACATATGGTCTGTGGGGATCCTCGTTGTGAGCTATGTTCAGCAGTTGTCTGATATTCTTTCATCATGACCAGCCCATTGCCATTTTAGTTTGTTATTGTTTCTTTGATATTTCAAACTCCTTTCTTTTATCTAATATACTGTGCTGTCTTATGATCACTCCATGTGAAGTTGAGCATGATTCTCTCTTGTTCACATTGTATGGTTCCCTGTTTGAGGATCAATCTTTTTGTTAGATTCCATGTCTCAGCTCCATAGGGGACTGTCAGTTGGTTGAATACACTCCTTGACACTTTCAAGGTTTGAATTACATGTTTGGTTGGAAAATTTCACTTGGCACACTTTTGTGCAAAAGCACACAGTTTGAGAACCACTAAATAGGGCTGTATTAAATTCTAATATATTATAATAAAACACTTGATAATATTCAGAAATGCTTTGATTGAAGCATCTTGTTTCCTATCCTTATATCTAATATATCATTCTATTTGGTTAATCCTGATTAAACTAGCAAAGAGTCCTCATGATCACTGAGTAAGCAAGACACTTTTCGAGGAGCGTTGGTTTTAGAAGTATACAAATGTTGCGTATATCGATTTAGGGAAAAAAAACTTGCTCGACATCAAAATAGCTTAAATTGGAGTTTAATTTATTGGAGAGATTGCTGCTATGAAATAAAGAATGAAACTTGATTTTGGATCAATAAAAAAACTGATCCATTGAACTAATAACTCAATGATCCGTTCTATTTTCAGAGAGATTATCTATCTAATTATTTCCAGCATTTGCATTTTATGATCATACAAAGTGAATCTTCAGGAATTTTATAAATTTAATGAGGAAACGATTCATTATTCAATTGAATCAGTAAGACATACAAGGGGAGGGGGGCTAGATCCTCACCGGATCACTACTGCTGCGGCTTTGTTCCAGATTCATGACTAAAAAGGTAAGATGAGTAAATAATCATATATATATATATATATATATATATATATATATATATGGGTCTGGTTGATCACTCATCATAGAACCAACGTCTTATGGCAGCATGTCGGGTGATCAATTGGAAAAAGGAATGATCAATGGATAACTTACTTCTATCAACATTTGTTGGGCAGTGATCACTAAAAAAGCCTGAATTTTCAGTAAAATAAGCATGAATGCTGTCGCACACAAACAAAGGGACCAATTTTGCATAAATTAACATTGTAAACTGAACTGCCCGCTAAAAATATATCTAACAGTGGGATTTTTAAAAAAACAAAAAAACGTTTTTTTATACATAAGTAGTAAAAAGTTTTAATTTCACCCCTGTAGCTCCATTGGAGTAGCTTTTGAGCATGATACATACGTACATAGCCTGACAGACCAACTTAAAAGATAGAAAAAATTAATGTGGCCAGTTTTGGTCACCAGTTCCTGTTTGGGTGTGTGCTTGTTAGTGTGTATATGTGTGTGCCTCTATATGTGTGTGTGTGTGTGTGTGTGCGTGTGTGTGCGCATGTGTATGTGTTTACATGCAATAGATTACATACCTTGCAGAAGTAGTTTTGAAAAATCTGTTGTCTTCCCAGCAAAAAAAAAAAAACCTTTGAAAGAGTGAGCAACTTTTCAGTTTTAAACCCTTTTGTTTAATGGACAAAATATCTCAAGAATTTCAAGATCAAAAGTGGAAAGTTCAAGGCAAATCTCCCAGTGTCTTTTTTTTTCCATGATTCATGCCTTCCCGGTCCAGTAGTGGAAACGGATTAGGGGATGCAGCATATACCTACTTCTCGATTTCCAGGTTTTTCATACGTTCATTGTCTACTAATCGCGACATCACTATATAGCTAAGTTCCCGAGTTTCAATCACTGTCCAAGTGTCATAAACAATAGAAAACTTCTGGCTTTTTCTTAAGATGAACAAACCATTTTCCAAGTGTCTTTCACAAACTTCCCTTGATGTATGTACCAGTATTTCTTGTAATTAAGAAACAAACTCACAAACACATGTGTTATTATTCTTGACAATTATTTCCTTTCATTTTAATTTTAGTTGCTTTTTATTGCAACTGCCCAGACTGTCAATCAAAAGTAGTGAGTGAACTGCAAAGATCTGAAATTAGGATGAAAGAAATACTAGTAAAAAATTATCAGTTCTTGACAATCATATGCAAGAAATGAATATTTGATCCACAAATAAGAGAGTTTTTTTTCTGTCTGAATTTTTTAGATGAAGGATTAATGTGAAAGTGTTTTGGGGCTGTGATGTTTTAGAAAGCCAAGATGAGAAGTTGTCACTGTCAAAGCCTGAGGACAGAATGTCCTGATTCAGCTGTCTAATTTTGGGAGTATCACGATCTTCTTCTTCATGTACCATGTCCCTTTAGGACATGAATGATCATGGCTCTCCACAGCTTCTCCCCGCTATTCGCTCTCAGCAACTCCGACTCGTCGACACCTTCCAGTATTCTTTCTACCATGTACTTGCTAACCCTTCAAGCAAGTTACTTGCTGTCTACTTTTTCGCATTCTGCCTTCTATGCGCACTGTGAGTGTTAAGTTCTCCAAGCCTTCCTCCCTTGTTATGTGTCCAAAAATTTCTGTCTCTATCTTGATGTTGGCAACAATTTCTTTGTAGCTTTTACCCTTCTCTAAAACTTTGGCATTTATTACATCCTCAGTAAATGCTATCAGAAACATTCTTCAAAAGGTTCGCAAAATAAAAGTCTAGAAAAACAAGCAAGAAGATACTTTAGGGAACACACGTTTTTTGCCAGAGTTTCAAAAAGAAAATTGGAGCCTCGTTTTGCTCACCAAGGATGAAAGAACAATAATCTGAATGAGTGCCACATTTTGAAAGAATGAGTTTGAAATGATCCACAGTTTCTCTCCAAAGTTGTAGCCATCTTTTGAAAATACTTCTGTTATTTCTAGGTACCCCATAGCTCAGTGGAAGAGTGCTCATTGCAGGTTTGTTGTTCGATCCATCTCCAAGTCACTCCAAAGACTTTATAAGTGGTACTCAATGTCTTCCTTCAAAGCACAAAGACTAGGATTGAGAAATCTCTCCTTTAAGATAAGGGGTGATGGCCAAATCCTGTTGGATATTCTGGCTCTCATAAGTTGAGCAATGTCAAGCCTGGTTAGTACCTAGAAGAAATACCAAGTGCCGTAAGCTGAGCAAAGACTTGACTGGCCTGGCAAGATGGATGTTAGTCTAACTAAAATTGCCCACTTGTACATTATGGTATGCATGGACAATTGTGGGCTTAAGCAGAGAAGAATTTCAGGATACCCTATCAAATTCTCAAAACAAGCAGGGAAGAAACCTTGAAATATCCTAAATTGCTCAATTTAATGGTAATGTATAGTCGTTAAGAGAAGAAAAAAGCCAATTCTCAAAAAAAACCTTTTTAACACTTCTTTATCTTTGTTATAAAAAAGAAAATGTTTAATCCCTGTGGATAAACTTCATAGATGTATTTGAATTTCCATGAGATGATTTTTATAAAAAAAAAGAAATAGCCGGGGAAGAATCCATTGTTTCAAATGGTAGGTTGGAAATCAGCAAAATTATTACCTTCAAATGGAAGAGTTCATTGTTTAGACCTGAGAAACGTACAATCACACTGTCCATTATATAAGTAGATTCTTCATAAAAAAAAAAAATGTCTTGTATTACATGTAAATGAAATTCTTGAAACATCTTTTTTGTATTTGAAGAATTTTATGTCCAACTCGATGGAGCAGGAATTTTTCTCGTGACTCAAAAGTAGATATTTCAGTTCCACTCGAAGAAGAGAAGAGATTTTCAAATAGCAATCAAGGGAATGAAACCTGAGGTCCTTCTTGAGATCCTACAGTATTTAATTGTCTCCGGTTGTATTCTGAGGATGAACTTCAAGAAGATTGTCGAGGTACGCGGAAAAATGCACTCTTCTAGAAATAGAAAGGAAAAAGAAAGATTATTTCCATCTGAGTTTTTGGAATGAGTATGAATATACATAGATTTTTTTGGACAAGAAAATTATCTACCAAAAATATCAAAATGTCAAGAATTATAATCAATGAATATATAGAGATTTTTTTGGACAAGAAAATTATCTACCAAAAATATCAAAATGTCAAGAATTATAATCAATGAATATATAGAGATTTTTTTGGACAAGAAAATTATCTACCAAAAATATCAAAATCTCAAGAATTATAATCAATGAATATATAGAGATTTTTTTGGACAAGAAAATTATCTACCAAAAATATCAAAATCTCAAGAATTATAATCAATGAATATATAGAGATTTTTTTGGACAAGAAAATTATCTACCAAAAATATCAAAATCTCAAGAATTATAATCAATGAATATATAGAGATTTTTTTGGACAAGAAAATTATCTACCAAAAATATCAAAATGTCAAGAATTATAATCAATGAATATATATAGATTTTTTTGGACAAGAAAATTATCTACCAAAAATATCAAAATGTCAAGAATTATAATCAATGAATATATATAGATTTTTTTGGACAAGAAAATTATCTACCAAAAATATCAAAATCTCAAGAATTATAATCAATGAATATATATAGATTTTTTTGGACAAGAAAATTATCTACCAAAAATATCAAAGTGTCAAGAATTATAATCAATGAATATATGTAGATTTTTTTTTACTGTTGTACTCATCTCGGTTCGTCTTTTGAATACAATGTTTTCAGTTATTGTACACTACGGCCTTCTTCAAGTAAGTGTCTTTAAGGGGGGGGTGAATGATGGGACAAGGAGAGGATATCATTAATTTTTGACTGATTTCTGTTTTCATCTTATTTGTGTTGCTTCTTATTGCAACACTCAGGTTGTTATCCATTCTACAACCGTTATGTAAGCAGACTGGATAAGAGATTAAGAAGCAACCTCCGACAAAATTTGAATTTGCCTCCTGTATTTTGGGGAGCCAATTTGACATAGAAAGTGTCTATCTGACCTAGATATGGAGAACCATCAGCAAATGTCATTCATGCCAGTTACTCTCTTACTTATCCAATTTTCACCATACCATATTGTTTGTTTACACCTAGTGGCAGCGGTCATAGAAATGGATTAGGGAACTAGGTATACAGTAAAGTTGTATCTAGAATTTATTCTTGGGAATCACAGAGGGATCCTTTAGGAATGAGCAAACTGATCCCATGCAGCTGAGAGTTCTTGAGAACTTTAAGGCCCTGTAGATGATTACTTTGAAAAATATGGCCAAATTCAGGCTGTTCTTAGATGATATAATCTATACAAAAATTGTTTTACAAGCCTGAAGGGGAGATAATCCAATCTTTATCTCAGACTGATATTGAACCACTACCTCAAGATTTGTCCGATTTCCAAATACGCCTCGATCCCAAGGCTTCTTTTGAGTAAAACTCTGGGATAAAGTTCACATTATCTCTACTTTACATTCCCCGCCCCATTTCCACCACTGAATTATAGTAGTAGTAGTAGTAGGAGTGGTAGTAGTAGATGTAACATTTTCAAGTTGTCCTGATTTCTCAAGTGAAACATTCACATTATTATCAATTTTAGACTAGTTTATATTTCATCTTATTTTTTTTATCACAGAGCTTAGATCATTTCTACATTCTCCAACAGTTAAGTAAACAGCATGTATTAGAAGTAAAGGCGTAACTTCTGACTACTATATCTAAACAAACAATATGGTGTTGAGAGAATCTGACAAGGAAAAGTGTAGCTATATGTATGACTGTATTTGAACCACATAGGAAACAGGCACTGGGAATCGAATTTGACAGGAAGATGTCACCTCATACATCACCAGTCCCACAAACATAAACAAATACGATTTGTTTGATATATTATTCATTTTGATTCATTTCTTTTATAGGATGAAGTATTGTGACAAAACATTTTTTATTAGAAATTTGGACTAGTCTTTTTTACCTTCATCTCAATTTTTAGTTGCTTTCACGACAACTTTGATTCAGACTGAAATTCTAAGGCAACCAGAATTTACTATCAAGTTACTTCATTCAGTATTGAAAATGAATTAAAATTTGAAATGAATAAAACAAATTCTATTTGTTGAGGCTTGTAAGACTGGTGATATACAAGGTGACATTATCCAATAAGTGGACAAAATGTGTTCTTTTTCAATTCAATGTTGAAGTGCCTGTCCCCTATATGGTCCCTACATTCGAATTATGATGGCTAATGGACTTCGGTTACCCAATCAATGAAGCACTGTCCATGTCAGACGGGCTCCCAAGTATATATATTTATTTATATGAAAATAGCAACTGAAAAGCTTCATAAATAGTAGTAATGCTTATTGCATTTCTACTGATTGCAAGGATATATTTGTATAAACATGAATTGTATAGATAATAATTAATCACAAATAAAACAAAATGGCTGAGACGATAAACCATGTGAATGTAGAATGCTAGTCCTGAAGGAGAAGAAGGAGAGGCATGCTGGGATAGCAACAGATACTTTTTTTTGAAAATCGATTGTACAAATTAAGGGTGTGGCCAAAGGAATAGCTGAGTGGAGTGGCGACTTTAAATCTACTAATACTATACAATAACTTTAAATCTACTAATACTAGTGGCGACTTTAAATCTACTAATACTGTACAATAACTCTAAATCTACAAATACTATACAATAACAAGAGTATATTCGCACAAGCATGAATTGCCTAAATAATAATTTCACCAAGTGTTAGTGTACGTCTATTTATTTACAAATTTTCCTTTTTCATCAAATTTCACTGAATGTTGGAGAGAGGGGGCTTCCTCAAGGAGCCAAGCTAACTGAAGCCCCTAATTCTCTACCTATCTTCAGCTACGTCACTGCTGCTATCTCTTCAGGTTCATCCATTGAATAAATGAAAATAGTCAAAGACGGTTATGAATAAATCTTCCTTACTGACCCTTTTCCTGCGTTCTCCATTATTTGAGGGATGAGGAATCTCCATTGTCGAACGGGAGTTTTATTTCCCAAAGCAGTCAAGAAGAGTTTCTCCCAGTTCTGGAGTCTTCTTCCTTTTGACAATTTCTCTGTCTGCAGTGGAAAAAAAAAAAGATAGATTCATTATTAATTCTATAGAGAAAATCTAATTATCATTTTTCATTCAGTCTTAAAATTTCTTCGGAATGACATATCGGATGTTTCATAATGATTTGGGAAAAAATAGCCATCATCATGAAAAGAATTTGTTCAATAATATTCTAGTTATGATTTCTCTGATAATTTTACCTTAGTCACACTCACCCTCTAATATGCTCACACATGCATACATATGTGTAAGTAGTAATACACATGCACACATCTGCACGCAAGTACACACGCACGCACAAACACATCCATCCTGTATATAATTATTTGTGAATCAATCTTATGATTAAGTCAATCTTGCGTATAGGTTGACCTTCGGTTTATAGTCATAAAATCATCAATTTATACAATTCTTTTTTGAAGCCAAAGGTTGCTCTTTGTTTTTTCCCATTATGTTGTGAATTTCAATATTACAAAATTATTACTCATTCAATTTAAGGCCTAAAAATTTGGTCTTGAAAACTCAATCTATCCAAATGGACATATGGTATATACGAGAATGGATCAATAAGTCCATAGCCTAATACAGTTTTTATTAGACACTGAATTTTCACTTTGAATAGATTTACTGTCACTCATTTTAATATTGTCTTCTTGATTCATCTGAATTCTTAGGTGAAGTATTTTTCATTATAAATCTTCGGCTAGTTTCTTCTTAAAACCATCAATCAAAACTCTTTATCTTGACATTGTCAGCTTCATATCCTCCGACCGTTAAAATGAGTAACATGATAAGAATAAAGGAGTAACTTCAGTTAAATTATTTGAATTCTGAGATGAAGTATTTCCACGATTAGTTTTGATTAGTCTCTTCATTTTTATTATGCTTTTAATTGCAACTTTGCCAACTCCCAGACAGTGAAAGTAAGATGTTAAATCAGAATAGAGTACTAACCTCTAAAGTGACTTGAACTAAGATATTTTATCCTACGAGCTCATCTTCCATCGACGATGCCATTACTCAGCAAAAATTAATATTAGAATAGAGCATGTTCAACTTTCAATTGAAAATGGCTTTTATCGCATGGTCTAGTAGTGTAGGGGAGGTAACTCGGGTAAAAATTGTACGGAGTTACTTCCACTTAGATCAGGGATCTTTTTTTAGAGATAATATCGCTTGTTTTTGAGAAAAACTAATAAAATCAGTTGCTCTACCGATAATATTTTCGTCATTTTCCAAAAGAAGAAAATATAGTCAGGATTTAATAATGTTGATCCTATTTGTCTCTAAATAGCTCACTAAATTTTCTGATAAACTTTTGCAATTGAAGTTCTGTCATTCTTTTCTAAAATTCTGTGTCTCTCTTAAATATATCGATTGCTCGTTAACCAA
>OY735218.1:31447852-31837852 GCA_963457665.1 Thysanoteuthis rhombus
GTATAACACTTGGCTAATTGTCGCAGAGCAATATCGAGCTGTCTACATTTCTTGTCGTAGGAAGCCTGTAGTTTATGTAGAGCCATTGTCTTATCTTCCTTTGATGAAGAAAGGTGCGCATAATTCACCAGCTCATTTAAAGGTTGTTCACAATCAGCCACGCTATAAAAGAAAAAGAAATTCAATAAGTATGTAGGTATATATGTATCATCATTCTCCACTTATACAACCATCGAGAGTGTGGTGGGTTAGGGTACACACGGGCAGAAGCTAGTGAGACCTACTTCTGGCTTACCAGTCCTCAATGGACACCCATGTAGGTACTGACCAGGCTTGACATTGCTTAACTTTGGTAATCTTACAAGAACCAGTGTGTCCTATGATATCTGACTGTAACACCTAAGGAAGAGGTTCGTCAATCCTTGTTCTTGTACTGATTGCTTAGCAGAGAAGCAAAGAGCACTATTCATTAAGTATTTAGTATGACTTGGCTGTGGATTGAACCAGAATGTCAGAACAATTGGGGCCGCCACCCTCCCCCTTCCAACCTTCTTGGCACGGGGGGGGGGGCATCAGGGGCAGCTGTGTGCACTCTATGAAAAAAGGAAAGTGTAAGACATTTAGAATCAAATATTTATTTCTAATCACCAACTTGACTATAAAATTATTATGCTTAAGCATCTTCAAGTTCTCCGACATGAGCCGTTTTTACTTTCATTGCTCTAAAAAGAAATACAAGTTTGGCACAGCATAAGAGATATTAATGTTTATTTCTGTGTTGTTAGGTATGCTTTGTTATTTATAGCAACAAGAGTTTTTTTATACTTTATAGGTAGAAAAATTAAAAGAATTCAGCAAAATGTTCTTGCATCATCATCATCATCATCAGTCTTTTAGCGTCCGTCGTTGGACATAGACCTTCCCCAGGATTTGCCACACTTCCCTATCATGGGCGTCACGGAGCCAGTACTTCCTGAACTTGTCTAGCTCGTCTCTCCATCTAACATTTTGCCGGCCTCGGTTGCGCATGTGGTCTCAGGGGATCCATGTTGTGAGTCGCGATGTCCATTGATTGTCTGCCATTCTTGCAACATGGCCAGCCCACCGCCATTTGAGATTTTTAATGGATTCTATGATGTCCCTAACTCTTGTCTTTTCTTGGATGTACTGTGCTGTCTTGTGGTCTCTCCAAGTGAGGCCCAGCATTATTATTTCATGTGCACGTTGCATGGTTCTCAATTTATGGGTGTGTCTCTTGGATGAACCAAATCAAAAAGACATGTGTTCTGTTGTAAGCAACCTAGTGTTGCCAAATTGACCATTTTTTTGGCTAGATTTGCCTGATTATTTTTTTTCTAATTCATCCAATAAATATCTATGATAGCTAAAAAGATGGCTAACCAAAAAATTAATTACGAATTTTAGTAAATGTAAACATTTTCTTTGAATCTTCATTATTTTATTCCAGGAGTGGACTTTGAATGGATTGAATAATATCTTACTGAACCAGAGGCCAGCACTCTACCACTGGGCCACAGAGATTGGTTTTAAGAAATATAAGATATTATTATTTATTTTTGTCTACTGTTTTCCTTCATCTTAATTTTTTTAGTTGTTTTTTTTATAACAAATTAACTCAAGCAGTCATCCTCTGGCAGTGAGTAAATACTGGAACAAGGATAGGCTTCCCCCTGTGAGACTTGAGCTCAGGTCCTTTTTTTGCCATAGGGAAGCCTGGTTAGATGCACCAGCTGCTTTGCCATCTAAGCTACAGAAACTTTAATGGTTTGCAGAAGCTCACAACTAACATTTACATCTACCCTCTATCTTGAATATACGTGTATTACAATTTGCTTCAGGGATCTTCATCAAAATTGTGTTGACATGAAATTTGCTAAATTCTACAGGTTTCCCTGCAATCTGAAAGTACAGTGTTCTAATAAAACCTTCCATGAGCCAAAATGGTGTAAAGCCAATTGACAATCACCATCATTTTTTATGAGAAAAATTTCTGAGCATTCTAAGAGCCCCCCCCCCCAATTTTGTTTGAGATTTTTCCAGTAATTGAGAGTCGTGAAATTCCCAAAGTATGACTTCAATTTTGGGATGGTGTGTAGACTCAGGGAAGGTTTGCACAATGTTTCGAGCGCCTAAAAATCATAGAAAAATGATTGAGGCTATGTAGACAAGCATAATGTTGTATTCCAAATTTTCTACAACAGACAATGAATTTCAACCAACAGCATCAAGACAGGAGAAGGTTATTTTTTTGCCTTGGAACGCTCAAAGATTTTCCCCATATAATTAAAGGTAATCACTTCTCCACTTTACACCATACTGGACAGCAGAGGGAACCTTGACGATGTAAGTTTTTCATAAAAGTGAAGAGGCATAAAGTGAAGGGGCATAAAGTGAAGTTGGGGTTCCTGTATTTAATCTCCACCTATCAGTATCAAGTTGGTAATGTTTGCAGTGAGGCCAAACACGGAAACTGCCCTTAGCCAAGCAGCCAGACCTTCAGCTACCAATACGTTTTGATTCACCAACATGGTTCAAACTTTCATAAATGTTTCTATTATATCTCTAAGTACAGAACAAATGCAATAGAAAAAGCAACATTTGGGTGAAGAAAAAAAAAATGATTGCAAGAAGAGAGAAAAACTCATGACAACTCCATGCTATACATAAGTGTTTTCTCAATAAACTCAATAAGTTATATTTTGAATCATATAATCTATAGTAATGAGATAATATTTCAGAGATATAAGTAATGTTTTTATTTACTTACTGTATAGTAAAAGAAAAAAAGTAATACATTTCTATAGAAAGATTGTATTGGCTTGTTAAACTGAATCTTGACCTAGATTTTTTTACTAACTTGTAATTCTGTCCTGTAACAAAAAATCAAATTAAACAATCCATTTCTGTCTCCTGTCTTATTTCTTTCAAAATTCAACGCTCTTACGGGACCAATATGAAGCAGTCAAAGATTTGTTACAATGACCGTTCTCGAAACTATAGACAGTATTTTTAGTTTGTTTTGTTTAACTTTTAAAGATGAATGTATTTTCATGACATTCCCAATTATTTGGACTATGGCCAACAATAGTGTTATATTTATCAGAATGTTTCAGCCAGTGAGTTTTCTGGCTTTCCTCCCTATTTGAGAATTAATCCGATGAGGGGTGATGGATAAGTTTGTGGTCTGAGGCACAAGGACATAAACTACACAGTTCCAATGAGATCCATACAAAGTTCAACTTTTCGATTGATAACACAAAAAGATATTCTTTCCTGTTCCAGAAAATTGAAACTTGAGAGTCTGCAATTGTTGAGAAAATTAAAAATAATGACCACCATGTAGTTATTTATTACCATGGAACCAAGGATGTATCATCTCACGATATACACAAAGAAATCATAATTATACTAAAGAAAGATGCCCCATCCTAGAGTATAGTTAAAAAGAGGATGGTTGAATTGCAAGATGTATGGGAGATAGTCCTGGCACCGTAATAGAGCCCCGTAGGAAGTTTTCAAATTGACTAATGAAACTAATTGGACGTGTTAGTGAATATAAAATATCTTGGGTAGACATTCCAGATCAGGTTTTTAAAATTTAGCTTCATTTTTCATAATTGCTGATTTTCACTGTAGAGCCCGATTCAGAAATTTCTTTTTTTTTTTTTCCATCAAATATGGGCATCTTGTATATCATTGGAAAGGAAATATTATGCTGTTTAAAGTTCACAAAAGGAGCAAATGCCTCAAAGCGACCTTGTTTGGACATGGATTTTGATGAAATTTTGTGGGAGAGTGGCCAATAGGCTATGAGAGAAATCAGGAAATTTGGGAGAGAATCTATGCACAATTTTCACCTAGGTCCTAGCTAACTGTTGGCAGTATTTCCAAAAGTTCTCAATGAATTTCAATAAAATTTTGTAGAATAGTGGTCAATAGATTCAAAAAGAGGTGATTGGATTTGGGAGCAGATCTATCAAATATTACCTCCACAGTAACTAACTGTCCACACCCTACAATAACTTTATATTTCCTCAGTCTGTATACACAATCCAGAATTATGAATGAATTTCAATTAAATTTTGTGAAAGGATTTGCAATATAAGCTACAAAAAAGTTATGGAATTTTGGTGTAGATCCTTTCACAATTACCTTTCCATGTCCTAGTTTACTATCTGCACAACATAATAGCTCTAAAAGTTCTCTGTCTGTCCACACGATATCTCCCCAAGTTTTTGATGAATTTCAATGAAAATTTGTGGAGCTGTGGGCAATAGACTATAAAAGAAGTCATAAAGTTTTGGTGTCCATCCATCAGAAAAGATCTTCCTTATGTTATATAGATATCAGTCTAGAGAGGTGTTTCATTTTAAAATATATTTCATTAGTAAATATCTCAAAATTACTTGCTCTGCGGTATAAGCATCTTTTGTAAACTTTACTTAGAAAGAAATTTCTTTTCCAGCAATATACAATATGCCCGTATTTGATTGAAAAGAAAAATGTTTTTCTGACCAGGGCACCACAGGGAATATCCTCCATTATGAAGAATAGTGCTAAAATTTTAGGTAACTGATCTGGAATGTCTACCCAATATATTCTTACTCACTGAAGGTCCCTCTCATGTATCCCATCGGTTTCATTAGTAAATTCAAAAAATTTTTCAGGGCTCTATTACAGCACCAGGACTAAGTTAGGTAGTTTGATAAAATGGTAGGAAGAGAGAGAGAGAGAGAGAGAGAGAGAGAGAGAGAGAGAGAGAGAGAGAGAGAGAGAGAGAGGGGGGGGAAGGGAAAGGGAGAGGGAGGGAGGAGAGAAGTTCAGGTGAGTAGTTTGATGAAAGAGTAGGTGAGGAAAGGGACTGATGGTTGCTAGTGATACTATAAGTGTGACAGACACGATTCTTGTCTCTTTGTATAAGACAACTGTCAATGTTTGTCTGTCTCCCACTTGAACATAGTTTAAACATTCGCGCAACTCGACCAAATTGGGTTTGCATAATTATTTAACCTAGGGGAAGAATTTTCACTAGATTATATTGCTTTATTCTATTTGACTGTGAAATTTCTCTTTGTTCCTGGGTAATAAGTGATATTTTTTTTTTTGATTATATCTAAGAAACATAGAAATTGTCAATTATTCTCTTCAAACTTTGCATTTGCCACCAGAACAGTGATAGTTTGAAATGTATTTATTTTCAATTGGAAAATGGACAAATTTGTACATTTTTGGTGACATAAAGTGAGAATAACAATAACATATGAATTCCATTGCCCCGGTCACAAAAGCAGAGATCGAAGGGAATCTGCATACCCTGTACCAGAACTAATCATCTAGATAGTTATCTAAAATTATCTAAAAGAATAGATCTTCCATCTGAAATTATCTTAAAGAATAGATATTCTATCAAAAATTATCTAAAAAAAGATCTTTTATCCAAAATTACCAAAAAAATAGATCTCCAATCTAAAATTATCTTAAAGAATAGATCTTCTATCTAGAATCATCTAAAAAGAATGGACTGTCTATCTGAAATTATTTAAAAGAATAGATCTTCTATCAAAAATTATCTAAAAAAAATACCAGCCAAGATTTGGGTCTCATGGGTCAAAAATGACCACAGAGACCCAAAAGAGCACTTTTTCTTTTGTAAAAAACAAAAACATTTTTAGAAGGTGCTTTGTTGGGTACTTATACAAACTTTCATGGTTGCAGCTCAAAAAATACGATCGTGAGTGTCTGGAGACACACGTAGACAGACACACAGACTCAAAAATGAGCAAAGAGAGAAGAATCTGTAACCTACTTGACTGGTTGGTCGGGCAGGCCATTTGTGGGGCTACAATGATTGGATAATAGCCACTTTTATACTTTTTAAATATAGGCAATTACAAAATAACACTCACTGCCCAGGAACAAAAATCACATTTCATAATGTAATCTTCTTTTATAAAATCATATTTGGCACACATACTCAATGGACCAAGGGGAATATTTCAAAGCAAAAAATTTCAAGAAAATTTTTGGTTGGGGTTCTAAGAGGGATTCTATTTACAATGTAACTATAATGCTAAACTGAACCCTTATTTTTCCTTCCAATATAAGTTCTATTACCTATCCATTTCTATTTATACATAAAACCAATGGCTCTCTTAATGTCTCTGCCACTCCCTTAAACATTGGCTCAACAGTGCCACAACCCAAGTAAATTTGGCACAAACGCGGAATGCACACTCAAATATACTTTGAGGAGGAACTATCCAGGTTTTCCAAAAAGCAAATTTCAGTGGATTTCAAAGCTTCTATAAACTTGACCATAATTTTTCGTTCTGTGTATATACCAACATATGATCATTTGATGAATAGATCATATCCATTATGAAGGTGAAAATCTTCAAAGATATTGTGAAAAACCAAGATTGGGCGAATAGATATTTATTCACAGGCCTGAATGTTCCCAAGAGAGTGACCCCACTTTATCAGTGAGATGGAGAAATGTATGGAACTGGAGTTTTCTGTTGCCAGTGGATGGGGTAGAAGTATGTTTGGGTTGTCTGTGGATGGATAGCTGACCCTGTGTTTAGGTGAGGGGTCGTATATCTGTCATTATGCTATCTATGTTGGATGGGGGTTAAGCACTTGTGTAAGGGTGTGGTTGAGATTAGTTCTTTTTGTTTTCTTTCTTTGTTTCATATACACACTGGCTGAATCCATCCCCACCATAGGGTAGTGTGGTTATTTTTACCATATACACACACACACACACACACATATATAGATATAGATATAGATATAGATATATAGATATACGTGTGAGGTTATTTTTACTGAATATATATACCACATATATATACCACATACACATATACTGCATAAATATATATATATATATACATATACATATAGATATATATATATGTATATATATATATTTATATATATATATGTATATGTATATATGTATATGTATATATATATATATATATATATATATATATATATATATATAATCGTGGTTATTTTTACCAGCTAACTTTTCAGTATTATCCTTAATTAATTTGATTTGATTTAATAAAAAATTAAAAATCATTAATTTTTATTCTTGTTTTTTTTTTAATTGACAGCTTCAAGCAATCAAGTTTAATTAAAGGAAATTGTAATTAACAAATTCTGAGCAGCATTTACACAAGGAAGTCAGTCCGATTAATTGATAAACATTTCTAAATTATTATTTTTTAATTTTCTCTACTTTTTAATTTTTTCTTGTGATGAAATTATAAAAATGATAAGAACATTTTATTCGTTCTAGTAATGATTGAAGTTTAAAGGAGCATCTTGGAAGCAAAACATATCTAATTTGCGCAAATTTATCCTCAAAAACATTAGAATTTCAAGTCTGTATCCAGGGCCAGCCTCAGGATCCTTGGATAACCCCAGCAAGCTGAACTTCAGGGCCTTTTAAAGTTTATTACCATCATTATAGAAATCCACAACTAAAACTCTCAACATAAGTTTTTTCAGTTTTTTAAGGATTCTTGCTAGCTGTCTATGTAGATGTTACACAAACAGGATGCACAAAAGGAACTAGAGGGCTGAAAATTTCTATGTTTAGATGAAATGTTTTTTTTAGTTTCTTTAATCCCCCTTCAAATAAGTTTTTAGAGGAAGGTTCAATCTACAATGTAAGTTTATGCTAAATTGGTCTCTTAGTTTGAGTCTTTTTGAGAGATCACAGACAGGTAAACTCAATCTTTGATCACACATCTTTAATTGATCATCCCCCTCATTATGGTATACTGCCATAAGACATTCGTCACATGATGGTTTCTATTGAGTGACTAACCAGACTTGTTTTTACGTTTTTCTCCTGGTGAAATAATAAAAATGATGAAAACATTTTAATCATCCTTGAAATAATTTAAATTTGAAAAAACATCTTGTAAGCTAGATGTTTCTTATTTGTGTTAATCTATAGAGGGATAGCCTTTATTTTAAATTTATAGAGAGACAGTCTTCATTTTAAATCTTTACAAGGATGGCCTTTATTTTAGATTTTCAAAGGGACAGCCTTGATTTTAAATTTATTGAGGGACAGTCTTTATTTTAAATTTATAGGGAGACAGTCTTCATTTTAAATCTTTACAAGGATGGCCTTTATTTTAGATTTTCAAAGGGACAGCCTTCATTTTAAATTTATTGAGGGACAGTCTTTATTTTAAATCTATAAGGGGATGGCCTTTATTTTAGATTTATACAAGGACAGCCTTTATTCTAAATTCATAGAGAGACAGCTTTTATCTTAAATTTATACCGGGATATATCTGGTGTCTTGAGCAATTTTTTGATTTTTAAGCACAATCTTTCTATGCAACTAATTTATCTTTAAATTATGATTTTTTTCTCTGTTTGTACCAACTAAACTTGCTATACATATCATAAAACGGACAGAATATATATATATATATATATATATATATATATATACATACATATACATATATATGTATATACATATATATATATATATAATTTACATATACATATACACATATACACATATATATATATATATATATATATATATATATATATATATATATATATATACATACCATCTGGAAAACGCCTGATAGTGTGGGTTTTCAGCTACACCCTGGGGAGCCAATGGCTCCTCCCAGAGGGGGAGCTGTGGGCTTTCTGCAGGAACTAACTGAAAACCACCGGATGGTGTGATGCTCAGCTAATTTATCATAAAACAATTCTAAAAACCATGAAGGATAAGTAATGGCAGGCTGTCTCTCCAACCCCCAATTATATACACACTTTCATTGGCAGTTGCAACAACAATTAGAAATCCTATAAGCACGCTCATTTTGCGTGACTAATATATCTTAAAATTATGATTTTTTTTTTTATCTGTGTGTCAGTACCAACTAAACTTGCAACACATATTTTGTAAGAGAAGACATTTATATACATACACGTATACACACCAGCTGGAAACTGCCTGGTGGTGTGGGTTTTCAACTAACCCACTGGGGAGTCTATGGTGTTTCAGCTGCTTGGCTATGTACGTATGTATGTAGGTATCATGCATACAGCCTGAACCAGTAGAGCTAGAGGGCTGGAAATTTTAAATGATTACTCTTTGTTGATTCTTGAAAAAAAATAAAAAGTTTTGTTTTGTTTTGAAAATTCTCCCTCTAAATAGGTTTTTTGTTTGGGGGTTCAATTTGGAATCAATGTCTATCCTAAATTGGTCCCTTAGTTTGTGCCCAGCAGCATTCATATTTTTTTTTTTTTAATCTGGACCTTTCTTAGTAATCACTGCCCAACAAAAAGAGAGAGGAGAAACTTTTTCATTGCTCACCTCTTTTTCCAATTTTTTAATTGATAACGTGATGCCAAAAGACGTTGGTTAAAAAACTGTTTCTATTGCGGGATTAAGCAGACCTCTTATTATTTGAAAGCTAATTACACAAAATGGTTACACCCGAGTGGAATTATGTTAATAAAACTAACATTCCAAGGGAATTAATGAATCACCACATATGCCCCTTTTTACCTCGTAAAATTAAGTTACCTTGATGAAAATGCTACCAGTATGGTTTGAATCATGAACTTAGGATTTAAAAAGAAAACGAAAAAAACATGGACATAAACTAAGGGACCGATTTGTCATAAACTTTCATTGCAAATTGATCCCTCTTATAAAAATCTATCAAAGGGGGGAATTCCCATAAAACAAACAAAAAAATTTCCTTTTCTCATTGAAAGGTGAAGGGTGCAAAATTTCAAGTTTCTACTATTAACGGTAAGGTCTGAGCAAGTCAGGATAGATAGACAGATAGATATAAATGTCAGAATACACGAATAACCTAAACCCAGCAACAGTGATTAAACCAGTCCGCTGAGGGTAGCAGTGATTAATGAGACCGTTATTTTTTTTCAAACAAAAATAGGAAATAGGGAAGTTTTTTTTTTTTGGTAGAGAAGCTGGTAAGTAGAGAGGCGGGCTGATAAATAGGAAAAAATAAATAGATAAATAGATAGATATGAATAGATATGAATAGACTGAGACTATCTCAATAGAATGTCTGGTAGCACTGACATAGTTATACAATAGTCCAAGGAGACCCCTCCCTTCCGAGATGTTTTTTTTTCCTCTTGAAAATAAGCATTTTTGCCAAGAATCCAAAAAATGTTATTCTTCAAAGAAAAAATTTGGAATATTTCCATGACCCAATAATCTTCATGGGTCCCCGGAGAAGTCCCAACTCCTGACTTTGAGAAGCCCTCATTCACAATTCTACATCCATCAAAAAATAAGTTTTAAAAAGTAGTCAACTCTTTGACCTAATTTTGCCTGCTGGAATATAGGGAGGTATGTGTGTGCGTATGAGTATATATCCCTGCTTCAACTTTATTTGAAGAAGTGATACTCATACCCAAAAATCTTTCCTTCCGCTCCCCCCCCACCTAAACAGGTGTTTGCCAGGTGTGCTCGTGCCATAAAAATGAAGCAAAAAAAACTTTCTTGAAAATTAAAAAAGTCTTTTGAAGATGTGTAGTGGTATACTCAAGTGAGTTTTGCAAGGTTCTTAGCCAAATGGTGTGTCCCGTAGGACTGATACCCTTTCGATATACACCCACGGGATATATAATATCTATCTAGCAATCAATCGGCAAAGATTTTGGACAGTCCTACTCTTTGTTTTACTCTCACCGTTTTATATACTTGCTAGCTGTTGAAAGTAGAGAAATAAACTGCAGTATAGCGAGAAAGAGCCACACCTGGGGATTTGGCAAAATTTTGATATTCTGCCTGATTTGTTCAGTACTACCAGACGCACTATTTGGCCAGGAACTTAATAAATATGAATGGGTTCTCTACATTGAGATTGAGATAAATATGAACAAATTCTGATAGATAGATAGATAGATAGATAGATAGATGTTAAAAGAATGGGATAGATATGGGAACATATCTACTGGAAAGATTTTAAAAAAAATTTTTCCATGTTTGGTGATACAAGATTAAAAGTATTGTTTTTAAAAAAACATATATTCCAAAAAAAAAATTTTTTTTTATTTCCAAAAATCAAACTAAAAGTTTTTAGAAAATGTGTAATGGAGTACTTGTGTGAAATTGCAGGGTTCTAGGCCAAATGGTATGTCTGGTAGCGTTGACGCAACCGAAACCAACCAAGTGAAAAGGAGAGAATACCTTGCTATCTTGCTTGTTGATCAGTCGAGTTGGTGATCACAGCTGAAGTGATTCAACAGCTAGATAGATATGAACAGATTGAGATAAAATATGAACAAATTCTGATAGATAGATAGATAGATAGATAGATAGATAGATAGATAGATGTTAAAAGAATGGGATAGATATGGGCACACTCAATTTCATAGATAGATAGATATGGACAGAATGGGATAGATAGATATGAAGGGACTGAGATAGATAGATAGATAGATAGACATGAACAGAATGAAATAGATAGACAGACAGACAGACAGATAGATAGGAAGAGATGGAGATAGTTTGAAATGAACAGACTGAGACAGATAGATAGTTAGATAGATAGATAGATAGATAGATAGATTGATAGATATTAACAGAATAAAATAGATAGATAGGTAGACTGACAGAGAGATAGATACTTAGATAAATAGATAGATAAGAAGAGACCGAGATAGATAGAACAAATAAAAAAGCAACAAAAAAAACAAAAGAAAGAAAACCTAATCACTAAGGAATGGGGTTGAACACCAGGAAAACCAGTTAAATCTTTTGGAGACATTACAAGGAGGTTTTCTTTTGGCTAAATACGTTTTTTTGAAGAAATGTTTTTTTCTTAATCAAAGGTTTTTGTCTTTTGACAAACAAGCAAATGGCAAAACCAGGAACCAAAATGAAATGTTTTTTTCTCCGTTTTGTAGTTTTTTAAGACTCCACAAAAAAGAAGGAAATAAATTCAGTGCATATGGACAACACTAGTTTCTAATTAAGCAAACATTTTTATACATGTGTGTGTGTGTGTGTGGATGGGTGTGTGTGGGTGTGTGTGTTTGTGCAGGCATGCTCTCAACTATATACATATATACACATATATGTACATGCGTATATATTTAACATTGTGTATATCTATGTGTGTATACATACATGCACACAAACATATATATATATATATATATATATATATATAGTTATGTATGTATATATAGTTATATATATAGTTATATACATATAAACATAGTTTGAAATATCTATGTATATATCTGCATGTGTAAATATGGACACATATATATATATATATATATATATATATATATATATATATATATATATATATTCAGAATTGAACCTTCAATCTTTCCCTCAATATATATTTGTGTGTGTGTGTGTGTGCGTTTGTGTGTGTTTGTTGTGTGTGTGTGTGTGTGTGTGTGTGTGTGTGTGTGTGTGTGTGTGTGTGTGTGTGTGTGTCTATGCATACGCATCCCCTGTCACTTTTCCAAGGATGGGAGCAAAGCATATACTGCCAAGGGGAGGGGCAAAGGGGTATATTCAGAATATATCTTGGGGGTAATGCCTATCATGTGGCAGGGGTTACATGATAGACACTTCACCCGTCATTTGTAGTGAAAGCAATGATGATCCATGATTGACCAGTGAATAATAATTCATTTTCTTTTTATATGAGAACATGAAGTTGGGCTCATATAAAACAATTGTACTACACCATTATCTTTTATTGATTATAATGTTCCACCTTTCAAACACCCTCATCCTTGATAGGAAGACCTGATCCAGGTTGGGAGTGAGGGTGCAAGGAAGCCCCGTTTGACCCCACCTCCTCTGGACACCAATGTACGTATGTATGAATGTATCAAAAGTAACTCCTAAAAAAATGGGATGTCATTCTTCCTGAAAGGCATTCTAACAAGACTTTACTTATCTCATATTGTCGGAGCCTGCGTTTAAAGAGAATTGTGAAACTCAGCATCTAGTAACAAGATCAGAGAGACTAAATTCTTTGTGGAGTTCCAGCCTCTTGAAGAAGAAGAAAAAAATAAATTTTTTAGAGATATATCTAGTTGACCTTCCAAAGTTATCTCACACTTCCTGAAATTTAATGCCAAAACAGTCTCAAGAAAGAATATCAAAACAGACCACACAAGTCAAATTATATTTTACAAGTGAATTCCACACTGTCTGAAGGAGAACCATGGAGATTTACTTGAGCTATATTTAGTGGTTTTCATTCTTTGAAGAAGATGAACAATTATTGTGCTAAATTTCTGATAATTCCTCGTTTCGCAGCTTCTAAAAATTGCTTTGAATATTTCTTTTTCTATTTTCTAACAAACCTCAGATCTTCTCCTTTGTCTTTCTTATGCCTTTTTTTCTAAAAAGCAAAAGAGAAAAAAAACATTTCCTCGGTTTCAGCTTTACGTATTGATGTCTCCATGACTCAACGTTTTTTTTTTTCTCCATCTGAAACCAATTTTAGAGTTCTTTCATGCTCTTATTATAAGAGCTAATAAAACATCCGTTGCTTTGATAATGCTATACCTAGGTGGGAAATCTGAAGCACTGTATCTGGAAAGACTTATGGGTGTGTAAGGGACAACAAATCCATATTTAACTCTTAAATTCATAGACTGCTTGTAATCACTGTGGAATTCTTCAGTAAGTAGGATTTTAAAAAATGAACACTCTGGTGCTCTGAATTATGAAAATATTTTTGAATCTTAAAAACTACAAAAGAAATAAAAGTTTCTACCCAAGGATTACAATTTGAATTTGCGAGTATGAATTTAAAAGTTAATGGAACAAAACTTTTCTTATTTTCACTGTTCATTATACCAACCTTGAGGAGTGGTTCCAGAACTGGGGTATGTGGACACCAGGGTGTCTGTCTAATAATGTTCAGGGACCGCAGCATTGTTCCCTCTGGACCTGACATTGTAAATCTTAAGGCAGAGAAACATCAACATCCATCGCACAGCTCTCAAAGAAAAATGATTATTATATGCCGACCTGTACTATATATCAGAATTCAAATAAATGTAATCGTTTTAGAATAAATATGATTTTTTAAGGTAGAAAGTTGTTTATTATTGTGGTCCATTGACTGCTGTTTAAATATCTAAGTGCTAGAAATATGGATTTGCCAGAAAACTCAAGGACCTCTTCTATAAAAGAAATCTTTAAAGAAAGGGTCCTTATGGAATTTTCGGAGTTTCAAAACCACTGACCTAAAGTATTGTTTTTGCTTAGGTATATAATGAAACGTTAGCAGCAGTAGTTTGCCTTTAGCAAATATATCTATGTTTCACCTCCTACCCTTTTGTATACTACTACTCCCCTCTTCTCTTCCTTTCCCACCTGGCTAGTTCAATTCCACCTCGTTTTGCTTTCTCACTTTTCTCCTTCACCCAACATACCAGCAGCGTAAATCAGATCAGATCAGCAGCCAGCAAGCACATATACTCACAGCAGAACTTTGTGTTTGTGTGTTTTCATTAAAGCCTTCTTCTATTATCATTTGTTAATTCAAAGATCAACTAAGATATCACGAATTATGTTACCAATTTGATGGAAGTGATGTGAAGGTGTATCAGACACCAGTAGAGAAAATGGAATCAATAAATTGTGTTCAAGTACTGGCTGAGGTTGCTCATGTTCATTTTGTACAAAGGTCATTCTATCCCCTGGGCTGATGATCCCCAAACTTTTTAAAATCGCAGCACCCTGAGAGTATAACAATTTTTTTGCGGCACCCTGAATTAGAAAATGCTAAACAAGTGCATTTACTTTTAAGTGGATAAGTTATTTGAGTAAAATAATAATACATCATGTATTTTCTATGATCCAATGGACAATCTGTAGTTATTCATTAGCAAGTACTGTGTAACGGGACTCCTGAGCCAGTCTTTCGCAGCCCTCGCCTGGCTTAGGCCATAGTTGACTGGTCGTTGTATCTCTGCCTCAAGTTGCCCCTACCTCACCCATGTTGTGTCTAGATCTGAAGAGGTGCAACTAAAAGACCCTGCCACACTGGAACAAAGACACCCGGAGAAATCACAAGTTGGAAAGGAACAATTAACATTGAGTGTAAATATGCAACAAGATTTATATCAATGTTATTTGAGAATGACAGGTCAAAATATACACAGATGTGGGTGAAGACCCGATGGAATGACCATCAGTCTGTCTTTCGGGTTATCGACTTGATACCTCTTGGTATGTCTGTTAGTATAGCTTCAACAAAATTCTCATATCGAAATCATAAGTCGTTTGGGGAATCCACTTGATGTCTTTTGGTGTATCTACTGGTATAGCTTCACCAAAGATGTTATCTTCTGAGTGTCAGGATATTGTAGTGACAAGGGATGTGAAATTTTATGTAGTGTTCTGGCAGCTTCTTAGCACTCTACTCTATCTACTCAAAAGTAGGTGGCTTATATAATTGCTGGCTACCCTTGTGATTGGGGCCAATGGCTGAAGGGTTTATGTTCTTCGTTCTGATCTCTCCAAATTTGGGAATCCATAATTTTCCTTCTGGAAATGTGCATAAACGATACGTGGAACTAGATCCCGTGGCAATCAATTTACCTGCCCGGAAACTACTGATATTTTCCAAACGAAGGTGATTAATAATCAAACATCTGTAATTGGTCCAGGCTTTGCTTGCCCGACACTTTGGTGCAAAAATATTTTCACAACACAGGGATATTAACTCTCAAAAAAAGACTTTTAATCATACATCTGTATTCTATCCAGACCTCGCTTGTCCAACACTTGGTGCAGAAGTATTTTCCCAACTCAGAGTGCAACATTAACCGCTTTACAGTTTCAGATTTTTATCTCTTCCTTATCAACGTGTTGGTAAGCGTTCTTTTCTTGTAAGTACACTCAACCTCGCAAGGTTATCCACTTTCAGATTTTTCCAATTAACCCTTCATTTTCATCATGTCATTTTTCTAATTAACCCTTCAATTCCATAGTGTCTCAACTGTATCAAGAATGTTTGACACAGTATTAGAATAATTGACATCTGGTGTTGAAATGGTGAAGTTCAACACCAGATGAAGAGAGTGATTCACAATGTGCCTGTTGAATGTCATTCCCTTTCATTGTGACTGCATCAATGCATTGAATGAAAAACGCTTTGGATCATCAAAATTTTTAAATATCCCCTGGTGCACCTGGAAGCTAACCACCTTGCCCTGGGACACCGTAGCCGACATTTCTGTGCAAGGCCATATCCAGTAGTACACCCCGGTAGTATTTTCAGAACCTGATTTCTATTTTTCTCTCTTTGATTAAGGCTCCCTTTTGTTGTTCATATCTACATTATTTCTGAGAGTTTACTGACTGCAGATAACACCATAGGAAGGTTGGATGGTTGGACAGCATTAGAAACACTTTAAAAATGAAAACTAAGACATGGAAACTGGTTTGAAAAAATCAATTTATAATTCAAGGAATACTGACTGTCAGGCCCAGCTCTACGTACCAGCAAACCGGGTAGTCACTCAAATGGAAAATAAATATATTAAACAGAATAAAAACAGTCAAAATAAGAAAATTCCCTGATCTAGAGTAAGATTTTTCAGGACTATCTGACAGTTGAATACTTTCTGTTGTGGTGAAACTAAGAGAAACAATTGGCAAAGGAAATTTTCATGACTGGTGACAAGTCAAGCTCAACTTGCTAGGAGTATCAGAAACCCTTGGACTGGCCCTGCTGACATGCTTCATCTTAGAATTTCAGAATATCTCCATTTTTTTCCATTGCATCTTTCTGTTGGTATTATGAATAGGAGGCTTCTACCAGAGCTTGAAATGGACAGCTTTAGCCTCGTAAGCCAGGTGCCTCACGGTACTTGGTAAGATATACTAGTTGAATTGTTAATAAGTGTTTTTCATTAGGCGTTATCTGATAGCAGTGACTAAAAATATCAAACCGTAATGGAAACAGATTTTGGGAACTAGGTATATATATGGTGAGGTGTGGTTTTGGGAACTAGGTATACGATAAGGTTTTACTTTGGGAACTAGGTACATGGTAAGGCCTGTCTTGGGGGAATAGGTATACGGTAACGTCTGATTTCAAGAACTAAGTATACAGTAAGGCTTGGTTTTTGGAACTAAATATGGGATAAAACTTGGTTCGGGGGAATTAGGTATACAGTAAGGTTTGGTTTGGGGAACTAGGTATACAGTAAGGCTTTGTGTGTGGAACTAGGTATACAGTAAGACTTGGTTTGGGGAACTAGGTACACAGTGATGTCTCCATTAATAGACATTGAACATATAAAAAAACTTGGAAATAGAGAAGTTGGTATACTCCCCTCCTCCTGTCTTCCATCCCTGATATCAAGCGTCATTGGTCTTCGTTGAAAAGAAGCAGTCAAAAAAAAAAAGAAAAGAGATGTGTCATTCATTGTTATTTGATAGTGGAGTTGATTATAGATATTTGAGACTGTTGAACTGTCTGGCAATGTTAAGTGTGTCTGCTTGATGTGAGGGTATTTTTCCCATTATATAATTCATCTCCCAGGGTATTTGATGCCCTTCTAGCATCACACAAAAAGATAGATTGACTTTTGGGGGTGATAATAATGTCACATATGGCAGATACAACACCCGTAATTACTCACTGCTACCAGACATATGTTGAGCATCTGGAAGGCTCATATGCACCAGCTTAGAATCTATATGCTGAGGAACTACCACAGACATAGGCTCGCTAGTGAGGGGTGCAGGGAAGGCAACAGCCTTTCCAGAATTCGGGCGAAATAGTTGGGAAAACTCGGGAGGAACAGGGCAGGATGGATTTGGGCTAAACACTTGGGAAAATTGGGCAAAACGGAGGAAAAATTCGAATAAAACAGTAGGGCAAATTCAGACAAAACATTGGGGAACATTCGGGCAAAACAATAGGTAAAATTCGGGCTGATTTTTGGAGAAAATTCTGGCAAAACTTTGGGAAGAAATTTGGGTAAAACATTAGGGAAACCATTGGGGAAAATTGTGTATTCGAAGAGTCTGAAAGGCCTCTCCTAGCACTTGGCATTCTGAGTGACTGCCCAGTTTGCTGGTATGTAGGGCTGGGCCTTACAGTCAGTATTCCTTGAATTATAAATTGATTCTTTCAGACCAGTTTCCGTGTCTTGGTTTTCATTTTTGAGGTGTTTCTAATGCTGTTCAACCATCTAACCATCCTATGGTGTTATCTGCATTTAGTAAACTCTCAGAAATAATATAGATATGGACACCAAAAGGGAGCCTTAATCAAAGAGAGAAAAATAGAAATCAGGCTCTAAAAACGCTACCTAGGTGTACTACGGGATGTGGCCTAGCACAGAAATGTGGGCTACGGCACCCCAGGGCACTGCGGTTGGCTTCAAGGTGCACTAGAGGATATTTAAAAATTGCTTGTGATTCAATGCATTGATGCACAGTTAGGGGAAAATCAGACAAAACAGTCGGGGAAAATTTTGGTCAAAACAGTTTCAAATATTGAGGCAAAATATTGAGGAAAATTTTGGGAAAATATTCAGAAAAATTCATGTAAAAAAGAAGGGAAAAGTCTTAAATGAAGAAGCATGGTCAATTACAGGTAAATTTTTACACATATTTCTTCCATCTTATACTTATGACAGTATTAATGGTAATGTTATTTTTTTAAAATACTGCAACTAGTACTGCTAGAGTATGCAAAAAAGATGGCAATGTACCAGTCAATCAGAAAAAATAAGGGATAGCTATCTAGATTGATTAAAATGACTACAACCAGAAGTCTACATGGCCTTATTGAAAGGCAGCTGTCACTTTGAGACAGGCTTCCTTAGAAAGAGGAATGTGAATTTAAGTTTTGCTGGAGGTTTATTCTTAATTGCTGATCTGTGTTGCTTACTAATGACCAAAGAATGACAGTCTGAAAATTGTGATAAAAAGCAAATGAAATTAAGATGAAATAAATACCAGTGAAAAATTAATAATAAGGGAGGAATTTACTTACCTTAACTTTTAAATTCATAAAAATTGAATGTCATTTCAAGAGAAATAAGTTCTGATTAAAATTATATCCTTTTGACCATTTGTTGATTTTTTCAACTTTTTTTCTATTCAATGGGAAGAGTTCCATTATTTTTTAATTATATTCATTGAACCAAATCTAAATCTATGAGTTGATTTGGTTCTCGGTCAATTATAGTGAAGGGCCCAGTTAGGCTTAAACCCACTAGCTCTATAAAGGGTGGCGTATTGAAAAAGACTTTTATTTTTTGTCTCACTGAATAGACCCTCTGAGATGAATTTTGCCGCGGGGGGGGGGGGGGGGTACAAAGTTTCTTTCAGGGTCCTCTCCCTTCTCCATTAGCCATCCTATATTTATTCACTATGGTCTTATGCCAAGAGCTATAAGGCCCAAAAGGATATGGATGATGAGAGATGGGTGAAATGGAGCGCACTGTTGATTTCCAGCTTTTGAGGCCTAATGCCCCTATACTCCCTCTATGATAAATATGAATAAAATAAAAAGAGGATCCAAGAGAGGAAAGCACATTTGAACTTCTTTGTTTATGTTGCAATGCAGTTAAGGAGAAAGAATTCATATTGGAACATCCTTTTATGTACCAATGTAGATCAGAAGACATAAGTAAAAGATAAGAAAGAAAGGTGCTCAGAGGCATAGCTGTGGAGTAAGGACAGGGGCTATTTGAAAACTCCCCCAAAAGATGTATAAATAGTAGTTCATCTATTGCATTTCGATTGACATTATTCAATAACAAGTGTTTGTTTTTATACATTCATGAATTGCATAGATAGTAATTTGGCCTTTGGCTGTTTTTCACCTATAATGTGATAATTTGTGTTTATTTATTTCAAATTTTCTTTTTTCATCAAATCTCACTAAATGTTGAGTTTCCTCAACTGCTTCACATGAATTTTCCCCATTTGTTTTATCCAAATTTTTTTCCCTACTGTTTTGCCTGGATTTTCCCAATGTTTTACACAAATTTTCACGACTGTTTTGCCCTAAATGTTCCCCAATGTTTTGCCCAAATTTCTCCCCAATGTTCTCTTATGGAGCCAAGTCCTCTAGACTCCTAAATCTCTCTCACTCCATGCCCTTGATAGGCTTAGCATTTATTTGAAAAAAAAAGAAAAAAAAGACAAGATTTTCGTGCTTTTGAGCCTCCCTTGAATCTCCTGGCCCGGGTACAATGTACCCCTGCATTACTCCCTCCCCAAAGGCCCTGACGCTGATCGCAAAAATTTATTTTCTGTTCTTTTCATGTTCTTATACACAAAGTTTATTAATAACACTTTGAAGAATAAAATGAATATTTACCTCTGGAAAAGCCTGGATGTAATAATGTCAATCTGTGATAATGTTTCTGTTGGTAAAGATTTTTTCAAGACGTTCTCTTTCAGATATACCAGCTAAAATAAAAAGAAATAAGTTAAACTTGAATATCTATAAAAACTCAATTATTCTTCAACCAATTCTTGTTTTTATCACAGTATTTTTTCAAAGACATTTTCTTCTTTCAATAAAGGTGCTGAAATAAAATTTCAAAAATCAGTCAAGCTTAGATCTACCAAATATTTGCAACTTCATAGCAATAGTGTCTGGTCTGCATTCACACTCATCCTAATCAATATTACAAGACTGATTTGTCAAGGGAAATAACAATTAAATGCTAATTATAGCATAGTTTCCCTTATTCATTTATTTACAGGGTTGATTAATTACCATCAAAACTTGATCATTATTCGCATAATTATTCCTTATATGTATAGGATAGTAGTCATTATCTTCTGTCTTTTTAGCACAGAATTTAGGCTGATATATCCTTTGACCTTCCTGCATTGTCTGGAGTTCTGAAATTAAATATTCTTACTACTCCGTACTTTGTTTTTGACAATTGATTTATCTTGTAATTAACACAACATTTTTAACAGTTGCACCCTTTAGTTCTTTCCTCAATGTATATGTCAGCTCAAACATGTTAAAAACAACCAAGATGAAGATGATAGCCTGAAAAATATTAGAAAAATACTTAATTTCAAACAGAGGCTGCCCAAAATTTTATAAATTATAGTTCCCCTACTGAATATCTACAGACATTATACAATGACACATTTGAATTGCATGAATAATTATTCAGCCTTTGGTGTTGTTTTCAACCAATGAAGTGATAGAGCTTGTATATCTATTGCTAATTTTACCTTTTTCACCAAATCTCACTAAATGTTGGAGGGGTTCCCTCAAGGGGCCAAGGCCCCAGGCCCTGAATCTTTAACTAGTTGTAGCTATATAAATGATCTCAGAACTTCAGAAAACATTTACAGAAACCAGAAAATGACATCCAGTATTCTGAGATACACCAACAAATGCTTATTTCCAGTCACAAATCTTTATGCTATCAATAAAAAAATGTAATGATATAGCTCACATAATAGTATGAAGATGATTATAGATGTGAAAGATGCCAAATAAAATTATTGGCTAACCTCCTCTTGGATATTTGCCAATGGATTCACAAGAGGAAAATATGGTGAGATGAAGTATGAAAACAAAATATTGTTATTGGCTTATAATTTGGCAAAATAGAAAAAATACGAAATCAAATGTTATGAAGTAACAGGAAAAATATTTAGAATAGATTTAGTGAAAACATTTCTAGTGACACATCCCCCATCCAAACCCCTTTACTATTTCTTTCTTACTTCCTTTCTTTCTTTCACTCTTTCTCTCTATTTTTATCTTTCACTCTTTCTCTTTTCCTTTCTTTCTCTTTCTCCTTCTTGTCATCTTTCCTTCTTTCTCTTTCTCACATTTTCCTCTTTCTCTCTCTTATACTTTCTCTTTCTCTGTTTCTTTCTCTCCATCTCTTTCTCTCATTACCTCCTCTTCTTCTTCTATTTTTTCTATCTCTTTCTTCCTGTTTCTCTCTCTCTCTCCTTTTCACTCTTTTCCACTTTATCTCTTTTGTACTCTTTCTCTTTTCGTATTTTCCTTTTCCTCTATTTTCTACCTCTCTCTCTCTCTCTCTCTCTCTCTCTCTCTCTCTCTCTCTCTCTCTCTCTCTCTCTCTCTCTCTCTCTCTCTCTCTCTCTCTTCTCCACCTTTCTGTTCTCTACTCCTCTCTCTTTCTTTTTCTCTCTAAAATGGGAAAAATAGTTTTCTCTGTCTTCGGAAAAGTCCACATATCTTACCTGTAAATATTTAATTCAGCCTGGCACAAGTTCACAGCAATGGGCCACCCAGTAAGAATCAAACTCACTATACTGAGTCTGTGAGACTAGCTTGTTAACCATCACTATTTGCTATGTTCAACTTAGTCCGGCTCTAAGCCACTGTACTGGCGGGAGCGGTCCAGCAAAGTTTGTTATAACAACACTTGGAATTGCCTGTGGAACAAACTCTGGCATTTATACATATAAAAGTCAGAACACATGAATAAGCTAAACCCAAAAAGATACATATAAATGTTAGAACACATGAATAACCTAAACCCAAATAGATACATAGATACATATAAATGTCAGAACACATGAATAACCTAAACCCAAATAAATACAGAGATACATTGGGAAATGTTAGAACACATGAATAACCTAAAACCAAATAGATACATATAAATGTCAGAACAAATGAATAACCTTAACCCAAATAGATACAGAGATACATATAAATGTCAGAACACATGAATAACCTAAACCCAAATAGATACAGAGATACATATAAATGTCAGAACACATGAATAACCTAAACCCAAATAGATACAGAGATACTTATGAATGTCAGAACACATGAATAACCTAAACCCAAATAGATACAGAGATACATATAAATGTCAGAACACATGAATAACCTATACCCAAATAGATACAGAGATACATATAAATGTCAGAACACATGAATAACCTAAACCCAAAAAGATACAGAGATACATTGGGAAATGTCAGAACACATGAATAACCTAAAACCAAATAGATACAGAGATACATATAAATGTTAGAACACATGAATAACCTAAACCCAAATAGATACAGAGATACATTGGGAAATGTCAGAACACATGAATAACCTATACCCAAATAGATAAAGAGATACATTGGGAAATGTCAGAACACATGAATAACCTAAACCCAAATAGATACAGAGATACTTATGAATGTCAGAACACATGAATAACCTAAACCCAAATAGATACAGAGATACATATAAATGTCAGAACACATGAATAACCTATACCCAAATAGATACAGAGATACATATAAATGTCAGAACACATGAATAACCTAAACCCAAAAAGATACAGAGATACATTGGGAAATGTCAGAACACATGAATAACCTAAAACCAAATAGATACAGAGATACATATAAATGTTAGAACACATGAATAACCTAAACCCAAATAGATACAGAGATACATTGGGAAATGTCAGAACACATGAATAACCTATACCCAAATAGATAAAGAGATACATTGGGAAATGTCAGAACACATGAATAACCTATACCCAAATAGATACAGAGATACATTGGGAAATGTCAGAACACATGAATAACCTAAACCCAAAAAGATACAGAGATACATTGGGAAATGTCAGAACACATGAATAACCTAAACCCAAATAGATACAGAGATACATTGGGAAATGTTAGAACACATGAATAACCTAAACCCAAATAGATACAGAGATACATTGGGAAATGTTAGAACACATGAATAACCTAAACCCAAATAGATACAGAGATACATTGGGAAATGTTAGAACACATGAATAACCTAAACCCAAAAAGATACAGAGATACATTGGGAAATGTCAGAACACATGAATAACCTAAACCCAAATAGATACAGAGATACATTGGGAAATGTTAGAACACATGAATAACCTAAACCCAAATAGATACAGAGATACATTGGGAAATGTTAGAACACATGAATAACCTATACCCAAATAGATAAAGAGATACATTGGGAAATGTCAGAACACATGAATAACCTATACCCAAATAGATAAAGAGATACATTGGGAAATGTCAGAACACATGAATAACCTATACCCAAATAGATACAGAGATACATTGGGAAATGTCAGAACACATGAATAACCTAAACCCAAATAGATACAGAGATACTTATGAATGTCAGAACACATGAATAACCTATACCCAAATAGATAAAGAGATACATTGGGAAATGTCAGAACACATGAATAACCTATACCCAAATAGATACAGAGATACATTGGGAAATGTCAGAACACATGAATAACCTAAACCCAAAAAGATACAGAGATACATTGGGAAATGTCAGAACACATGAATAACCTAAACCCAAATAGATACAGAGATACATTGGGAAATGTTAGAACACATGAATAACCTAAACCCAAATAGATACAGAGATACATTGGGAAATGTTAGAACACATGAATAACCTAAACCCAAATAGATACAGAGATACATTGGGAAATGTTAGAACACATGAATAACCTATACCCAAATAGATACAGAGATACATATAAATGTCAGAACACATGAATAACCTAAACCCAAATAGATACAGAGATACATATAAATGTCAGAACTCATGAATAACTCAAACCCAACATCTAAACCAGTGTTGCGGGTTGCAGTAATTAATAGACTAGCTAGAAATTTGTAAATTCACATAAAACTCAAAGAAAACTAATTTTAATGTCATTGATGGAATCAAGATATTTTTGACAAGATAAAAGCTGATTGACCATAAAATGTCCCTTACTCACTCTAAGAAAGGTCAACTGAAGATTTTGAACTGGTTTATGGAAGAATCACTGTAGGAATTAAAGCTTCTGGTAGAGCAAGTTCATCTTTCAAGACCAAAAAATCCCATTTGTCTTGAAAAGAAGGGTATACAACCGCTGCATCCTTCCAGTAGTCACCTATGGAACTAAAGCAAGATAAAAGAATCATGTTCAACATCACATGGAGAGATTGAAAGACAGTACAATATATAAGAGAAAAAACAGGAGTCTGAGAAACCATGGAATCCATTAGAAAACTCAAAGAGCAATGGGCTAGTCATGTTGCAAGAATGGCAGACAACCACTGGACATCACAACTCATAACATGGATCCTCAAAGGCCACATACAAAACTGTGGCCAGCAAAATGTAAGATATCAAGATGAACCACACAAGTTCAGAAAGTATTAGCTCCTTAACGCCCATAATAGAGAGATCTGGCAAATCCTGGGGAAGGTTTATGTTCAACGATACTCTAAAAGGTTGATGGTAGTGGTATCAAGAGACAAGTTCAGATAAGTGGATGCTGATTGGCCATAAAATCATCTTTGTTTATAAGACTTTTTTGATTATCTAATACGGGATGTTTTTACGGTATTTTCTCTCTATGGATGAGCTGAATTGAGGTAAAAGTTTGTGTTTCGGAAGAAAACTAATTTTGACAAAGAGTAGCAAAATTTTTGCCAGAAAATCTCTAGGAAGAGTGATGAAAACAGCACTCTCATACTTGCAGCCGAAACACTTGATACAATCTAGTTAAAGTTAGTTTTAACACGAGCCCTGAAATTGAATGAAAACAGAAAAAAACTTGGCTTAAGACTGATAAAGCCATTATCATTATCGGCAGAAATATGATCTTGTTGTTGGGTGCAAATTCAAAGAAACGGTCCCATTCAGTGACATCATTCCACATTGCAACTCAAGAACAAACTAGAGAGCACTCAGATAGCGCATACCTCTGCCAATGCTATGCACTATTTAAAAACTGAATGAAAATCAGTTCATATATAGCTATGGTGAAGGAGGGTGGTTTGTTAATATGATTTTCAATTTTCCACAATTTGGACTTTTATCTAAATGAATATCAGAGTTCACAGATTGAAGATCGAGTGTCAAAATTTTTTTTCGTATGGAAGACCGTAACAGACAAATATAATTCTGCCAAGAAGTGGCTCTCTCTTGTGGTATCAAATTCTACATTTTGAATACTTATACAGACTTTGCTTGTCTTTGTCTTTGTTTTTTCTGACAAACCCATATATGCCACTTCCTTTATCTCACATATTTCCCGCTGTGGTTCTCTGTCTTCACTGAACTTAAAAAGCCTATGTAAAATTAAAATAATATCTCCGCCTTTGTGAGACAATTAATTTTCCTGTGGAAACAAGTACATTTCTTTTCATGTCCTTCTTTCTTATATCTATATCATGACCCAGAGGCATTCAAGTCACCTTTCCCCCCCAACTGTCATCATTAACCATATGATACCCAAAGAGATTCTAGAAACTCTGCATACAAAGTTGCACCAAGATATTTGGATGCACGCACACATGCGCACACATATGTGTGCGCATCTGCATATACATGCAAATTCACACATGCAAAAATATTATTATATATGTGTGTTCATACATATATTGTATATTGATGTATATATATATATATATATATATATATATATAGACTTGTGCATATATATATTTACAGACACATGCACATAAATGCACACACACAAACATAGACGCACGCATATATATGTGAGCATATGTGTGCGTAAATATATATGCAAATGGAACATATACATAAATTCTGACATTACTATCTATACATATGTCTATTACTATCTATGCATATTTATACATAAAACCGGGTACATGTTACTTGAAGAGGAGATGGGTGCCGTTAAGAAATCCAATTACCCTGAGAATCGCCATGAATAATGCAGCATAGTACCCCAAGATCAAAGAATAATTCGAATTAGATTATGCCCAACCACTGAAATATCATAACAGATGATTTTACAAGTATGAAGGAAGATTATATTCAGCCTTCTTTAAAAATGGGTCTTTTTCCTTCAAAGTTTGTATGCTGCAATGACTGTAAAAAGGTGGTATTGCTGTAACTAGTATAACTAAGTGAGTGCATTGTAACACGTGTAACAAAGTAACATAGTATTTGCACTGTGGTAAAATAGCTAAGAAGGCATGTTGTAACGACGGTAACAAAGCAAAGTGGGCCCACTGTAGTAAGTGTAACAAAATAACTCAGTTGATATATAGTAATAAAAGCAAAAAATCGGGAACACTGTAGCAACCTGCACAAAATGGATATGCTGTAACAAGTATAACAAAACGGGGATATTGTAACAAGTGAGATGAAGTGCAATGAAGAGGGTTCGATGTTACAAATGTAATAAAGTAACAAACTGGGTATGCCATAAAAAGTTGGTTGGGCACACGAGATATTTGCCTGGTGGAGCCTATGTTTCTAGGAGTCCCGAAATTCAATTTGAAAAATAAACACCTGATTTTAATGTGTTGAGGACGTGACGGTTAGGAGTCCAAGAACATCGATTTGCCCAGGGGCTTTAAATATTCTTAAGATAGTCCTGAAGAACATCGCTTTGCCCAGGAGCTTTAAATATTCTTAAGATAGCCCTGAAGAACATCGCTTTGCCCAGAGGCTTTGAATATTTTTAAGATAGCCCTGAAGAACATCGGTTTGCCCTGGAGCTTTCAATATTCTCAAGATGGCCCTAATAACCAATTAAAAAAAGTAGGTACGCTGTGGACACAACAGAATTTCAAATCTATGGTCCCAGTGTCCACCACTGAGCTGCACTTGCAGATACTAGACTAGCCCTGCTGAATGCAGAAAAAGTCACTAAAAAGGAACTGAACTATCTCAAATGAAAATAACATCTCAGCCTTTGCGAGACAATTACTTTTCCTGTGGAAACAAGTACATTTCTTTTCATATTCTTCCTTTTTATTTTCATATTGTGACCCAGACTCATTCAAGTCACTCCCTCACCCACTGTCCACTGTCCTTATTAACCACAGCCCTGTATGCACCAACCATGATACCCCTAGAGAATATAGATACCCCGTATGCAGAATTGCACCAGAATCTTTGGATGCACACATGCACACATACATACACACTTTTGCACGCATGCATATACTTGCATATACAAACAAGAAAAAATAAGATTGTACATCCATACACACACACACACACACATATATATATATATATATATATATATATATATATATAGAGAGAGAGAGAGAGAGAGAGAGAGAGGGGGGGGTAGGGAGAAGAGAGAGGGATGGACAGCTATCTTCCATTTATACATGTCTGGTTAAATACCAGCGGACAAGAAACATATTAATTTTCTGTTAAATTTTTCTTGTTTCTGCATAAGTGAATGTATGTTTGGATTCATATTGCCTAATAGTTATCCAAAAGTGTTATCATACCTAGGTTTGCTGTGTCTGTGTGTAAGTTTTGCAAGAAAACATAAATTTTACTCTCTTCCCCTCTTTAAAGCTGATTATAGAGAGGGAGATGGTAAGACTTTTGTTTAAAACTAGAAATTTTCTAAAATGATAACCGGTCCATAGATAAGATGAAAAAACTTGTCATTTTTTACGGGTACTATGCTAATATATATATATATATATATATATATATATATATATATATATATAATTTGAAAGTCTCTTTGTAATGTTGTTATACAGAGGGATAAGTCATTCGACCAAGACAGCGTTTCTGGATCAAATCTGTGACTGATTAGGTAGCCATTTCAATGGAGTGCCAGTCTTAACCATTCAGCTAAACAGTCTGATAGAAAGGCAAAAGCCCAAATAAGTGCTTTAACCTCACTCTTCTGATTCTGTTCATTCACTGTCCTTGTTTGTGCTTGTTGTTTCCAATGCAGACAATTATGCTATTAAGAAATAGTTACATATAATCCGACGGAATATTAATGAATGCGTTTGAAATGACCTCCCAACGTTACACGGAGAATTGAGTCACTTGGTCTAGACAGTGTAAATAGAATTGAGAATTAAAGAAGAATAGGGCTACTGCAGGAATTAAACTGCTGCCCTCTTTTTCTTTTATTGTTTATTTTATTTTTACTGTCTAGGCTGAGTGACTCATTTCTCTGTGTAACAACAAGTAGTTATTTCAAATAAAGTTTCAAATGATATAACTATTCTGTCAGATTATATATCCATCTCCTAATAATATATATACATATGTATATGTGTGCATACCCACAGCAATAATAAAGAAGAGAAAAGAACATCATTCTATTTGCCTTTAACTGTCATATTTTATAATGGGTGACAGTCTTGTTGAATGACAACAAACCATCAAGAACATTAACTATTCTGTACGCACAGAGAGACATGAACTGATTCATTGTCTTTAATGTGTTCTACTTCTTATACATATGTAAAATAATTCACTTACTTTCTTTTTCTTTTTAGATATAATGAGTGAAAAAAGTGCCCAATACTTTAAAAAAAATTCATTTCAACATCCTTGCACAGCTTCAAAATTGACAGAATTTGGCCAAAAGATAAAGCAACTTTTGAAAACATTTAAAAAAAATATTCAAACAAGATTAAACATTGAAAACTTATGTACAAAATTGTTTTGATTCTACCTATTTACAGTGATGAAAGGTCTAGAATCATGTGCCTCTGTGCGTGTGTGTGTGACGAAACTCTTTTATGATTCGGAACGTCCAACCTGGTGGTAAACAGACGAGTAGCTTAACCATTAGGCCAACTTTACACTGCTTGAATATTGAGTGGAATTAAGTGACAAGTTAGCAACAATGTGTGTGTGTGTGAGTGTGTGTGTATATGTGTGTGTGTGTGTGTGTGCATATTTAAGACTGTGGAATGTTAAATTGTTGTCTTTTCATATTATTTGTCAGATGTTGTTTTTAAAATAGAAGGAATCATCTTGATACATTAACAAGGATAAGTTATAGTAAGCTATCTCCTTCTGTCTCTATATATACATATATACACACACACATACACACACACACATACACATATATATATATATATATAAGGGTGCAGTGTTGACTTTTTAGGTATTTGAGCTGACAAAACACTTGCCATTTATACTACATCCTCTCTCTCTTTCTCTCTCAGTCACTCTTTCTCTCTCTATAGATTTATATATATATATACATATATATATATATATATATATATATATATATATATATATATACATATATATATATATATATATATATATATATATATATATATATATATATATATATATATACATATATATATATATGTTGCATGAATGGGGCAATGTTAACAAGTGATGACAGCAAGCATTAGGGCGGTTTGGAAATGTGTTTTGTCTTGTCCATTTCTTTGGGCTTTTTTTCTTCTAAGAGGTTCTCCAGTGAGCTTCAGTAACAATGCATCACTAACTCTCTCTCTCAATATATATATATATATATATATATATATATATATATATATATATATATATACATATATATATATATATATATATATATATATATATATATATATGATTACATTCATATATGTTTATGCTTACAAGTTAGAAGTCTACATACATGAGCATATGTCCCGGTCACACCTTCAAACTTTTTTGAACAGTTGAACAGACCTTCATTAAAATTTCTCTCAATTTGAACAGAAACAGATGAAAAAAAAAGAAAGGCTTTTAAAAATAAACTTTTGAGCCAAATGATAAAACACAAAATAAAGAGAAAAAATCAACTTCTGTTTCAGACTGGCACTTGATAAATGTGATGTGTTGTCGAGCCAATCGCCTGACGCCATCACGAAGCACGTACAATAGACTTGGTTTCTTATATCTTTCTTTTCTGCTATTCCAGCTCACATCGAGTAAAACTGTTCACAAAACAAAAGAAAGACTATCTTGAACATAATACCGAGCCATAAACAGTAGAGGAAATGGTGGGGGAGAAATGCAGGGTTATGACGTATACCTACTTCTCAGTTTCCAGGTTTGTTTTTTTTTACATGGCCCCGAAATTGGCCATATTTTAAAAAATTACCCGTTGGTGCTTACAGTGCTCTGGAACTCCCAGCTGCACGGTTCCGTCCTGCTCATCCCTTATGGACACCTCTGAGATCCCTGAACATAAATCTTAGATATAGCCTTACTGTATACCTAGTTCCCAGAACCCATTTCCATCAACGGCCATAAATCCGGAAGTCAAAAACCCTTGAAAGTTGAAACCTTTTTTTCCCCTTCTTTGCTGACAGCAATTGACTATCAGAAACTGTCTACATAGATTTCTTCAGTTTTCAGGTTTGTCTGGCTGGCTGACTATATATGTATTATGTATGTTGGCTCTACAATGGGAGCTAGAGAGCTGAAAATTTAAACATCATGCCGACAAAAGACGTTTTTTTGTTTTTTTGAAAATTCTCCCCCTTAATACGTTTTTTAGAGGAGGGTTCAATGCGTAACTTGAGTTTATACTAAATTGGTCCCTTAGTTTGTGCCCGGCAGCATTCATGCTAGTTTTTTGATAATTCAGACTTTTTTGGTAATCACTGCCCAACAACAAAATAAGTAACTTGTTTATTGATCACTTCTTTTCTCAATCTTTTTTAATTGATCCCCACTGACACAACATGTTGCCAAAAGACATTGGTCACCCAAGGGTTTCTGCAGAGTGATTAACCAGACCTGTTGAGGTATTCTATATATCATGCTTAAAGGTACCCAAATTTCTAAATTACACAATTTCACTTCAATAAAGTTGCATTTAGACGTGCAGAGTGGCCACATAGTTAGAGGTACATGAAATGAAACTGGTGATCTGATTTCCAAATACAGCTAAGACAATTTCACTTTTCAGAATTGCCCTTGGGAAAGGCATGAATCCATCTCCAATCCTCCACAAGCTATGGGTGAATAGTAGGGAAAACTGAGCTCTCTAGTTATACTTGGCTACCAGTCTAGGAGTCAGACAACTATGCATGTGGAGGGATGGGCTTGCTCTTTATACACCCATGACGAAAATTACCTGTGGTGTCCCAACAATACCTACACTGAGTTATAGGATATAAAGATTGTTTTTGAAAGGTTATATTTAATGCTTACCTCATTCAAGGCTCCTTTGGAATAATCTATGGAGATAGCCAAACTTTCACATGCCTTCTCAACCTTGCTCATTGGTTTTTCCCCTTCAGGTGTCAAATATGATATCTCACTCTGGAAAGAATGAATTATTTCAAAACTGGATCAGAGTACGGATCAAGTAATTAAGAAATGAAATGAATACAGAACACACAAGGGTGGTAGGGTACAGATCAAGGAGCTTGAGCTGGGGGTTAGAGGAAAAAATTTATTTTTACAAGTAAATATATGGAAATTACTCGTGTAAAGGTCAGTACAAATTTCAAGCTTACGTACAGTGATTGGTTTGATAACCGTCTACTATCTTCAAGAATTCAAAATTGATTGTTTGATTTTTATACATGATTGTGCTTTGAGCAGTTGGAGAGAAAGCTGGATGCTGTTTACGAGTCTGAGATTTGAGGAAAGAAATGAGGAGATATGTGTATTGTTTTTTCTATAGGAGTAGGAGAGAAAGGCGTTTGTATCAGTGTCCATGAATATCAGGTTGGTCTGAAATAAGAAGTGACAGTGATAGGAGTTGTTGGTGAAATCTCAAACATGAAAACAGTATTCAGTTTTCTCTGCAACCAATGCGAATTTTCTGTGAAAGGTGGTTGGCAACCATTGAAATGCATCAGAACATGCCCACGTGATAATGAAAATTTTTGAAGTGTAACACCTGTTTTTTCTCTAAAATTTCCTTTCACATTCCAATTATTGAATTACCAATATTCTGTGGGATCACCTCTCATCTGCATATATATAAATATATATATATTCCATTTCTGCAACAGCCTTATTTTCTTCAATTGTTTATTCTATTTATATTGTCCAGGACGAGTGATACATTAATTGTATAATGATGGATGATCATTCCAAATAAGTTTCTTTATAACATAACACAATTTATAATCATTCTGAAAGAAGCAAATAGACCGAGATGAGAATTTGGTGAGAAAACATATATATATATATATATATATATATATATATATATATATGGATGAGTGTATAAGAACTCTTTGGTTAAGGGTAGCAAAGGGCTTAATTAACTCGAGAATTTATATAGTTTTGCCTGAATCACCACTGATTTGCCCGGTATTTTGATCTGTTATACCTTGGCATGTATGCCTATGTGTGGATGTACATATGAATGAATATTTATAGATATATGTATATTGACTCATATTTAAATTCAACTAATGTTAGGAAATATAGGATCCAGCTTTTGGCAATATTACTGTTCTGCTACATGTGGAACCATTAATCAAGGCCTGACACACTTTGTGAAAGGTGAACCAATACAATTAATCTTAGAACTCGAAAACAACAGCCAAATGAGTTTACTGAACTTTAGAGAATATAAATCTTTACATTCAAAAAGATGGTAGATATGTTGGAAGTTGAGATTTCTAAGAATGTACAGCTTTCTTGAATAAATTTGTTTTCATTTGCATGTTGGCAGATATTTATATCTTATACTAGTTATTACGTGTGAAAAAATTCACAAATTCATATATATTTGAGCCTTTTTATTACTGCTGACTGTTTAGCTCAGTGGAAAGAGCATCGCTGCGTTGAAGTAGCTACCCTATCAGTCGCAAGTTCGATTCCTGCATTAACCCCATTTTCTTTAATTGTTTATTCTATTTACATTGTCTAAATTGAGTAATATTTTAACTGTGTAATGATGGTAGATCATTTCAAATAAGTTTCTATGTAATATAATGCAATTTATTATTCATCCTATGGGACCAAATGTATCCATTTCTTAAATACATACTGTCGCGTTGAAAGAGACGAAAAAGTCTGAGAATAAACAAGATGAGAATTTGGGTTGAAGACAGTCATTTGGCCTTTGCATTATCGGCAGCTATTTAGCTCAATGGTAAGAGCATCGGTACATTGAAGTGGCTACCCTTGCAGTGGCAGGTTCAATTCCCACAGCAGCCCCATTTTCTTTAATTGTTTATTCTATTTAAGTTGTCTAAATTGAGTGACATATTAACCACGTAATGACGGAAGATCATTTTAAATAAGTTTCTATATAATATAACCCAATTTATAATCTCTCTCTATATATATATATAATTATGCATCATATTATTTGAAACTCAATTATCAGCAATGTTACATTAAAGTAGCTACCTCATCAGTTGCAGGTTTGAACCTTGCCGCAGCCCTCTTTTTTTTATAGTCCATTTTTCTTATGCTGTCTAGGCCAAATGACACATTCTCTATCTAATAATGAGAGGTCATTTCTAATAGAGTTTCCCATATATATATATATATATATATATATATATATAGTCTAGAAAGCTTCACAGCTTTAAACAATAAACACCAAAAAACTTTTTCAAATATTTTTGTGTCACTTCAATCACTTATTTCCTAATATCTGTTGATGTAATTTATATAATTTTCTTCAGGGCTTTTTTTTTTGTTATCATGGTACAATGTGTAAATTTTCCCTTATTGGGATCATCAGTAGTTTACCATATAACTGTTTAGGGGAGTCTAAAAACAAAACAATTATATTTATGTGGCATGCCAGCAGTGTTGATTAAACACCACCTCTTCTTTCTATTATGATTCTAATATATAACTCATGTCATATACGTAGTTTGTTATTTTATCTAGGATATTATCATAATATATTGTTTATGGATGTTATTTTACACTACATATCATTAATTTTCTTGAAAAAGGGCTTACTCATGCAGGTTACGCTTATTTAATCAGTAAGTGTAACCACAGATGTGACTCACCATTTGTGTTGCTTCTATTGAGTGTTCACCCACGTAAATATTAAATCCATTGTGTTGATTTTAATCTCAGACTGCATGCAAACCAACTTATGATATCATCTTCAAGAATACTAATTACACGGAAAAACTCCTTCAAGTTGATTCTCTACCAACATATTTAACCTTAAAGTTAATTTTTTCCACACTGTATACCATCTTGCTTCAATCAAATTGTTTTTTACTTTGAATCATCAAATAAATTATCCTTATATATATGGTTGAAATGAAACAAAACCACTCTCTAGCAGGTGGTAACACCTTATATATATATATATATATATTTATATATCTCAAAAAAATATTTTTTGTGAATTTACCCCCAATTTAGAGGGGCATTCAATTTAATATTTGAGTTTATGCTAAATTGATCCCTTAGTTTGTGTCCGGCAGCACTGATATTTTTTTTTGAAATTTTGGACTGTTTTAGTGATCACAGTCCCACAAAAGCTCAGAGAAGTAATTTATTCATCAATCACCCCCACAAAACTTTCTAATTTTTCAACTGATCACCCCAAAATGGCATGCTATTGATTAGCTAACTGGACAGTTTTGAATAGGAGAAAAATATTCAATTAATTTTGTCTCATGTATATAATATATTATGGGTAGAGAAACAGATATACAAATAGAAAAAGTCACTCTGTTCATTACATAGATGGATTGTTGCATAGTTATATGAGCTCATATAATTGTAAATCTTCGTTAGTATGCTTCTGAAATGGAAAGCTTTAATAATTTATAACAGACTTGATATCTGTAACTGATCTCAGTCTATCCAACTCCCCCCCAGTCTATCATAGCCGCACTTATACACCACAGCCTGTTCCATCGTTAGCCCCAAAGGGATATTACCTAACATACTTTGCTCTACAGTTATAGACATACAAAGAAACAGAAAATGCCACACTGTTCATTATATAGATAGAAGTTATGGGCAAGCTGAAACAATCTCCCATTATTACACACTCAACGTATCATAGTTGCTACGTATTGTAACTAGTTGGCTATGTATATACCATGCGCACAGGCTGCACTATTGGACATTTACTCCTTATGTCAACAACAAACCTTTTTTTTATTTTTTGAACCCCCCCCCCCCCCCCAACCAAATAGATTTTAAAATTGGGTGTTCAGTCTGTAATCTAAGTTTATGCTAAATTGGTCCCTAGATTGTGCCCACCTATTTTTTGAAAATTCAAACTTTTTTGTGATCACCGCCCAAATAAAAGGCAGGAGAAATAACTTATCAGTTGATCACTCCCTTTTCCAATTCTTTAATTGATCACCCCAGCATGGATGGTTTCTATTGAGTGACTTACCAGACCTGTTTGCAAGCTAATTGAAAGAATTGAATCAAAGAAGCAATAACAAAAGAAATGAAAAAGACTGCAACTAAATCTGTTGATAAGGACAAAAAAATTATATTAACCCTTCAATTCAAATTTCTTAATTAACAAAAGTGCACAAGAAATATAATGTTGATTTGATTTTGCAGGGTATGTTTTTTGGTTTATCATCAAATCACTGTCACCTGACAAATGGCCCTCCCAACCAACCAGCCAAGTGGGTTACAGATTCTTCTTTACTTACTCATCTATGTGTGTGTGTATCTGTCTGTGAGTGTCTCCAGATGCTCTTGGTTATATTTTTGGGTTTACAACCTTGAAAATGTGTATGAGTACACCACTAAGCAGCATCTAAATGTGCCTTTTGGGGTCACTATGGTCTATGGTCATTTTAGACCAACCAACAATGCCCAAATCTTTTGCTGGGATTTTTTAGATTAATTTCAGAAAAAAGATCTATATTTTCAGATAGTTTCAGATGATTTTTTTTGGTAATTAGTTCTGGTACATGTGCTGGCTATGGTGATTAATTACGTAAGGAACGGATATCTGGTATTTATTTTAGCCCATTGCTTTGGAGATGGTTGTCATATGTGTATGATAATATGTTTGGCTGATGGCTGCTACTGATATTATAAGTGTCACAGATACTGTAAGAAGTTAGATAGAAGAAAATTTTAGGGATGGGGGAAGAGGGGAGAAGAGAAAGGAGCTGATGGCTGGTACTGATACATTGAGCGTGACAGACAGAGCTCTTATATAAATGATTTTGTACATTATGAGAATTCTTGCCAGTGATCTGGAAGCTCACAGAATATCATTTTACAATTTTTTTTTAAACCTCAGCTAATTAAGATGAGAAGAATGAACCAAAGTTCTGTAATGATAGGAAAATATATTATTCCACTTGATATTTTCTCCATATCTTTTCACCTTTCATTGGGTCTCAACAAAAAAGGTTTATAATTGGATTCATTTGGCAATTTTATTTCTCTTTCTTTTTCAACTCTTTGTATACATATACATATCAGATATACTCCCTGGGTATAGGATATGAATTCAAGTCTCATCAGAGGTTATTTCTCTATTTCTGATTTACCTTGCTTAAATGATTATAAAAGGTAATGAATCATGTCTTGCAAAAGCTGAAGACAAATAAATGAGGAATTGAAACAATTTCCGGTGTCCAGTGTCTTTCTCTTCCACATTGGGTCCCAGCATCGAGGGGTGTATCTACAGAAAGTAGCACCTATGGCAAGCATCAAAATTGCACTCCTCCCCCAGTCCAAACATCAGACACGGTGATACTTGTCTTATAGATCTTAACCCTAATATTACCACAAAAATGCATATCATGATGGAAATTGCAATGATTAGCATTATCCGAAATTCTTCTCCCAGCACCATACCGAATAAGATGAGGACACAAAAAGAGCTAAAAACGTAACAATCATTGTATTCTACTTGAGTTGAGTTGAGCGAGTGATAGTCGTAATTCCCAAACACAGTCAGGATTCATGTAACCAAAGACAATAAACCAAGGATGGGTTTCACTATAAGAAACTTAATTATTATTAATGTCTATCCTAAAAACTACTGTCAGTCATAATTCGATAGAGATGTTACAGGTTTTAGAGTTTGTGCCATTTCTACGTATAGACAGATATGATACCTCAAAATAACAGATGATATATTTTATTGCAAGGAGCAGAGAAAAAAAAAGTTCCAATAAATTTTATTAGTCATTCAATAGATACCGTAAAGTGACCAAGTTTCTAAGCAGCGTGCTATGTTGAGGGTGATCAATTAAAAAAAAAAGGGATGATCAATTAAATGAATCACTTCTCTTACCTTTTGTTGGGTTGTGATCAGTAAAAAAAAAGTCTGAATTTAAAAAAAAACAAATGTGAACCCTACCAGGACTGAGGGACCATTTTAGAATAAACCTACATTGTAAATTGACCCTCCCCATAAAAACTTATTAAGGGGAGAATTTTCAAAAGAAATTTGGAAAAATGTCTTTTCGAGACATAATAACGTATTAATGTTGAAATTTTCAGCCTTCTAGTTCTGTTGGCATGGCCTGTATGCATGATACATAGCCAGCCAGCCAGACTGACTTGGAAACTGAAGAAACATATGTTGATGGTTTTGGTGACAGTTTTGGTTGATAGTTTCTGATTAATGAGAAATTTAACTCATGGCTCTTCAAGTTAGAGAAAGAAGGAAGATGTTTTCGAAAGTTCAGTGTCTGTCTCTTCCACTTTGGCTTGCAACATCTTGTGTCTCAGGATTTATGTTACCAATGTACAATAAGCCAAGGAAGTGTCTCACCATTAGACATCTAATTCTTATTGATGTTCATACTAAGAATTAGTGTCAGTCATAATAGAAGATAGAGATGTGACAGATTCTAGAGTATGTGCCATTTCTATGTGTGTACAGATATGATACAGCAAAAATAGTAGATAATATACATATACTATTGCTTGGAGCCGGAAAAAAAAACCAATAATATATCATAGGAAAATATATATTATAGAAAAAATACCCATGGATTGGGTTTCAGTTTCATGTCTACTTTATACAAAAGTTAAACAAAAAGATAATGATTTGATTTAGTAAAATTGAGTACTGGTCCAATTTAGCATTATACTTACTTTGCAAATCAAACTCCATGCTAAAAACTTGATAAGTTTTGGAATTTTCAAAATCAAATATGATGATGATATCGATGATTATGATTAACCACTGAAAATTTGGAAGCCGTAGCCTTAGTTGCCCTTGAGTTATGCAGTGACCGACTTTAGAAGGACAAACCTTTGATGAATTATAGTAAGATGCTATCATAGCAAAACCTTTTCTTTTTGATCTTTTGATAATTATGAGTTATAATCCTATAAACAATATTTATGTTAATTGCATATTTTATATCAATATTAAATTATTAATATCTGCTATTAATTTACTAATACTTCCCTTGGGAATCAAATCACCACAGCCTCATGAATCACCCAACCAATCAAGTGGGCTACAGATTCTCATCTCTTTGCTCATCCGTGTGTTTGTATATGCATGTGTGTCTCTGGCACACCTGGTCACATTATGAGGGTTTCAATAACTTGGAAATTTGCATGGTACCCCAGTAGGCAATATCTAAGAATAATTTTTTTTGTTATTTCAAAGAAGTTCTTTTTAGGTATCTATAATCATTTTGGACCAACAGTGCCCAAGTCTTGTGCTGGTATTTTTTAGATAATTTTAGATAAAAGATCTATTTTTTAAGATAATTTGTGATAGATCATTTTTTTAAAAGAGAATTTTAAAAATAATTTCAGATAATCTTTTAGATAATTTTTGATAAAAGATCCATTTTTCAAGATAATTTCAGGTTTGAATAATTTTAGATGATTTTTTTAGATAATTAGTTCTTGCACACAAGTAGGCTATGACGATTCATTTATGCGAGGTACAGATATCATAATTATTAAAATAAAGGAGAGGATATTCAAGTTTTACAAAATATTGAATTATTTTCAATAAGATATTTACAAATACACAATACAAGTAATTCAATGTATAATGGTGAGTCGATAGATAAATCTATTACAAACTTACAGACAAGTGAATTTTGGTAAGAGAATACTTACACTTCTAATAAAACACTCGCACTACTAATAAAATATGTGTACATTGTACAAATGGATAAGCACCATTATCAATTTTTGACTAGTATTTCTTTCATTGTTATTTATTTCCTTTCATTGCAACTACTTGGACCATCAGTCTATGTCAATCAGTAAAGAGTGTAGATCGGAAATAAAAGCTGAGCTCCAGGCGAGACTCTAACTCTCATCTTTTTAACTAGAGCTACAAGACCTTTATGGTTGGCAGGAAATCAAATCTAACCATTTAAACTTACTCTTCATTTTGCCTGATCGTTCATCTCCATATCAAATGTTTTTTTTTATGCATACCAGCAATATGTATTGTAATAATATTATCTTGAATTTTTATTTGATGAAGCATTGTCAACCATTATTAATTTGATCTTCTACCAACTGTAAAGCTCTTATAGTTCAAATGTTAGAGGCTGTCATATACAGACAGGCTTCTCTAGGTGAAAAGCAATGCAATTTTTAATCTGGTCTTAACCTTATTCTGTATATCCAATTGGTGCTTTTTTTTCTCCCCTCTTATTGAACTGACTAATTTCCTTTTCTCCCCTTTCCCTTCATATCCACTTAAACTACAAAATTTTCTCTTTCCCTTCCTACTCTTTTATTGAACTACCTATTGAACTATATAACTTTCTTTTCTCTCCTCTCCTTACTTACCCTCTTATTAAACTACCTCTTCCCTCTCCCTTTTTACTGCATCTGTCACACTTTTAGTACTGGTAGCATCCATCAGTCAAGTTGTGCTCTGATAATGACCGTCATGGGTCATGGGCAAGTAAATATAATCTTCATTAAGTCATTATTTCTGGCAATGTTTCTCAAACTATTTTTTGACTATTACTGCCTTTTAGAGCAAATGTTTCATTGCCACCCCTGTAAAGTTGGAAAAAAAATGATACATGAAAGAATGAATTTTAATAAAAAATTTCTTTTTAATTCTTAATTATTTAAAAAAGTTAATAGAATTCTTTAAATCAGGAAACTGAAAAATATTTGAACATCAAACAGCACTACTATTGAATAAGCTTTTCAGACATTAGATTTTATGCAGGTGAGGTATTGGGGGTTTCTTTTACCTCTTGCCCCTTCTCACCATCCCTTGTTTTCCAATGACCCTCACCGTGCCATCCACTTGCCTTTCAGTGTCTCCTTGAGTCTTCAAGCACTCTGAAGGGAGTAGTAGCACCCACTTTGGGAATCACTATTCTAGGGTGATGAAATAGAAAGAAAGTGGATTGGTGTTTTGCCAATACCTGAGACCAGTTCATCATAGCTGTGAGAGGCATTGTCCTGGAAAGATTTCTCTCCATCTCATTGCAACTTGACTATAAACTGAATTTGGATGATTGCCTACAGTAAAGTCAGATGGATATCCCCTACTGGGATACCTAGTCATCCTGAGAGACAGCAGTCTTGCTTCTCTCTCATTAGATATACAGTGAAGGCAAAAAAAAATTATTTAAAAAAATTCATTTTAAAATCCTTATATAGCTTCAAAATTGACAGAATTAGGACCAAAGGTTAAAAATCCAAAAGCAAAAGAAAAAAATCGGAACAAGATCGAACACTGAGAAGTTATGTACAAAAATCAGAAATCTTTGGTCTAAATTCTGTTAATTTTGGAGTTGTATGAGTATGTTAATATAAACCTGTTGAAATGCATGGGACAATGAGATCCCTGCATTCTCATATCGATTGTTGCTTTGATCATTTATGAATGAACTCAAGCAAAACAAAGGTCATATACAACAAACATGTTGGAAATAAGCACATGAAGATTAAACTCAAAAATGAAAACCGGAGAGAGTAGACCATTGTGTCTATCTTGGACAATGAATCTCCATGAAATCATCTAAGAATAAGAAATCAAGCAAAGAATCAGTCCAGGATGGCAAGCTTTCAGTAGAGCAAGCTCAATCTTCAAGAACAAACAATCCCATCAATCCTAAAAAGAAGGGTATACAACCAATGCATCCTACCGATGGTCACATGTGGAGATGAAACATGGAACCTAATCAAAAGACTGACCCTCAAACTAAGAACCATACACAGTGTATCCTGATTTCTGGCACTTGATATGTAAGCTCTGTGCAATGAATTAGTCATGAAAGGATTGGTCAAGATTATGAACACAATATTCAGTAATCACTATTGCAATATGTTTTTAATATCAAATAAAATTTTTCCAATATATTTTGTAATTCTCCATAACTTGATAAATATTTTTGAAAATAGGCATTCTTATACTTTCAGTTTATAGGAAAACCATAACAGTCAAAATGAACGCTTTGTTCCCACTTCATCACTTGGAGAAGGTGTGTGCGGCCAAGTGGTTAATGGCTACGAGAATGGGATCGGCAAGCTGAGTTCAAACTCTGTTTGCATTCACTATGTACTAATGCCCTTAGGAAAGACATATATCCATTTTCTCCCCCCTTTCAACGCCTCATGGGCCTGTGATGTTGTGTAAGGCCTATCACTCCCGTGTCTTATGACCTTGGGAAGGTCTATATCAAGCAATAGACTTTAAAAAGGCTTTCAAAAAAAATAAAATGAAAATGAATTTGAAGTGGCTGAAAAGATATCTCATAAGAAATTATCCTCAGAACATAATGAGAAAATGAATAATTAAATTCATAAGTAGAAGAAATTGAAACAGACAAAACAATATTACAGAGAGTTGATAGATTTTCAAAGCATGGATAAAATGTGAAGTATTGAGACTGTTCGTTCAATAATATATATCAAAAACACATTGTGAAGAAAAAATAACCTACACAGACAAAGAAATTTATCTGAACCAATAACATACAATGAGAAAATTTATTTATAAAATTTTTTATCTAATTCAAGATTCATCGCAATCATATTGTATATGTCTTATTTGGATTTCTTCCAAAACTTGGCTATTGATGTCCATTCTGAAGATTCTAAAACCATTCATGAAAAAAGGGTTACTTCTCACTTTCTGGGTTTTTGTATGTTCAATGTCTATTAATGGAGATTTAGTGTTAATACTCAAATTACCAAATACTAGCAGAGTTGTCTTTTGGCAGAAAAAACGCAGAAAATAAATAATAGAGAATAGTCGAGATCAAGTAAGCAAAATGGAAATTAGAAACCATTAACCAAAAACTGTCACGCGGGGGTACCTCTTGATTTCCAGGTTTTTCGTAAGGTCACTATATACTAATGGAGACATTACTGTATGCCTAATTCCCAAAACCCAGCCTTACTGTATATCTGGTTCCCAAAACCAAATCCAGTCACTGGCAATAATTCCTGGAATCGCATTGTATTAAGGATTGGAGCGTTCATGCATCAAGTGAGAGTTCTATTCTTAATTGGAAAGAAAACTTGAAGAAAATCACTGAATCATGACTTCCAATCATGAACAGGTAAGATGAAACCAAATGCTCGTTTGTTGCTGATTGCAGGTGTTCTGTTAGAGTAGGTGATCAGCTATGTTTCTTTACTGAATTCATCAATAATGTTAAAGCCAAATGCACTGAGCTTCCCTGATTTAGTGCAGAATTAGTACTCAAATTAGAAATGAATTATCAAATACTAGCAGAGTTACCTGGCATTGCCTGGAGAGGAAAAATGCAGAAAAATAAAGAGTAAAAATAGTTAGGATCAGTAAGGAGAGATTGGGATACAAAATAAATGACCATAATGGAGTGAGCAACAAGGAACTTAGAGAACAATTAACCAAGAACCATCACAAAAAAATGCCAGCATAGGTTTCAACAGCTCTTAAGCTAGTCTGGCTGGCTCAGTATTTTTTCTCAATTTCCCCCCAAATAGTTTTTTTCAAGGTCCAGTTTTAAGGTGCGATGTAAGTTTATGCAAAATTGGTCGCTTAGTTTGTGTCCAGCCAAATTCACACTGGATTTTGAAATTGAGATTTTTTTTGTCGTGATCACCACATTAAGAGTTGAGAGTAAAGAGTTAAAAGAAGTAACTTTTTCATTGATCACCCTTTTTTCTCAATTTTTTTAACAACAATTTTAATGGTCCTATGTTTTTTCTCATCTCAATTCACCCTATGGTTCCATTTTTGCTTAATGCAACCTCTTGGAGCCAAGCTTTAATTAACAGGAACCCCATGGGAACCCTGTTTAGACCCCTATATAGATCTGTGTCACTTGTTGAGTTGCTATACCCCTCATGGTCAAGTTTTTATGTTTCTGTGGTGTCTGGTATGCAAGCAAATTGAGCACAAACAAACAGACTCACGGACAGGACATCTTATTATTATTTCATTTTGAGATAAAATAAAAATGTTTTGCCTTAGTAATGAAAAATTTCATCAGTTCTGCAAAAACATCAACAAACAAAAGACTGCAAAAATGTTGCTACAAAATCTCTGAAATGTTTTGGCCAATCTATCATTTCATCTTTTAATGTTTATTAGTGAGATGCCCATTGGTTTCCTAATAGTATATCTAGGGTTGGAAATCTGGAGCTCTGTAGTATCTGAGAAAACAAAGACATATTTGATCAGCAGCAGCCTTTTAGGGTCTGTTGTTGGATTTATACCTTCCCCAAGATTTGCCAGCCCTCAAAGGCATGAAGCCAACACTTTCTGAACTTGCCTAGTTCATCACGCCATTTTATTTTTACGGGTCACAGTTTTGAATATGATTTTTGGGGATACATGCTGTGAGTCATGATTTCCAGCGGTTGTCTGCCATTCTTGCAACATGACTAGCCCATTGCCATTTGAGTTTCTAATGAATTCTATGATATCTCTGCCTCTTGCTTTTTCTATGATATATGATCTCTTCATGTGATGTTGAACATGATTCTGTCCTATGCATGTTGCATGGCACTTGAAACTCTCTTTATTTTCCAGGTTCATAATACCAACATGGAGCATAGTTTTCATTTGGTTGTATGATGAAACAGAAGTAACAAACACACACACACACACACATACTCAGCCATTCTCTTTTAGCAAATATCTTTATGTTTCATCCCTTACTCTCCTACTCTTCACTCTCTTTCTCCCCACACGCTGAATTCAATTACACCTCATTTTAATTTCATGCCTTTTTTCTTTTCTCAACATAACAGCAGCCTGAATAAAATCATTTCAGCAGCCAGCAAACACACACACACAGTGAACTAGGTTAATTTTGTGTTTGCGTCTTCACATTACTGTCTTTCTGTTTGTTATGTTTCTGACAGACTGACATGTCGCAAATTCTTTCGTGGTCAATCTGTACTGATCACCATGGTCAAGAGGTTGAGTGCTCACTTCTGGTTCAGTAGACTGTGGTTCAATCCACCACTGAGTCACAGACTTAAAAATGGTACTCAACACCTCTTCATTGAGGACTAGGATTGAGGAATCTCTCCCCAAGTGGTTACGGCCAAATCCTGTTGGATATGCCGGTTCTCACAAGATCAACAATGGTGCGCTACATCGAGCCCGGTCAGTACCTGAATGGGTGAAAATTGGAGAATACCAGGGGCTATAAACAGAACGAAACTTAGACTAGTCTGGCAAGCCAGAAGTTGGTCTCACCAGCAATTGCCCGTGAGTAACTAACCCTGAAACATGCTCGATTGGTGTAAAATTGGGGGACGATGATCATACAATGGTACATACATCAGTGTATTAATTCACCTACCTTCATTGTTATACATCAATATATTTCTATCTTTACTTATGTATCTCCGTCATGTTATAGAGTTGCTATATCTGAACATTAAAAAAGATGATGTTCCCGAAGACATCCTCCCCAAGAAACATACACTTAGGCGTCGTGAGAAAAGCTGGATAAAACCCACTACAACCGCAGGAAACATCTATCACAAATCAGCAAAGTGAAGGAAAAGCAAAAACGACTAGCCTATGATTGGAGTGACGATCTGCAGCTTGCATGGTTTGACGTTGCAATTTGCTTCGTTCTAAAAATTACTCCTTTTCTTGACCGTGAACTCATTGTTTGAAGACAGGTGTTTTCTGTACGATGATCAGAAATGTGGCTTTCTTTGGGTCGACAAACTTGCTCCTCCCTCCTCAAACTTTCCAAAATCAAATCTTCACCTGAAAAAGGTCATTCATTACTCCATCACCGCCTTTCGTAACCGGGTCAGACCATCATGGCAGAATCCCACACGTGGTGAACTGAAAGACCTCATACTTCGCAAACCATCACACAAAAACTGATGCAATAAGACTGTGATTTCAGTGGTTTCAAGAGGTCAGAGCTTGCACCGGTGCAATGACGTGGGTGATGATGGGTCACTAAGGCTCGGCATTGCGAAGCGCAAGAGGCCTAGTATTCGTCCTGTAGCCTCAAAAAATTACTCGGTCCAGTCTCGGTTGAGCAGTACGCTCCGGGGTAGTACCGCCCTATCGCACTATGGGGAATGGGTCAGGCTTGATCTGACGCCTTCGCAACTCTAGTTGCAGGGACTGGAGCAATTTTTTGTCGATCTCCCGTACTGGGATCCTACATTAAAAACAGCATTGTGTCACATCTGTCTCTTGAGGGAGTATGTAGAAGTACTTACAGTGATTTCAAAACTGTGGTCTGTGGATAATAACCGCATCTCCATGGTTGAAGATTAAAATTCATTCAGTGGATATAAAATTAGGATAACTAAGATCGAGCAAATATTAAACCTGCCATCGTGAATCTTGTGGCAGAGAAGTATCATCCATCGCACGGCTACCAAACACTATGATTATTGTAGACAGACCAAAAATCATATATTAGGATTCGATTAAATGTAATCCATTAAAATATAAAGGAGTTAAAAATGACCAAGTTGCTCATCATTGTTTTCAATCAATGTCTGAAAACTATAAGTTAAAAAAAGGGGCCCACCAGAATAATTACTTTATTGAAGGGGACCTTTAGTTTTCAGAGTTTCGAAACAACTGTAGTAAGGTATTGTGGTCCCGATTCACTTCCCTTTTCATCGGACTTGTCCTCTGCCAATAACCACTTTTTCCCGTCACTTATGGAGCTGAAACATGGAACCTAACCAAGAGACAGACCTGCAAATTGAGAACCATGCAACGTGCACATGAAAGCATTATGCTCAAGTTCACATGTAGAGATCACAAGACAGCACAGTACATCTGGGAGAAGACAAGAGTCGGAGACATCATAGATTCCATTAAAAAAACTCAAATGGCAATGGGCTGGTCATGTTGCAAGAATGGCAGACAACTGATGGACATCGCAACTTACCATATGGATGCCCAGAGATCACATACGCAACCGAGGCTGGAAGGGTACTAGATGGAGAGACGAGCTAAATGAATTCAGAAAGTACTGGCTCCGCGACGCCCACAATAGAGAAGAGTGGTGAATCTTGGGGAAGGTCTTGAGGAAGGTCTATGTCCAACGATGGATCTTAAGAGACTTATGGTGATGATGCACCAGCAGGCGTACTATAAGATAGCCAGAAAAGAAACGACTGGAATATATATATATATATATATATATATATATATATATATATATATAGAGAGAGAGAGAGAGAGAGAGAGAGAGAGAGAGAGAGAGAAAGAGAGAGAGGACACGTTCCGTAGTCATAGGCAACTACAAAAACACCATGACAGTCGCTGAATTTAAAAGTATTTAAAATTCTTGACAAATTATAGACAAATGTAACAAAGTTCTTCGGCAGTCGCCAGGGTGTATGAGAGCAAAGCAGAGAAAAGTAAACAGAAAAAAAAAAGACAGAAGAGGAATAAAATAAAGGGTAGAAAGAATAGTAACACAGAGTCTCTCTTCGTTTAATTGAAGCAGACTATACAGTGTTTATAACTAATGCATGCACTTCATATACATATTTATAACCTTTCCATTTCCCAATGAATTATATTGCATTTCGGTCGATATATTATGTTTTCATTCTGAATGCAAGCCGGGTGGCCATTCCTACCCATTAATCTATCCAACAACCTAATTATTTCCATCATTATGTTTTACCAATAGTCCCGCTGTTTATTGATGTTTATTCATAGCAATAAAATAAGACCTTTATCAGTCGATGTAAGTACAATAATTGCGTACACTTAGTGACGAAACCACAGCGAGCAGCACTTTTGACGAGGATTAAGTAATACTTTTGATAAAATCATTCGGAAACAAATAGTTTTATTACGGAAAAAATGTTTCCAAATGTTGCCAAAAGCTATCAAAAATTGTGTTCACAACGTCAAAGGTTTTGAATACAGTCTGTTCTTTTACATCTTTTTCTCGTTACTTCGGATACTCATTATTTCTCCCCACAAGTTCCATGTCGGTAAGTACAATAACCATTTCAAGGGAGCGCCTCCACATCCCGAGCCGACCCACAGCCACACAAGAATCCTATTACACAACATCAATCTGATAACCTGTTGACCCGAGTACACCGACTTTGCCACAAAACCGTTAATCATTCAATGGATTTTGTGAAACCATTGAATAAATTGCACATGTTATGCCGAATCGGTGAAGTCGCCTAATTGGCGAAATTTACTTATTTTTTTGTAAAAAAAAGAAAAGTTTGATTCAACTCAGATCAAATAAACTTTTGATCGTTAAAAATAGTTGTTTCATACCACTGGTTTGATTCAATAAACTTTTGATTAAATCAAAACTATGTATATATTTTTTGTTAAAAAAGGTCAAGACTACGTATTTTGTAAAAAACGGTTTGATTTCTCTTTGATAACAAACTCTTGATTGTAAAAACATTAGTTATTTCATCAAATCAAAACTACGTATTCATTTATTTTTTCTAAAAAAGTTGAAACTTCGCATATCAGGCAATGTCGCTGACTTAGCGTAACACGTACACATATACACGCTCGAGTCATATTTGAACAAGCAAAAGTCCTGAATTAAGATGACTTTCAAAAGGAATACTTGCAAGAATTTATGTACCGTGACAGATTTGAACAGATAATGCACGTACAAATTTGTGTATTCATGGGGTTGGTATTCTATCAACACAGGTAATATTTTTGCTTTTAATTGACTGGAGAGGGCGTTATATTGTATGTAGCAAGCAGGGTCAACCCGGGCGCTAAGTGCTAGGGAGTGACTTTCCAAATACGAATGGGGAAATGAATAAATTGGGCAGAATGAAAATGAGAAAATTCCCATACGTAATATCAGATTTTTCAGGAATATCTAACAGTTCAATACTTTAATGTATAATGTTTAATGCAAGGACTGCTTACTTTTACCTGATCATCTTATTGAACTTTTCATTCTTGTATATTTATTTGTCTCGCTGTAAAACATCAGATATTACAAAATTTAATCTTGCCCGGGGCATCAGGTATCCAAGGGCCGGTCCTGGTTGCGGGGAGTCGTAGGGAGGATCAAAAAAGAGCCGTCAATTAACCAGTCAGTGCAATTAAAAGCCGATTGCCAGACGGGCTCAGTTATTTGGTGAACAAGAGACGTTGTATCACTGCTTTAAAAAATGAAATGCATAAAACATGTCTCATGAGAGATGCCCCCTTCTAGGATGAGAGGTCGTTTTGCAAGGACAGTGCAATAAACAGGGTCATATTTAAGGCAGGGCACACAGTACAGTCTTCTGAAGACTTCAGAAGACTGTACTGGGAGGGTAAAGGAATTAGAATGGATGGCGAGTATCTGAGCAACCTATGATTTGCAGGCGACATTGCCCTTTTTGCAGAGAACCTACATGACCTCCAACTAATGATAGATGAACTAAATGAAGAGAGCAAGAAAGTCGGCCAACACATGAACTTCAGCAGGACGATGATCATGTGCAACAACCACATCGGAGATAAAAACACTAAGATCAAAACTGAGGACACAGAACTGGACAACGAATCTCCATGAGACCCTCAAAAGAAGAAGAAATCAAGCGAAGAATCACACTAGGATGGTTAGCTTTTGGCAGATCAAGTTCAACCTTCAACGATAAGAAGACCCCATTAATCCTGAAAAGAAGGGTGCATAACTAATGCGTCCTCCCAGTAGTCACTTGTGGAGCTGAAACATGGAACCTAAACAAGAGACAGATCTGCAAACTGACAACTATGCAACGTGCACATGAAAGAATTATGCTCAACCTCACACGGAGAGACCACAAGACAGCGCAGTACATCCGGGAAAAGACAAGAGTTAGAGACATCATAGAATCCATAAAAAAAACTCAAGTGGCAGTGGGCTGGCCATGTTGCAAGAATGGCGGACAACCGATGGACATCGCGACTCACGACATGGATCCCTCGTGATCACATGCGCAATCGAGGCCGGCAGAGTATTAGATGAAGGGACGAGCTAGACAAATTCAGAAAGTACTGGCTCTGCAACGCCCATGATAGAGAAGTGTGGCGAATCCTGGGGAAGGTCTCTGTCCAACGACGGGCGTTAAAAGACTGATGATGACACAGTACAGTTGTATAGGAACACACGATTTCAGAGGACCCAGAAAAAATGTTTTGAAATATATATATTTTTTATTTTCAATATTTTTCAGTGTTTCAATTTGAGTATTTATCATGCAACATAGAGATCGATTATAATTTTATGAATATTTCATGTTTTATTTAATATGTTCGAAAATTATAGCTTAACACAAAAGTAGACGGGCACTAAAGAAATGCTTTGCACTGCGATCCCATCGATTTTAAATTAAGCCCTTGCAATAAGAACAATACTTAGAAACTAGAAAACCAGTGTCTTACACTAACTTAATCGAAAAAAAAAAATTCAATCATTTCTTACTTACTCCAATCATGGTTCATCCTTCCACAACATTTAATTGGAATTTATTGAGGATTTTCGGAGATATCGTGTGGACAGACATGAGCGAAATTCATTGAGAACTTTTGGAGATATCGTGTTGACAAACAGACGGGAAGGTACGGGTAAATACATATACCTCTTCAACTTCGTTTGCAGAGATAGATGAATTCAGATTTTCGTTACTTTTCATTACAAAGGTTTTGTCATTTTAATGTTACACAGATTGGTTGGAGAGAAAAACAGATAAGCAAATTACTATAGCCATAGTTTTACTAATTATCATTAAAAAAATGTTATGTAATAAGTATGATAAGTACAAGGGTAATAAAGACTTGGAGGGAGGTTCGGAGTGCAGATACCGGCACGATGAATGGACTCAGCTAGCCGAGTTCTAACTCTGACTGCGACAGTTCGTATTCAATTCGCAATTGTCCCCCGAGAGAAAGCATGAACCAATCTCTCCCTTAGACATGGGTAAAATAGCACGGGGTGAAGTGAATGACGCCACTTCGGTTGTTCGTCGCCTTCAAGTCTATCTCACATATCCCTAATAGGGTGAGTAAGTAAAAACGTAATATGAGGAGCTCACATGGGGAAGACCGAGGCCGTAGCCTGCGTAAGGGAACGTATTTATTAAGCTTAGCCTGGTCCAAAGCCACAAGTGTATGAGACCCAGCGAGGATCATAACTCACTACCAACACTAGTGTTCATCTATTATATTATCTTGCAAACCATCACCCAGGGATATTTGTAAATAAATGTCCTGCCTTAATGTCTTGGAGTGTGACTAAGAATCGATATATGGAAGCCCTGAAGTAAATAAATGAAGGATTCTGAAGAATTAATGAACAAGTAGAAATGTCAACTGGATTAAATGATTAACATGACCTTTAGATTGTTGATATAAAGACTTTACATCACACTGGGCAGGCCTTAGGTATCGGCAACAACGGGTAGTCGCTCCTGGTGTCAAGTGCTAATGGCGCTTGTGATGCGTCTGAGACAGTAGGATTTTCCAAATACAAAAGAGAAAATGCAAAAATTGATAAATTAAGCAGATTAAAAAGAGCCAGAATAAGAAAATCCCCAGATGTGAGATGTCAGATTTTTAGAAATATGAAATAATGTATTTTAAAGGACGCCGAAGTTCAGCTGGTCCGGGGCGGCACAAACCCTAAGGCTGATCCTGACTTCATGCCAATATTAATTTAAGACATTTTCAGTGTTTTTCTTTTTCCTAATATCCTTTTTTATTTTGACCATTTTCACAGTATTTCAGCACTAAACCCAACGGTGGGCGTGATGTTGATTATATAGTTATCTAGAACTTAAATATATATATATATATATGTGTGTGTGTGTGTGTGTGTGTGTGTGTGTGTGTGTGTGTGTGTGTGTGTCATCATAATCATCAGTCTTTCAACATCTGTCGTCGGACATAGATCTTCCACAGGATTCGCCAGACCTCTCTATCGTTAGTGTCACGAAGCCAATACTTTCTGAATTTGTCTCGTTCGTCTCTCCATCTAGTATTCTGCCGGCCTCGGTTGCACACGTTATCTCTGGGGATCCATGTTGTGAGTCGTAATATCCATCGATGGTCTATATAGCACTGAAGTGTGGAAGCTACTAATTAGGGAGATGCTATTTGTGGCCGATGCTGCACTGACTGCGTACATTGAGGAAGCTATGCAACGATTCATCTGTTGTTCCGCACGCACATGCACAGAGTTCCATCTCACTATCGGCAGCGTACCCAGCACCTCTATCGGCGACCATACCCTCTACTTGAGGTGGTTGAGAACTTCATCTACCTTGTTTCCACCATCTTCAGCAGCCTCTCCCTGGATGAGCTGAACAAACGGAGCAGCAAGGCGACAGAAATGGCCCAACTAGTAAAAAAGGATGTAGGATACCCACAAGGACTCTGGTCTACGCCTGACAATAACGTGTCTAAAACACGAACGTTTTTGGTTTGCTCATTCCTTGCTCTGGCTCGGTAATCTCAGCTGTATGAAGGACGACCCAATACTCACGGACATGTTGAACGGTGAGCTTGCCACTAGCTCCAGATCTACTGAAAGGCCCATTTTTCGTTATAAAGACGTTTGTAAACGAGACCTGAAGATAGGCAACATCAACTGAATAGGCTGGGATGTTCTAGCCGCAAACTGCAACAGAAAGTTTTTTCCGTCAAAGTAGACATCCAGACGTGCGAGAGAGGCGGAGAGGACCTGAAGGAAGATTGGAGAGAGTGAAGACGTTAAAACCTACAGAGCAGGGCGCGAACTATCTACGCAGGAACTGCAACAGAGTTTGTTGCTCAGGATTCGAGCTGTACAGACACAGCTGTGGCCCCTATTCCATCATATTCATTTGGGGAGAATACCTTTGAAGCAGAGCTCTCCAAACACGTAGTGTTTCGCCGATAATCTCTCGGTGTGTCGCGCATTCTAAGTATAATTTTGTTGATCCTTCAACTGATACTTCTCCTGAGTCAATTAAACTGCCAGAATTACACATATTTTACTAAGCTAATTATACTCATGTAATGTGTCACAAGAATATTTATTTTCGAAAAGTGTATCAGCAATACAAAATGTTTGGAAAACTCTGCACTGAGGTAAGACCATACTCTAGTTAGAGTGCATGTGTTTTCAATGTATGTTTTAGTTTTCTAAATAAAGACGTTTTTATTCCTTTTCTTCCCCTTCTTCCGAGATAGAAGGAGACCGGCGATGATATCTAAAAATAATCTTTTAAATATTTAAAACCTTGCAACAGTTAACAAATCGATCAAAATACGATGGAAATCGGTTCAAAGCTGAGAAGGAATAAAACTAAGTCGTACACGAATAACTCTTGATAAATAATAAAAAATGATTTGATTGATTAGGAAATGTTTTATTCACTTTTACTTTGATGACTGACAGAAATAATTCTTCAAATTTAGCCACCAATAGCAAAAAGGTAAGGGTTTAGTACATATATATATATATATATATATATATATATATATATATATATAGAGAGAGAGAGAGAGAGAGAGAGAGAGAGACAGACAGACAGACAGACAGACAGAAAGAAAAGGGGGAAGCGACGTGTGTACGTGTATGTGTAGCATTTCTTATATACTAGGGTGGATCAATAAGTCCGTAGCTTGAAGTTGATAAGAGGTATTTGGTCATGTCTGGTCGTTCGTCTATCCACACGATATCTCCGAAAGCACGGATCAAATTCAAATGAAATTTTGCGGAAGGGTAGACAATGGAGTAAGAGAGAGAGAGAGAGAGAGAGAGAGAGAGAGAGAGAGAGAGAGAGAGGGAGGGGTAAAATTTGAGGGCAGATCCGGGAATTTCCTTCTAATTGAGGGATATTTTTTTCCATTTTTTAAAAAATTACATTTATGTATACGCTTATGGCTGTCCACACGATATCTCCAAAAGTTATCGCTGAATTTCAATGACGCTGGAAGGGAGGACAATTGGCTGTGAGAGAACTGATTAAATTTTGGAGTGGAACCTCACACAATTACCTAGCCTACGTGGTTGTTACTTGTCAGAACCACATGATCTGACCATGATCTTATGTCTGCCCACATGACATCTTTGAATGAATTTCTCTAACATTTTGTGGAAGAGTGAACAATAGGCACCAAAAAACTGATTCAATTTTTGAACGGTTCAATCTACAAATACCTCCCCCTACAGCGTAATTATATGTTCAAAGGCACATAATATCGCCAAAGTTTGATGTCTGTCCACACGGTATCTCCGGGAGTACCAAATGGATTTCAATGAAATTTTGTAGAAGGAGGCAAGGAGAAATCAGTCAAATTTTCGGATGGATCCAGGAATCTTTTTCTTATTGGGGGATATTTCCCAACCTCCCTTTTTTCTCTTTCAATTACGTTTATGTATACGCTCATGACTGTCCACACGATATCCTCAGAAGAAGTCGACGAATTTCGATGATATTTTGGGGCCTAGGTGGACAATTGGCTACAGATGAATTTATCGAAATTTGAAGCGGATCAATGCACCCCTAACAATGGCCTTCGCAGAATTATGCACTCTCTGAATGCTTCCTAGTTAGCTGAATTTTGAACTGAAATGTTCATTGCATAATCTTTGGTCTATATTCACTATTGAATTAGGTGCGTTGACAAAGACGGAGGTCATGTTAATTGATTCATCTACGTTATTATACAAAAACAGGTTCTCACTTAACGTGGTCCTTGGGAAGTGCGACTTTAAGTAAAACAACGTATAGCGAAACCAATTTACCACTGGCTCAATCATATAAACAAGAGTTAACGTCCTAAGGTATATTCCTAGTCACAAAAATAGTGTAAGAAGCACCTTCTATCATCGCTCAGCTCAAAACCAAACAATTCTGATTAGTCGCTCAATAGAAACTGTCGATTGATCAACGTCTTTGGACGAGCATGTCACGTTTAGGGTGATCAATTAAAAATTTGAAAAAAAAAGGTGATCAATGGATAAATTATTTCCCTCACCTTTAGTTGGATAACTAAAAAGTCAAAATGTCCTAAGATCGAGTGTGAACACAACCAGACTCGTACTAAAAAGCCAATTTAGTAAAGAACTACCCGGTAAATTGACCCCACTAAAAATATAATGGGGGGGGGTAAAAAAACTAAGAGCTCTTTCTTCTAGACACAATGAGTAAATGTTCAAAATTCCACCCGTCTAGCTCCTTTGGTGCAGCCTGTATACGCGATACATACATATGTTCATGTATGGCTAGCTAGACCCACTCAAAAACTAAAGAAACCTATGTTGACATTTTTTGCTGAGAGTTTTGGCTGACGGTTTCTAACAATAACAGATACTATATTGCGCAGTAGCAATAATGCTTGCAACGGTGGCCTAAGTTCGAACGGATTCATATATAACGGACACCATCGTTGTTGTAAGATGATCTCTCGGAGTTGTAATACCCTCTTCAGAGGTCTTGTTGAATAGTATTGTAAGATACTCTACTATGGTTCCTGGGGAAGCAATTGGATCCTCCCTTTTTTTTTACCCACAAGCGCTTGTAGGCTGAACAGTGAGATATCAAAAGGGAAGAGAGTAATAAAACATCAAAACAAACAAAACAAGCATTATTGGTGTATGAAAACATCATTGTACACTAATACATATATATATATATATATATATATATATATATATATATATATATATATATATATATATATATATATATATATATATATATATATATATATATATATATATATATATATATTAGTGTACAATGATGTTTTCATATATATATATATATATATATATATATATATATATATATATATATATATATATATATATATATATATATATTCGAAGTAGCGATGCACTTACCTTTGAGCTAAACAGCCGCCGATTTCTTTATATATATATATACCTGTAAAGAAATCGGCTCAATGGTAGGTGCATCGCTACTTCGAAGCAGCTTCCCTATCGGTGGCAGGTTCGATTCCTGCAGCAGCCCCATTTTCTTCGTTTGTTTATTCTATTTACGTTGTCTAGGGTGAGTGATATATTAACCGTGTAATGACGGGAGATCATTTCAAATAAGTTTCTATATAATGCAATGCAATGCAATTTAAAATCATATATATATATATATATATATATATATATATATATATGAAAATGAAGATATGAGATATACTCTCAAAACATACCTGTTCCGTACTTTATTGTACTTATCAATTGGGTAAGATGATTTTAAATTGTTTGTTTTACGGTATAAAGGGATGTTTTTCGTAGTGATAACACATGTGTCAATATATATATATATATCAACATACACACGCATATAGATGTGTGTGTGTGTGTATTGGACTATTTCGCGAACAGCAGACTTTGAATGCATACAATTTTGGCTATTTTCTTGAAAGATTTATTCAATATGATTATTTCCCCTAGGTATCAACGGAAATTTGATTTTTCATAATTAATAAGTCCTCGGCGCAGAGTATAACATTGTATTCGTCCGTTAGATTGTGCAGATTCACTCTGCTTGGCACTTACCAAACTAGGCCAATTGTTCATTGTGAATTCTCGCTGTAATTCTATACTTATGCGACTAAAATCGATGCCTGGTTATAAACACATAAGCAAACTGATACACCTTAAATTGAACAACCGTAGACACCAAAGGTGGCTGAGGTTCCTAGCCTTTATTTTTTGTATGTGCGTGTGTTCGTTTATTTGTTTGAGTGTTTGCGCGTTCCAGTGCTCCTGGCCATACTATTTTGTCTACAGACTTGAAAACTGGCATCAGTACTCCACTACACTCATTTTTAAAAACGCCTTCTTTTATTCTAAAGAATAAAACTTTTTTTTTCGTTTCTTTCGGCCTTATCTTGATGGGTTTATTAATAACGTCTATATAGTCCAGAATCTTGATAGTTTTTATTTGCTTTTTTTTTTTTTTTTTTTTTTGATTTTACTCTATTCTAGATGCCTTCCAATGGGCAATGACGATGATGTCATAAATAGAAATTATTCTGATCATATTTATAATTTGATGGATTTTTTTTTCATGACTTAAAATTTTGACGCTATGGTTGTTCAATTATTGACTGCCATGGTAAGTTATACTGCATTTTAACTGTCTATCAATAATTTTCCATTATATCAACAGTATCATATCCAAAATTACATCAGTGTTTCTTTGGAAACACATTTGCAATACAAAGGTCTCATCGTCCAATAACAAAATTGTTACGACATCAAAAGATCTTATAATCTGAACTAAAAAAGACTAAAACCGATTCAAACTAGAAAACATTCACAGAAACCGAATGAAAATCAATTCGTGTATAGATATGATTAAGGAGAGTTAACCGTTAAAAAATCCTGGATCCACCCTTAAGGGTAGAGAGTGGAGGTGATGGGGAGAAGTCCTTATAAATGGAGCCATGCAGTGAGCCACTCTACACTAGCAACCAGCAACGAGATCAGAGTAACCACTTATTCAATTGGGTTTGGGTAAATCCACGGTTATCTATTTATTTTTTGCTTTAAAAGCAATTTTGGGGACATTCCCAAAGCTTATTTTACTATACGTAAACAACAGAAGAATCACAAAATTTTATATATTTTGAGATAATCTAGTTGTTAACACCTGTAAAAAAAAAGTGGATTGTTCTCATTTATTAGGTCTATAGTATAGTGTCATCAAGAGTTTGGGAAAAGTTATCATTTATAGCCAAGACCGCAGCCAATACAATCTTATATTTCAGACACCTTTGAGAATACATACTCCATTAAGCACATTTTACAAAATACTCTTTTCTCTGTTTTTTTTTCTAATAACCCTCAAATTTAATGTATTCTTCTTTAGTCTATGGACCACTCTTCTACAGAATATCATTGACATTCTGTAGAAGGGTTCAATCCATTTCAATGAAATCTATCGAAAACTCTTGGGGGAATCGTGTTGAGAGACAGGTAGACACAAGTGAATTCATGTACCTCTTCCAGCAGAGGTAAATTATACTTCATTTTAATCGTCAGATTATGATATTAACAGAATTAAGCCCCAAAATATATAAGTATTTATTTTAATACAATTATCATGCAAGACGTTTTTAGCAACAGTCAGGGGTGCAGTGCTGCCGGAACTCACCCGAACACCACTCCGGCATCTCTATAACAAAAGCCAAGATAAATAAACCAGACGAAATTCTCTGACATATAAAAAAGTTGCCAGTTCCGGCACCTAGAAAGTTAGTAATGCACCCTGGCAACAATGATAAATCTCATGGAAACGGCTGCAAACAAATCTTTGGTATTTAAATGAATCTTAAATAAAGAAGTCAAAAATCAACTTAAAAAGTAAAATTTGTAACTCAGAAAGTTATACAAATCGTTGCAACCGGCAATTGTTGAATAAAGTTTTTGGTACTTACCATTTTGGGCTGAAGAACACGTTATTTACCACCACGAACTTGTTGGCATTTGGGTAAGTGTCAAAACAAACTTCAAAGTGGGGCTGGTTATACGTATCCGCCTTTTAGACTCTGCAATGTCTTGTCAGTGTCACAGATTGTTGGCAAGTGGATTATACAGATGATATGATGTTGTGTGTTTACCTTTCTGCCTTAGTAACAGGTTGGGACAAGAAAAGCAGCCAGGTGCCAATTCATTTTTCATTGACACAAATCAAGGTTTATTCGGCTGTAAGGGAAGAAGTCATGAGAAAAAGCCATTACACACACAAATGTACGCTGGTTGAAAAAGTCAGAGGGAGAAAGTCATAATGTGCGATGGGGAAAAAAAGTCATATGAAAAATTCCCGTTTTACGCTGCTAGGAAAAAGTCATTTGAAGAAAAATCCTTATGTACGCTAGGAATCAGTCGTATGGAAAAAAAATCCCAGTGAGCGCTAGTCATCTGAAAAAATTCCTCATGTAACCTGCTATGAAAAAGTACATGAAAAAATCCCCAATGTACGTTCGGAAAAAAAGTCATCAAAAAGGTCTTAGTATACGTACCCTAATATACGTCCTAACAGTGACCTGTGTAGGTCTGTATGCATATACGTGGATTCACCGGTAAGTTGGTAACCGAATGATGGAAAATGCATTTATTTTACACAGCAAATATTTGTTTTTCAACATGATATCCTTCCTTGTCAATGCGTTTAACCCAACGCTTCTACATTAATCACATAGTTTGAACATTATACAGTTAAGAATTCAAATCAAAATTAAGCTAACAGGCCTGGTTAGTCACCTGATAGAAACCAACTCGTGACCAAAATCGTTTGGCAGTATGCTGTGCCAGGGGTGATCAATTAAAAATTGGAAAATTGGGATGATCAATGAATAAGTTACGTCTTTTTCCTAGACATAATAAAAATAAAAAAGTAAATTCTTGATTTGTCAGCCTTCCAGGCCCCATAGAGCGGCCTGTAAGCAAGACGCATTCGTTGATAGCCAGCCAACCAGCCAGATCAACTTGAAAACTGAAGAAACCTATTCTGACAGTTTTGGTTGACGGATTTAATAACCGTGTCAGGGTGCGGGCTTATTCTTGTTTCCAAAAGAGTGAGCGTAGGTCTAGATTGTAAAACGGAAAGTTGTCCGTAAATTTTTCATCAAAAACTTGCGGCTATTCGCAGGACCAGCTTTAGTGTTGTAACTTCAGTACTTTTCAAAGTATATTATAGTATCATCTTATCTATTTATTTATGTTTTATAGTGAGAAAAAGTAGAAAGAGGTCAGAGAGCACCTAGCTCTGCACATAGTAGGGGTGGGGGTAATTATGGATGGATCTGCTCAAAAATTTAATAATCCCTTTCCTAGCCGATTGTCCACCCTTCAAATGAATTTCATCGAAATACATTGAGAACTTTTCGAGATATCGTGTAGAGAGATGTTGACTTTCAACGATATCGTGTGGTGTGGACATATAACTACGATGGAGAAAATTTCATTGAAATTCATTTAGAGGCCTTGCCAGAGATCACCCGAAAATGCCGCTGGAAAAGATTTAGATGACAGTATTGGCTCGATATTTCTTTCATCGTGATTGAGACAGAACGAGGAGACGACAAAGATCGAATGGATCAACAGACGACAAAATTAATGGACGGAGTGACTTAGACGCTGAGGAAATTTGAAAGAGAGTGAGAGAATAAATCAAGATTGATTTCAAAAAGCACTTAAGACACACGAGAAAGGACAGAAGAATACTTTTTTTTTTCATCTTTTCAAGTTATTAGCTTTTATTGTTGAAAAGTTGAATGCCCATAGGCTTCAGGAAAAAAAAATGTCGATACGATATTAATGAAGATTTAATGTTTGTTTCCATTTTTCTTTGTGTATTTCTCTGTTTTGACTTTTGGGGGAAAAATGGACAATTTCATGTGACGCTTTCTCTCGAAGTTTTCAGTTGCATATCAAATCACTTTTTAAACAGAGGTGTTTCTGAGGGGTTGGGGCATGGGTCTTGTAGAAAACGCTCTATGAATAGTAATTTTACTTACCGCATTTCTACCGATAGATCTCACTAAATGTGTGTGTGTGGGGGGGGAATTGAAGAGCAACCCCCCACCACCCCTGACAATAAGCAAAAATATTCCTTAAAGGTTATTCAGAGAAAAAGCTGAAGCTATCTATTATTGATTTTGACGAGCTTTCACTTTCATCCTAACTTTCAGTTGCTTTTCATTACAACACTGAATCGGACCATCATTCTACGGTAACGAATAAACAGCGCAATCAGAAAATGATGAACAAGTCCATAATGAGAATCGAACTCACGACCTCTGGATCTTGGGGGGTCCGGTATACGCCTGGCCCCTCCAACCATTCAGCCACGATAAATTTAGAGTTAAGCAGGAGCTGATTCTCTACCTTGAAACTTATCTTTAAAACCGATATCCCACGCTTGAAGAGGTTTACTATTAAGCCCTTATCAACATCATCAGTCTTTTAACGTCCGTTGTTGGACATAGACCTTCCCCAGGATCACATCTCTCTATCGTGGGCATCGCTGAGCAAATACTTTCTGAATTTATCCAGTCCGTCTCCCCATCTTGTTCTTGGCCAGCCTCGGTCGTGATCTGATCTCTGAGAATCCATATGGTGAGTCGTGATGCCCATCGGTTATCTGCCATTCTTGCAACATAACCAACCCATTGCCATTTGAGTTTTCTCATGGATCCAACGATATCTCGGGCTTCTGTTTTCTCCTGGACATATTGTGATGTCTTTTGATTTCTCCATGTGAGGTTGAGCATCTCTTTATTTGCTCACCCATCAAAGCAAAATGCGACACAAGGTCCGGTCCATAGATCTTGTAGTTTGAATACGACACTGAAAGTTTGGAGAAGGTAAAAGCCAGTCAAAATTATTAATAATGTTTCAATACTTTATCCAAGAATAAAAATTTTGAAAAAAAAGAATTGAAAATATTGAAGCTATTTTAACCTGTTAGCTGCCAAGTATATTTTCAACGTTGTAACTCCTGTGTCAAGATTTCCTCGTTGAAAATTGATTGGAATGGAAAGTCTTCATTGTATCTTCAAAATAGTTTTACTGTCATGTAAACCTTTATCAACTGATACGTAAACAGAATATCTAATAAATCTATTATATTCATGAATGTACATGAGAAAAAAAAAAGACTAAAACACTATCATGGGGGTTATCTTGTCCGTGACACTGGACTGACGACTTGTTAAGACGAGTTATCTCGTCTGTGGCTCTATATTGACAACCAGCTATCTAATCTGTGGTGACTTGTAAAGACAAGTTTTCTCCTGTGGCACTAGACTTGACAACTCGTTATCTCATCTGTGGCGACTTGTAAAGACAAGTTTTCTGGGCCATGGCACTGGACTGTCGTCAGGCCAAATTCGAGTTAACTCGGCTGATGACATTGGGTAGGGTTGATGAATGGCAAAGACAAACTGAATGACGACTTGGTATGCCGAGTTATCTCGGCTCGGGAATTGGACTGACGACTTGCTAAATGAGTTATCTCATCCATGACAGCGAACGGGTTAATGTTTATATTACTTACCCCCCCCCCATCATCATCATCATTATGATCAGTTTTTTAACGTCCGTCGTTGGACATAGACCTTCCCAAGGATTCGCCACAATTCTCTATCATGGGCGTCGCAGAACTAGTATTTCCTGAATCTGTCTAGTTCATCTCTCCATCTTGTGTTTGCATACTTCTCAGTTTGTAGGTCTGTCTCTTGGTTAGGTTCCATGTTTCAGACTCTTAAGTGACTATCGGAAGAATGCATTGGTTGTTTGCTCTTCTTTTCAGGATTATTGGGATCATCTTGTTCTTGAAAGTTGAGCTTGCTCTGCCGAAGACTTGCCATCCCAAAGTGATTCTTCGCTTGATCTCCTCCTCTTTTGAGGATCTCATGGAGATTCGTTGTCCTAGGTAGATATAGTGGTCTACCTTGCCGAATTTTGCATCTTCTATCTTGACAGTTATGTTCTTATTCTCAAAATGATCAATGTACATGATGATTAAAGCAATTATGATTATTGTTATTAGTTCAGTCATTTTGACTTGTTATGGTTTCAGTCGTATTATGATTTCATTGTTTGATATGTGAGCCTGGCTCTAAGAAGAGGATCAGAAGCCAGAGTCAAGCAAAGTCCAGTCATCAGTGTCAAGTCTACCTTATCGATCAGGGGAATATAGGGTGAAAATATGTCCGAATCCCCCCTCTCCTGTACCCTCCGGACAATTCTTCAATTTAAGTCACGAAATCTCCAACCGGAAGGGATTTCTTCAATTTATTCAAAAGGTGGAATTTAAGGTTCCATCGTTTTATTGAAATCTTTATGACGAGAGAGAGAGAGAGAGAGAGAGGGGGGGTGAAGGAGGACCAGAACTGTGTTGTTAACTTAGCCGTTATCATGTAGTGCCTGTACTGCTTTTTTTTGTTCTTCAGCCACATGCATAATTTTTTTTTCATATTGCTGTTTCAGCTGCAAATGAAATGTTAAAAGTATACCATTTAGAGATTTTTTTACTTTGTAATGTTTGTTTTTCTTGCCTGCTTTTAAGACACTTTAGCTATTTTTAACCATAATATAACCACTTTCACTATATCATTTACGTCTTCTGACAACTATGACGTTGACTGGGGAGATTCTCTTCTTAAAGTGTTCAGCTTTGACAAAAAAAAGCCCATCTAATGTGATACTCAACAATGATATTAGGGACGGTTTCAGGATTTTGAGAACAGTGTGTGTGTGGGGGGGCGTCTAGGATTTTGAGGGGGGACAGGGTCCAAATAGAATATTCATTTTTAGGAGCAAATACGTGAAAAAGAAAAAATTAAGACAGTAATACGTGATCTGGCATTTTTCACTTACATTTTAGTCATAGCTTTTGAGCCCTAGAATTGACAAGAGTGAAAAAAAATTAATCAAAAATATTTACCACGTACATAAAAAAAAATTATGAAGAATAAGATGGAGAACATTTTACTTATATTAGGAGACAAAAATATAACAACATTTTTTGTTTTTTTCAAGGTTTTGATTACTTGATTTTTTATTTATAAAATTTCTTCATCTTGATATTTAAAGAGAGAAGAGTGGTTTGAACACCATGGACCTCTCCCTGGATCCAACTCTGGATAAGATCAACTTATACTTTTTATATGTATGTTTTATGGTGCTCTCTGACTTGATACCTTTTGAAAACAATGACTCTGCAGGGCAGAGTTTTTGCCTCTCAAATAGAAGAATCAGTGGGCAGTAGATCAAGTTAACAGGAAACCTCTCCTTGGCTTTGTGTAGGGTTAACTCAATGCAAATAAATCAAAATCCCTAATGAGAAAGGGACAGTTTATCATGACCTTTTGCCAAGCTCAGTTGAGCCATGCAGTGGGTGCAAAAGGTATCCTAATAAAATTAATATTAACAACCTTGTACAGCTTCAGAATAGGGATTTTCAAGATTGGAAGGTCACAAAGATTAAGAAATACAAAAGCAAAAAGAATATTAATCATTGAAAAGCTATGTGCAAGAAATAAGAAATCTCTGGTTCAAATTCTGTTAATTACGAAGGTGCATAAGTAAGTAAAAATGAATTTTTCTAATAGTATCCGATACACTTAGTGAAGACTGTTAGTATAAACCCTGAATTACTGATTAAAAAAATTCATTCGATAACCTCCATTCATATTTATGGAAGGACATCAATAAGTCCATAGCCTTATTATGAAAAAGCTTTTATCTTATACAGCAAATATTCATTTGTCAACATAATCTCCTTCCCTGTACAGGACTGATCAAACTATTTGATTGGCTTTTAGGTATTATCTGGAATTAATCAAACTATTTAATTGACTTTCTGGTATTATCCAAGGCTGATCAGACTGTTTAATTGACTTTCATGTATAATCCAGATATGACCAAACTATTTGATTTACTTTCAGGTAATATCTAGTGCTGATCAAATAGTTTAATTGACTTTCAGGTATTATCCAGAGCTGATCAAACTGTTTAATTAACTATCAGGTATTATCCCGGGTTGATCAAACTGTTTAATTCACTTTCAGGTACTATTCAGAGCTGACCAAACTGTTAAATTCACTTCCAAATACTATCCAGAGCTGACCAAACTGTTTAATTTATTTTCAGGTATTATCTAGAGCTCATCAAAATGTTTAATTGACTTTCAAGTATTATCCAGAGCTGATCAAACTATCTAATTGACTATCAGGTACTGTTGAGAGTTGATCAAACAGTTTAATTGACTTTTAGGTATTATCTGGAATTAATTAAACTATTCAATTGACTTACAGGAATTATCTAGAGCTGATCAAAGAGTTTAATTGACTTTCAGGAATTATCCAGATCTGATCAAACTGTTTAATTTACATCCAGACACTATCCAGTGCTGATCAAACTGTTTGATTATCTTTCAGTATTATATACGGCTGATCAAACTACTTAATTCACTTTAGGTATTATCCAGATCTGACCAAACTGTTTAATTGACTATCAGGTATCATCCAGAGCTGATCAAACTATCTAATTTACTTTCAGGTATTATCCCAAGCTGATCAAACTGTTTTATTGAATTTCAGGTATTTTCCAGAGTTGATCAAAATTTTTTAATTGACTTTTATGTATTATCCAGAGTTCATCTTACTATTTAATTGACTTCCAGGTCTTATCTAGAGCTGATCAAACTGTTTAATTGACTTTCAGGTATTATCCAGAGATGATCGAACTGTTTAATTGACTGTCAGGTATTATCCAAGGCTGATTGAACTGGGTAATTGACTTCTAGGTATCCAGATCAGACCAAACTGTTTAATTGACCTTTAGGTATTATCTAGATCTGATCAAACTGTTTAATTCACTTTCAGTTATTATCTAAAGTCGATCAAACTGTCAAATTTACTTCCAAATACTATCTAGAGCTGATCAAACTATTTAATTGACTTTCAGTTATCATCCAGAGCTGACCAAACTGTTTAATTGACTTTCAGTATTTTCCAGAACTGCTATTAAGAAATAAAATGTGTATAAATTCATGTTGTGGGAAGACATCCTGCATCTGAAGGTCCATTAACAATTTATTTTGTAATATTGTCAATTCCCTCAAATCTCTTGTTCTACGTCTGTTGTCATTTGAAATAGTTCTGTCATATCTTTCTATCTTAATTGCTATAGATATGTTGTTTCTATGATCAGATTGTTTTTTTTGCATAGAATTTTTTTGCTTGTAGTTCTCCATAGATAAATCAATCAATTATATCTTGGATATTTGAAGAACATTACAAAAAGACCACACAACCAGAGGTGTAGCAAGAGAGAGGCAAGAGGCGGCAGTCATACCCGTCACAGGTGTGAAGGGGCACAAAAATTTCCTCTGGCTAATAATGCCTGCTAATTATTAATTATGCCCTCCCCTAGGATATCACTCAACAGCCCCCAGGCACTGAGAATCCTTGCTACACCAATGTATACAACCAGCCTATAAAGACACGCATTACTATGACGGCCATTCAGGAGGAGAAGTTATTGAAAGAAAATTACAGAGAAAATAGATGTTAATAAAAGAGAAAGATCTTTCAGATGTGGTGACCCAAAATTTGGGCCACTCCTTTATCGACGGCAATAGATACACAAATGAAGAATGTTCAAAGGACTCAATGCCGAAAAACATACCACTAGAGGGTAGACGGTTAGGGTAGAGTTGAAGAAAACCTGGGGTGCTGTGTGAGTATCAGCCAATTATTTCGACAACTGTGGTTAGAAACTTGGAGTTAGGTTGATGTGGCCAGCTTCAGAAAAAAGCAGAAATGATTTCCAAATTCACTCACTCACCAGTACGCAAATGGTATAAAAAATCATGGTGTCTCAAGAGTAACAATCTCTTTGAAGAAACATATGAAATATGTTTAAGAAATAAATGCATGAAAGAATAAATTCAATATGGCAGCCATCAATCCATCTTCAGATCTCAAAGCTATCAACTGTTTTGAAGATCACACTTTCATGCAATTCAGGTGCGATTATTTCAAACCACTTCAGGAATACAATTGCAAAGATCAACCAGATCTCAAATTCTTCTATTGTATACTTCAAATTCAATTTCAGGTAAAATAGTTTAAGGATGTTAAATCAGGTAAATATACTGCAATTTAAATGTGAAAACATTTACTTTGTATGAAATCAGGCTTACAATGATGCCAATATAAAAGATGTCTGAAATCTTTCCCTAAACCTTTTTTACCAGAATAGATGGTTACTTCAGGAACATCATGTATATTTATGTAATAAAAGTTAAAATTCCTATTATTTCTCAAAATACATGGTTATTTTTGGGACACCTTGCATTTTCCTGAAAAATAGAAATTCTGATCTAAAGAAAAAAAAACTTTTTTAAGTGTCCACTTTCGTAGTTGTGAAAGAAAATTGGTTTTTGGTATTGGAATAGAAACAAAACAACAGATTCTTGATGTTCAACATACAGACAGGAATTGTCATTTATAGATGAATTTTTTATGCTTGTACTGCCAGAGTGTGGGAGCCTTTTTTTTATTTTCAGATTGTTATTGCAGACAGGTTTGGTAGTATTTAAGTGAAAAATTTTGCTGGTAAGAATAATGTAGAAATTGTATGAGATGGGAATAGCGTGGAAAATATCTCTGCCTTCTTGATTTTCCTTTTGTCAGAAAATTTCAATTGATTCCATGAGTTATTCTGACTATTGAAACCAATCTTTGTGTTGCTTACCGAAATGTTTAGGCCAATTCATTTTACAGCCTTCTTTGGGTATACAAATCATAAGGAAAGAGGATAGGTCTTCTGTTTATAGAAAAATTCCAAGTCCAGACAACTCATAGAAAGATAATGACCCTTTCTTAAAATCACAAACAGTAAATTTCAGTTGAGCTCTGTGTCCCAATTGGGTGAATGGCTTAGAACAACATAATGTGAACTGCAAATCTATAATATTATTCTGTTTATCCCTACTTGCTTTTGAATGTTATGCTCTCAATAGTAACAAAAGGAAAAGGCTAGGTATTTTAATAAGAGGATAGGAAGAGAGAGGACAGAAAAGAAAGTTAAGTAGTTTGCTGAGAGGATAGTTTATAAACATCTAGATAAAAATATGGCCGGGTAACAAAGATTGGGAGGAATAAGTTATATATAATGAGAAGTTACAGGCTGGGATTAGAGAAAAGCAGAAACATGAAAAAATCTTAATCCATGAAATTTCCGCAATTTCAGATAGTTTTAATTGATTTACAAACCAGATAATATACTTCCGTTTCTGATTACTTTTGCTAATGTTTGAAAGAAAGTGAACCTCTTGTTCTACAATTGATTCAAATTCTGATAAAATTTTTCCATTTTGACAAAATATCAATTGTTTAACAATTAAAATTTTGTAGCCATGTGCAAGTTTAACTTATTAGAAATTAAGAGAGTTCCCCATTGTAAGTCAGCCAGCTAGTGGAGCACACTACTACTATTGAAGTGGGTTTGATCCTAACGGGGTGCCCAGTATTTGGAGCCTTATGCCAGACTATGCTAAGCAAAGTATAATTTTTTTCCCAGCTTTTTTATGTACAGCAATCAGCTTGACTTGATTATTTAAAGAAAATCTGAGAGTCTCTGATTAGAATATTATTAATATTATTTTTCGGATCTACTCATACTTTTAAATCAATAAATTAGTTATGAATAGGAAAAAGCGAATAATTCAAATGAATTATCCCAATTGAGTACACTAACTGAAATCTCCATGTTTTATTACAGCTGAATATGTGAATAAAAGTGTCTGATTTGAGATGTCAGTCAGTTGTATGATTTTTAAGTAAAAACAAAATAAAAGCATAAATAACATACAATAACACCAGTGCCTGATTAAGCTAGAGTGAAGCCAATGGCATATGTTATATAGGGGCCCTAAATCTAAAGAAAAAAAACACATGGGATTAGAACACATTTTCTTTACTTGTATTTTTTTCTTCTGCCACTTAGCCAGATAACATAACAAATATGTCTGATTATTCCAGTAATCATATTTCTTTTTCATTTTGATTTTTGTACAGTGGCTATGACTTCAGTTTCAAATTACCGTATTAAAATAATAACTCCAATTAGTGATAATTGATGAAAATTGTTAACCTTGATCACTGAGTCGTTCATGGAAGTTGAAAGCTGTATGGTACTATAGTAATAGAGGAAATGCAGGATCACTGAATCGGAATTGATAGCTTGCAAGCAGTTAACGCAGCGGCCTTGAAAATACAGCGCCTGTAGCATATGCTACTTTTGCTACCTAGTTAATACGGCACTGAGTAATATCTCGGTAAAATGCAGTGCCAAAAAATAGTACTTTACAGGGTCATTATAGCATAGATAGAGATACAAGCTTTCAGAATTTGGAGTTGCATGATGGATAAGAAAATTTGCGTTAACTTTTGGATAGATAATAAATTTTGTGAGAATTTGGGTGTACGTGAGAGTATGCATGAGTGTGAATCATAGTTTCTTACACGTTAGTAAGCAAATTATTTGCATAATGCACATTGTGTTCTACAGAAGAAATTGTACCAGCAATCATTTTCAGATATTTATGATGTTATTGTTTAGTCTCAACAAGATGTAATGGTTTTCTGCTGTGTATCTCATCTGGTAGCTTCTTTCTAGATTTGGTGAAATATCATTATCATCATCATCATCATTCTTTTAATGTCCATTGTTGGACATAGACCTTCCCCAGGATCCGCCACACTCCTCTATCGTGGGCGTTGCGGAGCCAGTATTTTCAAAATTTGTCCAGTTTGTCGCTCCATCTGTCGTTCTGTCGGCCTCAGTTTGACATGTGATCTTTGGGGATCCATATTGTAAGACGTGATGTCCATCGGTTGTCTGTCATTCTTGCAATATGACCTGTCCATTGCCATTTAAGTTTGTCCTCGGTGAATTATCGCTAAGAGTCAATGTACATTGCACTATGATGAATTATGATGAATGTGCATATGTATGCATTGGGGGTTTATTTCTGTACATGTGGCATATTAACCAAAGCATACAGTATACAGTTATTTCGGAGACTGCTGTCTTTTATTATTTATTTAAAAAATTTAACATTACTAAATTTACAGCGGAAAATATTTGAAAAAAAAAAAGTGCCACAACAAATCAGTACTAAAGTAAACGGGGCAGTGCTAAGCAGGGTATTACTGTAATTTTTTGGTAAAAACCAAATAAAAGTACAAATCACATATTTCCAAGCAAGCGAGCCTGCTTTTTTCTACATGAATAAACACCAAGCAGGTGAACTCGTATTAAACTCCCTCACAAAACAATCAATATATGCTGATGAATCTGCCAAAATAATCATCATAATAGATCTGGTTAGTCACTCAACAGGAACCATCACCTGATCAAGATCAAGATCTTTTGGCAGCATGATGTGTTTGGGGTCATCAATTAAAAAACTGGAAAAAAAGAGGTGATCAGTGAATAAGTCACCTCTCTTGCCTTTGTTTGGGCAGTGATCACTAAAAAAGTCTGAATCTTCTGAAAACAAGCGGGTATCTTACCAGACAAAAACTGAGTGATCGATTCAGCATGAATTTTCATTGCAAATTGAACCATTAACTGAAAATGGTGGATGTGTGTGAAAAATAAAAAGTTTTTTCTTGGTAAAATAAGGAGTGAATTTTTAGTTCTCTAGCTCCAATGGTGCAGCCTGTACTCATGATACAGTTATACATACATAGTCAGTCAGACTGACAGACAGACCTACTTGAAGACTGAAGAAACCTATGTTGACTTTTGTTTGATGGTGTCTGATAATCCAATGAAAAAAAATATGGTGTAGTTGGCCCGTCAGTTTCATTTTTGAATGTTGATCATAATGTTACATTTACAAAGATCAATTTTAAGCAGACTTTCTTTCAATAAATGTTCTCAGAAGTTTTGAGAAGATGAACCTTCATTATCCAACTTGTTTACCCACTCTGTCAAAAATCGCAACAGTATATAAATAATTATGCCATTGAACTGTACTTAATATCAAAAACAGTTAATTGCTCAGTATTTTTCTTGTTTGTGTTCAATCAAAGTGAACATGGATTTTTTACTAATTTGCAAACAATAAAATAAATAAAATAAGTAAGGGAGACAATTCTACAATTAGCATATGGTAGTTATCTCCCTCGACAACTGTTACAGACAGAAAATATAGCCTTTATCGGGCTTATTATAAAAGTAGATGAATCGGTCTGACTAGTATCCTTAATCTTGATGGCGTCAATCACTACTCTCCTGACTATTTTCTCTCTTATCATCCCAATCTAGTCCGAAGTCCTGACATGAAGTATTGTCATTGTTTTATGGGTTGGTCTTCGTCAAAACAAATCAGCTAAAACATTGTGGTTACAAAAGAAGCAGCCAAAAGAATGAAATCAATAATTTCAATAACTCTGACGAATGATAATGACTCATCTCAAAATTACAGAATGCCTCTTTTTACAACTGAAGAAGGCTATAGAATAGATTGGCTGAAAAAATGTTGACAACAGAAGCAGCCAAAAGAATGAGATCAATAATTTGTACAACATTGAAAATGATAATGATTTATTTCAAAATTATAGAATACTGCTTGTTACACGGATTATTTCAGACTATCAACATATTTTCCTGCTTGTCTGTTTTGAGGCTGACATAACAGCAGACCTGACAAAAACCAGACTTTTCCAGAGCATAACCAGAATATTAGAAGTTATACTGATAGGATTAAAAACCATCACTTGTCAAAAAGAACTATATGAAGGCGGGCTTACAGTTTTGATTAGAACCATAAAAATAACTTGCTATAATGTAACAAAAAATCATATTAAATATGGCCCTAATGCTAGGTATGGCAAGCTGTCCCTGCTTGGGCATCACTAGTTTTTTTTTCCACTCACCTTTATCTCTAGCAAGACTTTGAAGTTTTACAATATGTAAAAATACTTAGAGATAATAACTACCCAAAGCAACATCACTCACTTCATCTGCTATTTACCCATAACTGGGAGAGGAGGAAAGATGGATTCATGCTGTTCTCAAGGGCATTAGTACAAAGTGAACGCAGATTGTCTCCACCAGAATTTGATCTTGGCTTGCCAATTCCATATTCTGCCCTGTTCACTAATATTCTCTCTTATATTTTGTAATCCTTGGGCACAAGAATTTATGTCGTGCAAATTTTTCCCTGCAAGAAAAGTATCTCAAATTCAACATGGTGAATCAATATTTTTTTAATGAAAACTCAGTAAACTATCAACAGAAAGCTATAACTATAAATGTGTTAAATCATTTGCTTTATCCATTTCTTAATAATATAATAATCCGTGTTGAGAAACAATGGAGCAGATATGGACAGTGGATGAACAAAATAAAATTTGGACATGAAACAGTTATTTGGTCATCTGCCTTACTCCTATTTCTTCCCACGTTAAGCCCGACCTTGTGTCACATACTGCTGAGGTGGGACAGTAATTAAATAGATACTAGCTGACTGTTTTGCTCAATGGTGAGAGCTGCGCACTTTAAAGCAGCTTCCTGAAGGTTATAGGTTTGATTCTTGCAGCAGCCTATTTCTTTAATTGTTTACTCTATTTAGGCTGTCTAGACCAAGTGACACATTCACCATGTAATAATGAGAGGTCATTGCAAATAGAGTTTCAAATAATATAACGCATTTATGATTATTCTGTTGGATTATATATCTATTTCTTGATAATATAGATAGCTGTAAGCAAATGAAAGTTACATAAGATATCCATGAAAAATGATTTTGGGGGTTCCTTTCTGCAAAACATGCCTCTCCTTTGAAAATGTCAGGAAAAAAAAAGAAAAGAGTATCCTGTGTTTCTTGTTTGTCTGTAAATCAAAGGGATGTCGAAATTCTGTTTAATCATATGAAAACAAAGTTTTGTTTATCAAGAGATGGAAGAATAAATCATTTAAATATTTGTCTCTTTTTTCAAAATTGTATCTTTCAAATCAGACAATAGTAAATACTTCACTTTGAGGGATTGAATTCTAATAACACCCAGCCGAGTCAACATGATGTAGTAGCTGACATCACTGGTGTCTGCCAAGAAACCGACCTCCTGGAATGAACCAAATGCTGGTCCGAAACTAGTCAGAAGAACCAAAATATTTTGTGCGTACATTAATTTACTTTCTGCACTGGTTGCAAAATGTGTATAAGTATACAGCCTGGAGAGAACTATGCTGCTAACGGCTTGGCCATCTGCACCTCAATTCTAAAACAAATGTCCGTAAATGTATCTCGGATATTCCTCCTCTACAAAAGCTGGTTGGCTGCATCAGTAGAAACAGACCAAGGAATACACGGATTATTAAAGTGATTGATGTGATGTCAAGTCAGGTGATAAATTTCAGGGCCATAAGCAAGGACACGCCACATGACCTACACAGGCTTACTGGAAGAAAAGACGGAGAAAGCTAACACCTCAACCCAGAAGCTGCTGATAATATTCATATTTAATATATTCCATGTGCATTGATCACAGTAGATATTTATTTAGCTTAGTCTGGCATAAGGCCACAATATCAAGAAACTGATCAAACTCAATATCTGTGGTCTTTGAGATTTTGAAGAGTCTTTCTGACCATTGAACTCTTTCTTGTTGTTTGTGTTGTTAACACAATGTTTTGGCTGATCCATTCTACGATCTTCTTCAGGTGCACTATCTGAATGTGATGGTGATAAGTAGGATTTTTCTCCAATAGTAGAAATACTTATAAATTTGGATCCGGGAGTCATCTTTTTCTTTCTTTGTTCGGCCTGGATTTTCATACTTTGTCCCTGTTGAGTCATGGAATCCACATCGGGTTGAACTCTGTACTTGTCAGTCTTATACACTCAGTTGACATGTTGATGTTTGCTGCCTCTGTCTTTGAGATTAACCTGCTAAGTATCATTCAATGGTACTCGTCCTATACATATAAATGTAGATAGATACTTGACTCTTAAACTCATGAACTGCTTGAAACTGCTCTTAAAATTGTGAAATGATCAGAATTTTTTTCAAATGAAACTTTTTTGTTAACTGAATTGAAAAAAATTCTAAAAATTCTAAAAAGTTTGCAGGAAATAACTTTTATCAGAGGTTATTCCTAGGATTCAAGATTTCAATTGTTATACATGAATTTAAGAGTTGAGAAGTTTAGCTTAGTCCAGCACAAGGCCACAATAATTGAAAACCCATATTAATCAAACTCACAAGCTAATGAAATTAACCTACTATCGTTCAATCACAACCACACTCAGTAGATTTTTGATTAGCCCAGTCTGGTATAATACCACAATAGTGTTGAACAGTGATTCTACGCATTGGATGTACACCTCCCAAGATGCCGTTTGAATATTTTGGGAGGTAATTTGGAACTTGGGTGTGAAGCACGAATAGCATTCTGTGGCTCAAACACAAAGACTTGTTAAAGTTTAACTGATTAATCACTAATTGACGCTATTTATTCCTAATTAGACAATACTATCAATTACTTATTTTACAATACTAATAATCCTAATTATACAATACTATTAATTAGTAACTTTACTATAGATTTCATAGTAACTAATCTTTAACTCATTATAGTGAAGGGGAATTAATCTAAGTGTGAAAGCACAAGATTTGGTTGGAGGGCAAAAATTTAATCATATGTATGCGACACCGTATGAAACGAGATCCTTTTTTCCACATGATATATAATTAAATTACTTTTCTTTTTAGAGCTCTGGGAATATCAAATTTTTGAGCTGTCGAGGTGAAGTATGGAGTGGAAAGGTTAAGAACCACTGATAGAGAACCAAATGAAGTTTGAACTTACAATAGTTGAAATTAGCCCACTTGGATAGAGTAATAGTTAACATGGCTGCCTCACACGTAGTAAACCCCAGTTTCGATTCCTGGTATGAGTAATGAGTGTGGAAAACCCTGCATTTGGTCAAGTTTCCTGGTGGACTCAACGGCTGAGCTGTGTTTTTAGGGTTGGAGTATCTATAAGATGGACTTGCATCCTACCAAGGTGGGTGGTCATAAAAACTTGTAAGAATAATGTTCTAGTTTCAACCAGACTTGGTATTTATAAGAATTACCAAGTTGACACATATGACAGAAACCCGGGTTTTGTAACCAGCCACGTACTCCATTGGGAGTTAAAACAAAAGAGATAGTTGAAATAGACAGTGAGACTAGATTATAAATTATTACCCTGTGGTGAGCACTCTAAGCTCAGTCCAACAAAAGGTATAAAAAAATTGAGTGCCTTCAAAAGATCAGGCTGCTTGACATTGCTTCGTAAATAAGTGGCTAATTATAACTTAAGCACAGCAAAGTTTAGCTCAGTTTGGCATTAGGCCATAATGATAGAACACCTAATGAAATTCAAATTTATTTGTCAAAATAATTCAAGAATCTGACTTGTTTAACATTACTTTACAGCAGGTGACTATGTTAGATGCTGACTAAGCTTAACTTAATCTGGTACAAGGTCAAAGTAGTTGAATATCCACTGGAAATCAAACTCACTGACATTGTTTTTTTATATCTCTAAATTTTTGAGATGAGGTATTATTATTAATATTTCTATTATTATTCGATATGTGTCCATGGACATGTATCCATGGACACATAGCGTAGTGGTTGCAGAATCAGACAAAATTACTGCGAGTAATCTGATGGTTCTAGGTTCAATCACAGTGTAAGACAATAATAATACTACTAATGCTAAGAGGGGAGTGTGGTCAATATACCCCAGTCGGTTAAATAAACGGTTTGGTTTGTTACTTCCCCACACCTACCAGATGATATCTGATGAAGGCCATAGAGTACAACTGCGAAATGTTGTATGAAAAATAACCAAGATGAGGATGGTCCAAATAGAAATAATTGTTTTTTTTATTTAACACAATAATCATCTCTGTAGTACAGGCACACAAGCAGATATCTATTAACTCTTAAATTGATGGACCACTTGTAACCGCCTGTAATCGACAGTGGAACTCTTCAATAGATAACTTTCGAAATGGTGGAACTCTTCAGTGAATGGAATAAAACAAAATAAGAAATACACAAAATGATCAAAGAGAGGTAATTTTAATCGGAAGTTATTTCCCTTGAAATTGACATTCTATTTTCTTTATATGATCTAAAGAGTTAACCCTAGATCAGTCTGGCATGAGGTTCCAGTAATTGAAAACATGAGCTCATCATTCTCGCACTTGAAGTTATTTATCAACTTTAACTGACGGTGGTATCTTGCTAAAACTGGAGAAATATGCATGTCTTTAAGTGCATTGTGATTACCCAAAACTGGCCTTAGTACGAAGTTGATATACACTAGATATATTAGTCGGTTCACAAGGCATTGCTGCGTCAAGGTTGAAGTTATCTGGATCAGTGGTTAATCGAGAAAGCTAATAAAAATATTTCTTCATGTCAGTGATTAAATAAAAACACGAGGATATTCTGTCTTTGCTAGCATCGCTATCATATCTCTAAAACATTAGCTTCATACTAGCCTCTAAACAAAAACAGTTTATTGTTTCTATGAGTTATGTCCCTTGACTTTTGCTGTTTACTAACTATTATCAATGGTTAAACACAAGAATTTCATTCCAAATTATTTTACGTGACAATTATGGCAGGCTGCTCCACACACTGTTAAATCCAGACCCATCCAAACATGCACCTTTGAAATAGGCACTACACTAGCTATTACAAAAAAACAATATCATTACCATAACTGTCAGGTTTCCATGTTAAGAAAGAGTAAGGATTGAGTGAAACCCATCTGAATTTTTGAGTACAGGGAGGAACATTGGAGGTGGGGTTTTTAAAGGAATCTAGGGATTGAACATTTTGAAAATGATGTATCCAAGATTGGCTAAAATTGTGTTTCAGGGCATATCAGCTACTGAAATTAACTTCTTATAAAATGCGGGAGAATTCTCCATTCATGCGGGGGAAGGAGAGGATGTATCAAAATGAGTGTGTCTCATGCAGAATGCGTGAAACTCTGAAGGTATACATTACTGTCACCCTCTGTATTTTTAACTCTGCTAGTGAAGTTGGAAGAGATATATGTATCCACTCCTATCTTTGTGTCCGTCGGTCTGTCTGTTCATCTGTCTGTCCATCTGTTTGTCCACAATATCTCCAAAAGTTTTCAATGAATTTCTATAAAATTTTGTGGATGAATAGGTTATAGGCAGAGGAAGAAAAAAATAAATTCTTCGGAAGATTGAGAGAGATTTTTTTTTTTTTTTTTTACTCATTACTTGTTAAAAGAGGTTTTAAAAACGAACAGTTAATAAAAATTCTAAATCAAAATTTCAGGGAAATAACTCAATATTTATACCTTTAAAGTTCTCTCACTTGTTTTCCAATGTTTTATTTTCATGAAATTTTTAGTGTGCAGTGTTGGCTGAGGTATGCGCTCCCCGAGTGCTCTATAGTTCTAAAGATGTGTCCATCCTAAATATCATCATGGCAGTTATTATTATGATAATTTCATTACTTCCTTTTTTTATCCATTACTATGGCTAGCTTATTATTCTTTACTTCACTGCCAAGTTATTATCTATCATCGTTATTCTGGTTATTATTATTTCAATTTTTGTTATCTTACACCATCCTTTTTTTTCTTACGTCCTTATTTTTTTTATCTATTTATTAATTTTTCCTTTTTACAGATTTGTGTTTAGATTTCTCTCTTCTCTCAAAATCAAAGTCAATAACATGGATGCTCAGAGGGAAAAGATTTTCCTGATGAATATATGAATTTCTAACACATTCTTTCAATGAATACCAAATATTTTAGATTCTTGGGAGTTTTTTCTTTATTTAAGCATTATTTTCCAGTTCACTGTTTGTGAAGACGTTTCCCTCTTCTCTATTTACTCCATAGAAACCAATATATCAGTAAACACTTGCCTTCTTACTTATTAGCTTCTTGAATTTGTCTGTCTATCTATCTACCTGCCTGTTTATCAATACAATATCTCCAAAAATTCTCAATGAATTTCAATGACATTTTGTGGAAGGGTGGGCTATTGGCTGAAGAAGATGTGATTATATTTTGGGGCCGATCCAGAAATCTCTTATAGTTACCACCTCTGCATCATAGGTATATGTCTACACAATATCTCCAAAAGTTCTCAATGAATTTCTAAGAAATTTTCCAGGAGTGTAGCAATTTCATAAATTTATGTTTACACTCCAAGTCCTCAATGATTTTTAATGACGTTTTGTGGAAGGGTAGGCCATGGGCTAAAGAAGAATTGATTAAATTTGGGGCAGATCTAGGAATTTTTTTACAGATACCAACGCTGAATTGTAGGTATATATCAACTGATTTTCATTCAGTTTTTAATGACAATGGCATTGGCAGAAGTATGACAAATCTTCTATCTGTTACATAACTTTTATTGATTATTTTCTGTTTTATTATTAGTTATTATTATCTCTGGTTGTACTTAATTCATAAATTACATAAATTCCATTATACACATGTATGTACAGGAAAAAATATAGTATGTATAGTGTAGGGTACTATCTGTGGTTCTGGCATCTACTGAGGGTCTTGGAACTTATCCCGAAAGATATATTGTGTAATGTAATATATCATAATATTATGTTTTACTATATTAGTTTTATACTGTATTACAATAATAAATCAGAATAATACAATTATTTGAAAATATACAATATGATTTCATAAAATAATATCAAATGCTCAAAACCGAACCATCGACCAAAACTGTCAACAAAGGTTTCTTTAGTTTTCAAGTGATTCTGCCTGGCTGGCTATGTTTTGCATGTACAGTATGCACCAATGGAGCTAGAAGGATGGAAATTTATTCACTTATTCCTCAACATGTCTTAAAAAAAGTGCTTCTTGTTTTTGAACCACCACCACACAAAAAAAAAAGTTTCCATTGGTGAGTTCAATTTACAATGTAAGTTTATGCTTTGGTTTGTGTCCGGCTGTATTCACTCATGTTTTTTTGAAAATTTGGATGTTTTAATGATATAATAGAAGAGAAGAGAGGTAACTCACTCATATCACCATTTTGTTCCAATTTTTCAATCGGTCGTAACCAACATGGCGTGCTGCCAAAAGACTTTGGTCACATAATGGTTTCGATTGAATGACTAACCAGATCTGGGTTTTTCAAGAATTTATTCTTAACAGCTCATTACTATATCGCTTCAAGTGATAATTTGGTATTTCTTTAAAGGTTTGGTAGCTTTACGATCAAATGAGGCAACTGTCAGCTAAATCACCAAGAATAAAGATAAATTCAATATGCCATTGTATTAACTTCCTTCTGTGTGACAGTTGGGTTCATACTAAACCATTTTAAATAGATTTATTCCATCTATTTTTCCATAAATCATAAAGACATCCCACAGAGAAGTTGTTTTTTTATCATTTGATGCTTGTTAGAGATATTTTTTCTTTTGATATAAATTTCAAAAACTAATAACCGCCTGATAAAATATATGATCATTCGTTCCATAATGAACTTTTTTGCTTGTTGGTTGGTGTAAAATTTCACATCGCTCATCACTAATGGCATCATTATCTAGCAGGAATTCATATTTTATGTTTCATCATTTATCTTATTTTATTGAAAATCACTCATTGTAGACAGGAGCCAGCATGGTCAGCATACAGGTCCATTATTATTTTCAATTTACAACCGCCAGAGAAATTGGAAGACGTATATATATATACACTAGTGTCTGTCTGTCTGTCCGTTCTTTCATCAACCCAATATCCCAAGACTTCTCAATGAAATTCAATGAAATTTAATGTTCACAGAAAATCTGGATGTTTTTCAGATATGGTTTAACCTGGTTCTTGAGATTCTACCCGCACAAAAAAAATGATAACTCAAAAAATGTGCCAGAAACTGATATCCTATTTGTACATTGTATTCTAAAGGCACAACGTAATTTAATGCTAAATTGGTCAATTGTGTGCAGCTGTGTTCACTCTTGCTTTTTGGAAATTCAGAATTTTTGAATTGATCACACCCAACACGGCAAGCTACCAAAAGATGTTGGTCATGTGACCAGGAATATTGAGAAGAGTCATTTACGCTATGAAAATTTGTTTTTGATTGAAAGATACAGGAATACCTCAATTAGTGCATTTTGATTTATTATAGTTTGTAAAGTATTGTTGTATGTAAGCTGGGAAAAAAATACATTAAATTATGATAGGATCTTTAACTGAACAGTTTTGAACAGTACAGAAAATTTTGGAATGAATTTATTGCACTGATCAAGGCATACTTATAATTTTATTATTCTGCAGGAAAAGAGATTAAAAACAAACAGTCAGTAAAAAGGCTACTTAGGGAATAACTCAACTAAAATATTTGTACATTTCAAGTTCTGTACATTATTTTTTAATTTATTTTCATTCAATTTTTAGTTATTATATTAGGTTGGCAGTGACACGAGATCTCTGACTGCTGTGTAGTTTGGGACACTATTTCCTTTCATCTTAATTTTTTATTTGCTTTTTTGAAAATAATGCTTGACAGGGCTTCATCTAATAAAAAATGAATGAAGATGATACAAGTCGATTATTCATGATAATTCCCAATTTTCTTTCTACAGTAAGGAAGGGCCATGGGCTAAGGAAGAATTGATCATCAGAATAGTTGTAATTGCTATCAGAGCACAGTAAATAAGAACTGAAAAAAAATAACGCAAGAATCCTGAATTTTTGTAGCAAAATTTTTTTGCCTCGTCTAACAAATTAAATCAAAGGATTATTTTCGTTAACTGGAAAAAAAAAAGCTGCTAACATTCTCACTGGAAATGCAGGGTGGCTGAGCAGTTAACAGCACAGAGAATGAACTTGGCGAGTCGAGTTTGTACTCCGGCTGAGACAGTTTGTGTTTACTTTATACTAATGCCCTTGGAAAAAACATGAATCCATTTCTCCTCCCCCTAGCTATTGTTGAAGTAGCAGAGAGCTAAGTGATTGAAGGATTGAAGCCACTTTGAGTGTTTTTTGCTTCTTTCACAAATTGCAAACCAGAAATGAGACAAGGAAACTATGGGATACATTGGGTATGAATGGCTAGGGCCATAGCCAACGTAAGGACACACACTAAGAAAACACTCACACTGCTATGGTGAAGAAGACGTGTAAATCTTCTATATTTGCAGAATTAGCTTAGTTTGAAACAAGGCCACAAGACTCGGGCACCCAGTGAGGATGAAACTCAAAACAACATCAATATTCATTTATTAAGCTTTACTTAAACAAGCACAAGACCATTCTTGCGAGTCAACGTGTGGATATAAAGTTCACTGAACTAAAAAAGGGTTATTCACCAAGTTTTGATTAGTCAGTCCCAGCGCTATACTAGTGGGTCACCAAGATGATATCAACCTCACCAGACTAAGAATAGTTTAGTTTAGTACGTCACACGGTCACTCTTGTAAGGGATACTGTGATCATTCTGTGAATTATTTTGACGAGCATCTCCATTCTCGTTTTGAATACAATGTTTCTGCCAGTACATTCTCCAACATTCCAAGTATTATCTGAACTTCTGAGATGAGGAGAATAAAAGATCACACAGTCCATTATAAGAATAGATACATGTGTGTGCACATGTGTGTGTGTGTGTGCACATGAGTGTGTGTATGCTGTATTTTACCAAATAACCAATTTAAATGGTATCTGTATGCATCAATATGGCAGATCATTTGCCTGGAAACTCTAAGATTTAAAGGTTTCTGATAAAATCTGGGAATAGCAAATCTGAAATTCCAAGTCAAAAATCGAAAGAAAAAAGTTCCTCAAGCCAACGTCTCTACTTATAAACATTGATCACAAAGAGTTAAAATTTCAATTACCCATTTCAATTCGGGTACAATCCGATTTTATGCACAAGTATCTTCCACCTTCCGAATGTTCGCTTTACGCTATTTTGCTTTTACGAAAGACCTACATTAATATAGATTCCCCTTGTTATCCGAAATAGCATCAACAAAGAAGCTTAGCCAGAGTTCGAACTTGGTTCGCGGATTCCATTTTTTCATGTTGCTAATCGTTAGGCTACATGCGCTCCTTTATCCTGTACCAGGATTTATATATATATATTTTTTTCTTATAAATCATGAGTGATCACAGCCCAATAAACCATATTTGAAAAAGTTGATATTTTCGTTATTTTTTTTAGATACAGTGCTCAATTCTTGATATTTTTAAGCTTGAACGTACATTGATACATAGCGTGTTAAAGCCTCAATATAAAAAAAATGAAAACCGTAGCTCTAAAAATAACGAAAACATCAACTTTTTAAAAAATTGTGCATTGAGCACATATGATGCAATGCAACTCATATATAATCACCCATGTTTGTCTGGGGTGCGCTCCAAACTGAAAAAAGAATAAGTGTTCAAGCTTCAATAACGAAAAAGTAGCTTTAAAAATAACAAAAATATCAACTCTTAAAAAAGATGGTTTGTTAGGTACTTATCATGCGCTCCCACTCATATAAAACTTTTTTCCGTTTTCTAATTATTGCCATTTATCGTCTGCCATTGAAGACGAACGTTGATTTGAAAATCAAGCAGAAGCAAGAATGTCAAGATAATGAATACGTAGGATTTGAGTCAGTCGTTAATAAAACTGGTACGTTAAGTTCCACGCATCCACTCTTATATAGGTCGTTTGGTATAATTTTGTTGCGAGAGAGAAATCAATGTTGGCTTTTATATCCTCCAAATATAGAGCAGAATCTGCACGAAATCTATAATACTTTATCAATTTGCCTCAATGTGGATAACCTGTTCTTCTGCTTTGGTTATCGGAGCCACCCAGTTGTAAGTTGCACTGAATCCTACCACAGAGATCAATCATATATTGAGATGCCATGTTGAGTGTCGAATGTTCCTGGCATCAGTTGTTAGAAACTAACAACCAAAACTGTCAACATAAGTTTCCTCGGTTTTCAAGTTGGTCTGGCTAGCTAGCTAGCTGGCTGGCCATGTATGTCTCACGCGTATAGACCGCACCAACAGAGCTAGAGGTCTGGAAATTTCAACCTTTTACAGAGCAAGCTCAACTTTCAAAAATAAGAAGATCCCATTAACCCAAAAATGAAGGGTGTATAACCAATGCATCCTCCCAATAGTCACTTATGGAGCTAAAACATGGAACCTAACCAAGAGACAGACCAACAAATTGAAAAACATGCAACGTGCACATGAAAGAATTATGCTGGGCCTCACATGGAGAGACCACAAGACAGCACGGTACATCTGGGAGAGGACAGGAGTCAGGGACATCAGAGAATCCGTTAAAAATCTCAAATGGCGGTGGGCCAGCCATGTTGCACGAATGGCGGACAACCGATGGACATCACGACTCATCACATGGATCCCCCGTGATCACATGCGGAACCAAGGCCGGCAGAATATTAGATGGAGAGACGAGCTAGAAAAATTCAGAAAGTACTGGCTCCGTGACGCCCATGATAGAGAAGTGTGGCGAATCCTGGGGAAGGTCTATGTCCAACGACAGACGCTGAAAGACTGATGATGATATATATATATATATATATATATATATACATATATGTGTGTGTATATATATATATATATATATATATATATATATATATATATATATGTGTGTGTGTGTGTGTGTTTCTTTTCTTCTTAAATGCCCCCCAAATTGTTTTTAGTGGTGGGTCAATTCGCGATGTAAATTTTATGCTAAATTGATTATTAGTTTTTGCCCAGCAGTATTCATGTTTGTTTGGGGTTTTTTTGATCCAGACTTTTTTTTCAGTGATCACTACCCAACAAAAGGCGAGAGAGGGAAGTTATTCCTTGATCACCCATTTTCTCAATGTTTTTTATTGATCACCCCAACGTGGCACGCAGCCAAAAATATATCAGTCTCTTGACGGTTTCTATTGAGTGACTATCTGCCGATTAACCTTTGCTTCTCGAGGCTGGGTCTACGGTTACTAATGCAGCCGGCCAAATTGGAAGGGGAAAAAACAAGAGTTTCACGGAAAGGCAAAGATCATTCAAGAACGATGCGCTTCCTCATGTTGGTAGGGGCGTATGAGCCAGGGGACACGTGTCCCCCCCAAATTCAGGCAAAACTTATTGAATGTCGGGAAAATCGGTGTATTTTGGGCTAAACCATGGAAAATCTTGGGCAAATGAAGCCTTTTAGCCCTAACCCCTTTATAGAAAGTGTTCCTATGCGCCCATGGATGCTGGGTCTATAGTTGTTAATGCAGCCCAGTACTCGATTCAGGTGCACGCCAAATAAGCTGTGGCGTCAAAACTTAGAACGCGTACCCCTACAGGTACTCATGAGAATATACGCTAGTACGCGAGGTTGGTAGAAACAGAGCCTGTCAGAAACATAAGCGAACAAACCGGCTGCCTAGGACCACATGTGGATCAGAAGGCCCCTAAGAGCGCTTGAAATGTCCTACAAAACAGCTTGAATCGAAGTGGGCTCAAAATCAAATTCATCATCATCAGTCTTTTATCGCCTGTCGATGGACATAAGGTCCTATAAATGCTTACGTCGGACCTGGGCAAAAAAAAAAAATAGAATTCCGACGTTATTACAACCAATTAAAAGGAATCTCATGCACGACTGTCATTGAGAACGATATGCAGATGTGTCTATCAGGATCTGAACCTAAAATTGAGTTACCTGTCAGAATGAGCCAGGTTCGTTCATCTCATTAAAATGTAACATCAAATAAAATTACTTACTAATACTAAATATCTATTTTATGTTCTACACTATTCATACATTTTACAGCATATTTTTTACAAGGCGCATGCCAAGACGACCAGGTAGGCTGGGAGAAAAAGTTTGAGAATCCATGGCCGGGGGCGTCATAATCTGCAAGGGTATCAAAAAATCTTGAAGGCATGTATTATGGTGCAACCGTGAGGCGTGATTTTTCAACAAGGAGTCTCCAAGCTTTATAGCTGAGGATTCCGCCAAGTGTAAATCAGTTCATAATTAGAGGATGTAACGGTGTAATTTTCGACTTCCATGTTTCGGACACTTATCTTAATATATTAAAATACCTCTCAATCTAAAGAAATTCCTTGATCCGCCCCGAAACTTGATCAATCGTTTCTTAGCCTATGGTGCACCCTTGAACAAAATACTATGGAAATTCATTGAGAACTTCAATGATCTTGTACGGACAAACAGACAGTGTATAGTATAAATGCATGAAAAAATGAAAAATGTCTCTCAATAAAAAAAAATCCCTGGATCCACCCCAAATCTTATTATTTCTTCTATAGTCCACTGCCTACCGTTCAACAAAATTTCATTGAAACTCATTTAGGACTTTTGAGATATTGTTTAGACAAATTCAGGGCCGGTGCAAGGATATCATGTACCTAAGGCCAGACTTTGCACAAAGGTTTCTTGCACCTTAGGTGAGACTTAAAATTTGCACCCGGGTTGTATTTTTGTTGCAAGACTGGTAGGCAATTGATGGACATTACGACTCACAACATGGATCCCGAGAGACCACATGCATAGCCGAGCCTGGCAGAATACAAGATAGCGAAACCAACTAGATAAATTCAGAAAGTATTGGCTCCGCGACGCCTGCGATAGAGAAGTGTTGCGAATCCTGGAGAAGGTCTATGTTCAATGACGGACATTAAAAGACTGATGATGATGATGATGATGATGATGATGATGTATTCTAACAACTATTTTTTCAGTTCAGAGTGCCCGTCAGGACTTCTACTCCCTAGACGACTGGTTCACCTAATGGACGGGTCGGTCCTTGACAAACTGACGGACAAACGCGAGCGAATACATATCAATGGCAGCGCATGATAAGTGCTGAACGCGCCATTTTTTTTTTCAAGTTGATATTTTCGTTCTCTTCCGAGCTACACTTTTTTTTTCATTTTGGGACTTGAGCACTCTATGATTCATAATGCAGGATGTTCAAGCTTAAAAAAAAATAGCCTTGTAGCTCAAAAAAAATAATGAAACTATCTACTTTTTAAAAAATGGTTCATTGGGGTACTTATGATGGGCGTCCACTCATATACCCCTTCCACCTTGGTTGGCAGGGGTCAATAACGTTTTTCTTATCAATACGAATTAGCACAATCCTACCACATGCACTTCTTGGTTTCTAAAAGCCTGTTTGTGTGCCAAATTTCCGCCCAGTCCCTGCAGTGGTATTGCAGTCAATAAATCATGAACACACGCACGCAGTCTTCTTTATTTCAGAGATTTATCTTCATAATCAACCTTTTTGGAAACGGATCTGGTTAGTCGCTCAGTAGAAACCGTCACATGACCAACGTCTTTAGCAGCATGCCGTGACGACGCTAATTAATTAAAAAAAATTGGAAAAAAAGGTGATCGATGAAGAAGTTACTACTTCCGCCTTTTGTAGGGTAATGGTTACTAAAAAATCTGAATCTTCAAGGAATAAGAGTGAATGCTGCCGGACACAAACTAAGAGATCTATTTAGCATAAACTAGCTTTGTAAATTGAACCCCCACTAAGAACCTATAAGGGGTTCAAAGGACGAAGAAATATTTTTTTCAAACATAATAAGAGGGCAAATGTTCAAATCTTCAGCTCACTATCTCCATCGGTGTGGCGTGGGCGCGTGATTTATAGAAAGACAGCTAGTTAGCCAGACTATCTTAAAAACTGGAGAAACCTATGTTGACCGTTTTGGTGACAGTTTTAGTTAACGGTTTCTGATACACTCAGTATTCTCGAGTGGAATAGATACAGGGTAATCATTATCAGCATAGAATATAATTACCCTAAGTAGACTTTTATATAATTATGTTATTATCATTATAATAGAATACATTATTATTAGGATAGGAGCACTGTCTGTATAATTTACATCTTATCCAATGAAATGTGTAACGACCAAATTTAGAAACTCAATCTTGACGTTCAGCTAATAAATCCCAAATTAATGTTGTGGGTCTTTGTGTCAGACAGTAGTCTCCTCGGATTAAATTCCTATTCTAGCAAATGGCCGAAAAGAGTTAAAGGAAAAAAAATTGGTGGAGGTTATTAGAAACCGTCAACCAAAACTGTCAACAAAACGGTCAACACGGGTTTCTTCAGTTTCTAACTTCGTCTGGTTGGCTAGTTATGTATTTATCATACGTGCAAGTCGCCACAATGGAGCTTGGGGGATGAGAATTTCAACATATTACGTCTGGAAAAAAAACTTTTCTCAGAAAAAATCCCCCTTAACAGATCAGGGGTCAATTTGCAATGTAAGTTTATGCTAAATTTATCCTTTAGTTTGTATCTGACATTTTTTTAAAATTTGGAAGTTTTTAGTGTTCACTACCCAACAAAAGGTGAGAGAGGTTAGTTATTCATTGATCATCCCTTTTTCCATTTTTTTTATTGATCACCCAAACACGATATGCTTGCTAAAAGACGTCGATCACATGACGGTTTCTATTGAGCGACCAACCACTCTGTTTTCACAGTGTTTAATTTGCGAAGTATAAACATTGTCGACGTTCAAAATATCAACTTTCAAAAGATTGGTTTCAACGAGATTTTAATAATTATCATAGGTATAGTTATTTGAATCTATTGAAAATAATGATTTTACTGATACTAGCTTGAAAGCTTAAGAAGAAAGCTTTTTTCATTTCTCGGTTCCAGGTTGTTCATATACAGTTGTATTTGTTCAATGTGGCCATCTTGACACATGGCCGTTGTCAGGACTCAGAAAATGCTGGAAATTAGACGTACGTACTTCCAATGGTTTAAAACAATGATTCCCAAATTGTGTACAGTGACGCCCCGGGGAGTTGCGGTCTACTTCCACGAGCAACGTAGGACATACAAAAAATGCATTGATACAAGTAAGTAAGCAGTAAAATTTAAGAAGTTTTTATTAAATATCAATAAGCATTATGAAAGTGATAATACATCACAAACCAGAAGCGGGGTACACATGAACATAAGTGAAATTCTACCGTATGAAAAGAACCTTTATACCATAAGGGTGCCGTGATTCCGAAAAGTTTGGGAACCACTGGTGTAGAAAATAAAACGATATACCTCTAGTATAATTTCTATAATATATCATAATGAGTTGATCTTATTTGCGTTTGCTAATGGTTTTAATTGGTTGTATTAAAAATAATGATAATCTTTAGTTTGACGTATATAAACCTATGGCAGTATTTAACCTGCATAACCAGCTCAAAAAGTCATTTTTTTTTAATTAAAAAGTATAATTAAACAAGATATTCATCAGAAATTGATACAATAATGAAATGGGAGCAAAAAATGAAACGTTTCCGTCATACCTTGACAGATTCTGATTAGGAACAAAAGAGACGCTTTCAATTTCTTTATTAAATGCTAATCAGTATAAGGAAGACGGAAGTCGTGAAAGTCAGCTGAACATCAGAAATCTTAGGCATTTCCATCTACGGCATTCCGTTTAAACAGACCAAGGAATTCATATACCCGTGTAGCGTCTTCACTACAGATGACACATTTGACAGAAAGATAGAGACTCGAGTATAAAAAGTCAACAGTTTCCACTTTCAGCCGTAACCCTCTTAAAACAATCCTCATTGAAATTAAGTCCAGTTGACGAGCACCATTTTCTGTCCGACATAGGCATATTGACCAAAGCTCAGGAGTGGAAAATTGGTACCTGTGAGATGAGGTGCCTCAAGCGCGAAACAGATAGGACGTGAAAGGACTTAATTAACAACGAGAAAATCAGAAAAATTGCCGGGATAATTATGCCAGTCTACAAATTCATCCAGCGCCAGATAATCAAACGGTTCGGACACCTGATAATACTGGCACACCAACCAACTAACCAGCATTGAGCCTACAATCTCACAAATCCAGGCGTCTGGGCAAGAGGACGACATCGGGGGGCGCTGCATCGAGGGCGTGGCAGAAACGCTCAAGTTCCACTGCCAGTCCGACCCAGAAGCGACCCATTGAGCCATCGACCATCGTCTCCACCTTCTCCTGACACTTTGCAGTACACATGGAAGTTGAAATTAAAAAGGATTAGAAAGTGAAAAAGCAGTATGCTTCTACTGCCATGCAGTTAATTTGATGGATGTTTCCTGGACGGACCTCGTCTCGTATCGAGGTTCACTTCGACGTTAAAAAGTGGTTGGCAATGCTAGTTTGGGTGTAAACCATTTGGCAGAGAACCGAATATGATCTTCATTGGCTGCATCGTGTTTGGAGCTCTGTGTCAGGCTAAACTAAGCTTCGTAAATTGGAAGAAACTGTCAACTATCAACGTAGGTTTCTTCAGTTTTTAAGTGGGTCTGCCTGGTTATGTATGTATGTATCAAGTGTACAAGCGGCACTAATGGAACTACAGGGCTGAAAATTTAAACTTTATGTCTAGGAAAAAAAAACGACCTTTCTTTTTTTTATATATAAATCCCTCTCTGTATAAGTTTTCAGCAGGGTGTTCAATTTACAATGTAAGTTTATGCTAAATAGGTCCCTTAGCTAGATTTTTTAAAATCCGTCAAGAGAAGTAACCTATTGATAGATCACCCCTCTTTCCAATTTCTTAAATTGATCAATTCTAACATAGCATGCTGCCAAAAGACGTTGGTCACGTGACAATTTCTATTGAGTGACTAACCAGATCTATATCGTTATTTATTCAAAATCTTTTTAAGAATGTAAAACAGTCTTCCAGATTTCTGATAGAAGTTAGGGTTTCTGTTACATTCGTCAGCAGTCAGTAACAATTTCCTGGTCGAGTGAAATATGCCTATTGTTTTCTCTACTGTTAATCTAAAATTCATGTTTGCACAACTTAGAAGGTACAATAATGTCAAACGATTTATAGAATTCATTTTATCAATGTACGGAATGGCAATTTTTTAATGAATTTTGAAAGCTTTTCGTGTAAATAATTGATTGTTATAAAAAAAAAGAAAATAACTGAAAGCAAGGCTTGTTTTTTTCTGTTCTATTCATTACCCCTGCCAAGAATGTTGGAGAAGTATACGTATTCAGAAAATTCACCCGTGTCCCCCCGTCATTCCGTCTCTCTGTCCGTCTGTCAGTCTGTCCATACGATGTATCCAATAGTTCTTGGATAATTTCAACGAAATTTATGAAATTGTGGACAATGACCCACAGAAGAAGTGATTAAATTAGGGAGCGAAACTGAGAATTCGTTTTCGGTTGAGAGATATCTATATCATTCTACATGAAAAAAGGTCAAAAAACGAACGGTTGACTGAATTTAAATTTCAGGGAAAGTAACCTAATAATTGTATATATATTGCGAGAATCGCGTTCTCTCCTTTGTTCTTTAATATTTTATTATCATTCACTTTTTAGTTAGTGGGCGGTGTTGGTAGAGATATGTGCTCTCTAGGTGCTTCGTATTTTCAAGTTGAAGCTGCATGTTGGTTATTGAAAGTCACGACAATGCAAGCAACTTTTGTCTTATTAACGACAAAGCAACAAATAACAGATACCATGCAAGAAGAGTAAAAGACAGGTTTATCACGTTACTTAAGACTAAGAAGAGTAAAGATGCTTACGTACATCTGTGGCTGGGTACTCTTTCTCTCCCTTTCCCTCTCTTTGTCTTTCTCTCTCTTCCTCTCTTTCTTTATCTTCCCCTTTCGATCTCTCGCTCTCTCTCTCTTTCGCCCTCTCTCTCTCTCTCCTCCCTTCCCCCCCTCTCTCTCTGGTGTCTCGGGTGCGTGTGTGTAAAATCCGATTCCATAAAGACAGACATTTGGGGAGCAGAGAATTCAAAAGAGATGACAGATAAGAGAAGATGGATTAGGAAAATGTTGAGTAGAGTCACGCATTTTGTGTGTCTATGAATACGTATACTCTCACAGGTATAGACATACACATACACATAAACGCACGCACGCATGCAAATCAACATATATATATATATATATATATATATATATATATATATATTCTGCATGTTCATGTAGTGCTTGAACACGTAAGTATTTTGTGCGTACAGTTAGATATCTACATATTTTTTTTTATATCTTTGTCTTTTTTTCTTTTTGTCTTTTCTGCTTCTCACATAATATTGTTATGCGTGTAAAGACTCTGCCAGAAACGTACTAATTCAACCTATTATGTACTAACTGCACTTTCAAGTACCACATGTTTTGTCGATTAATTTAAGACTAGCATGTCCCTGTCGGCACTTGTAAGTCAAATTTTTATTATTCAATTAAAAATCTTTTGCCTAAATGGTTCTTCATCATTCACTGTTAGTTGTCTTTATGCGGCGTTCAAATATGAATAAGAAGATTTGATGACAAATTTCTTTTTCAAAATCTTATTAATTAGGACTGAACGGGTCAAGTCATGCATACGTCATCTCGGGACACCCATAGATACCTTACGAACCAAACACTGCAACTTATTCCACAAAATGGAGAACACATGGCTGGGGTACTTGCATCCCTACTGCCAGAGAAATCTGCTACCCCTATCTTTCCTTGTCAACCTTCCATTTCCTACTCGTTTCACGAGGAAGACCGAAGAACACATCGACCGAAACTCAATGATCAAAACAACAGAGGTGAAGATAATGGTCCGAATAGCACATGGCTCGTGTTGTCTGAAGTTCTAAGAAGCATTGTCATTTTTCTGTATATCGTTCAGTCAAGTATCCTCATCTTTGTTGTTCTGTTTCGATCCTTATCTTCCGGCTGGTGAGTTCTCCGACTTTACTCAGGCGTATTTTATTCCCATCTCCACATCGTCATTGGTCAAGCAACAAACTTTCATTTTGTTTTTTTTGTTTTTTTAAAAAAAGCATCAAAGATCGCCTGATTCGATGTATACATGTGGAAAGTCGGGGGTGCACAGGGCGAAACATAGAGATAAAAACAACAATGATGAGGATATTAATTTGGATAATCTATGAAATAATGGCAATGCTTCATCTAAAAACTTTTTCAATCGATAAAGAAGGCCAGAGAACCCATCAGCTGAAACGTTGTGATATTTATAACAAAAATTAAAACTTCTGCGACATCATTTATTATCACTTCTTATTCGGGGTGCTTACGTACATCTGTGACTGGGTACTCTCTCTCTCTCTCTCTCTCTGTCTTTCTCTCTCTCCCTCTCTTTCTTTATCCTCCCTTTTCGATCTCTTTCTTTCTCTTGTGCTCTTTCCCCCTCCCTCAGTCTCTCTCTCTCTCTCTCTCTCTCTCTCTCTCTCGTGTCTCGGGTGCGTGTGTGTAAAATCTGATTCCATAGAGACAAACATTTGGGGAAAAGAGAGTAGTGTATGAGCTTTAAATCTCGCCTTGAGCTTCAAGTCTCGCTTTTGTACGAGGTTACATTTTAAGAAGAGTCTCGTTCTGGAGGCAGAAGTGGAAGTCGTTTTGCATAGGAGTGACAAGAGAGAATAAGAACGATTCAAATATGTACAGCAATCGGTCAACCAGGGTCATGCCCATATAATATAGGCAACTAGGAAAATAGCAGATTAATAAAAACTGATTGAATAATTGATTGACACTCTTTATAATCTTCAACAGTCAATCTTTTAAACCTATAATTGTCAATTGCATTATGACCCTCGTCTAAAATCATTCAACAAAACCCAGATTAAAGCAATACAAATACATTATCATGAAATTTGTGTTTTGAACGGCTTATCTTCGATAAGTTTTATTACCCTGGATTTGGGGGATCAGTTATTTGCAAAACCCAAATAGTTTTCTATTATTAAAAAAAAAAATTCTCAAGTATTTCTACGATTCACATTTTTAATAGAAGCTGCCCAAAGATAGATCGACTTTGTGTCGGACCTGTAGCGTCTGTTAAAAGGGATCTCAATTTTGATGGTTCACATTGATATAAGAAAACATGCTTTTTTCACTTGCATAGTATTTATTTTTTCATTTGCTATATAGCAAAATGATACGGCATGTATGTCTGATCTTTTAACAATAGCATTACTTTGTTTACGTTTTAATCATTGTACAGCCGCTATGACTTCATTTTCGAATACCTTCGTATCTATCAGCAGTATATGTATCAGATAGATACTACTCTCCAGTTGATTACTTTGTTGAAATATCGACCCAAATTAAAGATGATGATTGGCTAAAATCGATAATCTCAAACACCGAGTCGTTCATAAAATTTGACGGTAGTATAGCACCATAGTAAAGAACCAAGTGCAGCAAAACTGAATCTTAATTAACAGCTTGCAAGCATATGTTACTTTTGTTAAATACTTGATTCGGCACGGAGATGACCATTGAGTGAATTTGGTATTGGCAGATGGTAAGACCAAGTATATCCCCGGCTTTTGCATTTGTGCACGCTTAGAAAATTAGCCCTCGTAGGTATTTAGTTACAACAGTTATCTTGCAAAACTCAGCAAGGTAGGCCACTACATCTACCTTGGACAACGAATCTCCATGAGATCCTCAAAAGAGGAGGAAATCAAGCGAAGAATCACTGTAGGATGGCAAGCTTTCGGCAGAGCAAGCTCAACTTTCAAGAACCAGATGATCCCAATAATCCTAAAAAGAAGACTATACAACCAATGCATCCTCCCGATAGTCACTTATGGAGCTGAAACATGGAATCTAACCAAGAGACAGATCTACAAACTGAGAAGTATGCAACGCGCACATAAGAGAATCATGCTCAACCTTACATGGAGAGATCACAAGACAGCACAGTAAATAAGGAAGAAAACAGGTGTTCGTGACATCATAGAAACCATTAAAAACTCAAATGGCAATGGGCAGGCCATGTTGTAAGAATGAAAGACAACCGATGGACATCACGTCTCACAACATGGATCCCCAGAGATCACATAAGAAACCGAGGCCGACAGAACACAAGACGGAGAGATGAACTTGATAGGTTCAGGAAATACTGGCTCCGCGACGCCCATGATAGAGAATCGTGGCGAATCCTGGGGGAGGTCTATGTCCAACGACGGACGTTAAAAGACTGATGATGATGATGATGATGATGATGATGATGATTATGATGATGATGATGATGATGAGTTAAAACAGGGCTAATTCCTACTCGCATGAGTGGTCTACAAATTCAGTGAGTGTAGAAAAAAGATCATAGTGTTGCACATGTATATTTCGGGAGCTTTTTCAATGTATTTTGTTGTAAAATGTTTACAAAATATGATTTTTTCCATAACTGAATGCAATTGAATTTTTTTATCAATAATTCATTTTGGTTTTCTATTCTACAATATATATATATATATATATATATATATATATATATATATATATATAGAGAGAGAGAGAGAGAGAGAGAGAGAGAGAGAAAGAGTATACTCGATGACTGGGATGTTTATGTATGGATCGGTACTAAGGAGTCCGGAGTTATTTTATTTGATAACTTATTTTTTGATAATTCAAGTATCCTAATTTCAAGTTTTTTTGTTAACGACAAACAAAGACGAAATTTGCATATATGCTCCTGACATATACGGATTATATATATATATATATATATATATATATATATATATATATATATATATATATATATATATATATATGGTACAGATCAGGTTAGCAGTATTGCATAATATAAAGCAACGTCTGATATATGTTTTATAGATTATATATATATGTTTGCGTTTGTATGTATTCATACATACGTATGCACGCAAACTCTCTCTCTCTCTCACACATATATATACATGAAAAATTATTATACTTTCTTTCATACTTTATTTCCGGTGTGGCATTATTATATTTTTTCCGTTTGTGAGATATACAATATTCATTTCATTCACTGATTTATGCACATTGGCCCCAAACTTGAGAATGAATACATCTGTATATATACATATATATATATATATATATATATATATATATACATATATATATATATATACATATATATATATACATACATATATATACATACATATATATATATATATATATATATATATATATATATATCAATCACAGGGATATATATTCAGTGAATGCCAACATTTCGTGCCTAATGCACTCTTCAGCAACCAGAAATGTCTTGTTCTTGTAATTTTTCAAGAACAAAAGATATTGCCAGTAGCTTCAGAGTGCGTTAGGCACGAAATATTGACATTCATCGGTTATATATCCTTGTGATTCTTAGTTTTATATATTAATAGCTCTATTCACTTGGATAAATATTGAGCACTGTGATTAAATGTTATCAGATTGAATATTATCAACGACGGTATTCTTTCAAATAGAAAAATACGTTATGAATTATCTATATATATATATATATATCTGTGGTGCATATACTAAAGTATTTACTCAATGATAAATCAAATTCTTTATCTCAGAAAGGCACTTAGTGCAAAAGAAGAAAAGAAGGAGATTCTCTAACGCATTTCCTCCCAGAAAAGCCTGAGCGTTCAGTTCAATTAATTATCCATTCTTCCGGGAAAACTTTTTCAGCGAGTTTCTTTTTTTTTCCCAGGAAGCTTAATTAGAACAATGAATAACAAAAAGAAAGCCAGATTTCCATCTGCCTCAGTTGGAACTTTTAAAATTTCACCAATAATTGATTTGTTGAAAAGCCGGAATGGAGAATTGGTTTCTGAGTCTGAAATTCTGAGTTAAGTTAATGTTGATATTCAATGAATGATTTTGACTATTCTGATCTTTGCAGTTATTTTTGTCTGGAGCTTTGAGATGAGTTGTTTTTTATCAATGAATTTCTCAAGACTATCCTCATCTTTGTTGTTTTTTTCCGAGACTTTGCGACGAGTTGCTGTCAGTGTTCATTGCTTTGGACCGTCCTCATATTTGTAAATATTTTGTCTGTGATTTTAAGAGGAGTTGTTAATATTCAATAAATGTTTAAGAATACCTCTCTTTTATTTGTTATCTTATTTTTTTTTTCACAACGTTTTAAACCGTGTATTTTCAAGTCTCCTTCGGGTGAAATTTTGTCTAATACACATTCTGTAATCGGTTCGTTAGCTGCAATTCATCTTGAGTTATAGAAACATATAAAAACTATGGATTTCCTTCCTGGTGTCACTAAAAAATCTCCGACTTCGTGAGTTTGTTTTTTTTTTTTTCCTTGGGCTGAATCAGTTACTTTCCCCCGTTTAAAGCAAATCTTTTTAAAGGTATTTTTCGCCCCCCCCCCTTTTTAGCTCTTCCTCAGCAAGGGACATTTTTAAACGGATTTTAACTGGGCGTTTTCTCCGTTGCTCTTTTAGTCAAAGAGACTTGAATAAAATCATGAAATAAAAAAAATAAAAAAATACACCCCATAAATTAATTTTTTAATCAGTCTAATTCTCTAATTACAGAAGCATAAGCAGATTTTTTTAGCCTGAAGGGCCAGTATCAAAGTTGGAAATGGCTACGCGGGAGTACGGTATATATCTACTTATCAATTTCCAGTATTTTTGTACGTCCAATGTCTACTAATAGAGACACTACTGCATACCTAACCCCCAATAACTCAAAATTACCGTACACCTAGTTTCCAAAACTCATTCCCATCACCGGTCTGAAGGGTCATTACTTTTCTCCGCATAAAAGGTCAATTCTCTTCAGGTTTACATTATATTTCGACTTTCATCTCCGTGGAATGTTTCCTCAAGATGAAACAGCCGATCTTTCAAGCTATCTCCAGTTTCCCCTATTAGCCAATCTATTCTCTTCCCTCTCCAAACCAATGGCAAAACTCTTACATCTTATTAAGTAGCTCACCTCTTTTCAGCGTCTTCCAGATGGTTCATATAGTTTTCTAAGCTAATTCCAACCACACATATCTAGCAATCTTCGCCATTAACAACTTCATAATTTTTCTTCATATCTTCTTTTTTGACGGCTAACGAATTTGTTAATTGCTTTCTGACAGTAAGCCGTTGCACTTCTGTTGATGTATACGATACACGTTTGGTGTAAAGGTTGCCATTTGCATTCTTTCGAGGGGGTATTTTGTATATTCTTCTTGCCTTTCTTTCTCTCCACATGCATGTGTGGGATTCTGTGTTTTTAAAAAAAATTATTTCTGCTTTTCTGTGTGGGTTTTTTTTTTCTGTGAGTGTTTTTGTGAGTTCAACTGTTTTTCTCCGAATTCTATATGTGTGCGTTCTCCTCCCCCTCTTTGCTTTTTTATGTACGTGGATACAAAAATGAATCCGTCGCCCAATGATGAAACAAGTATTTATTTTACACAACACGTATTTATTATTCTTTAAACATAATCTCCATCCTTGTCAATGTACTTAACCCGACGTTTCTCCATGGATCATATATTTCAAACATTATACTGTGAAAAGTTTCAGATAAAAATTCAGCTAACTTTGTCAGGCTACGAACTTATTGATCCATCTCCGTACGTATCACACATACACATATGCATATGCACACACACACGGACATATAAGGGAGAGGTTTCACACCGTGTGTCTGTCCTGCTATACAAACCAACTATACATGTGCGTAACCCAACCAAAATTGGCATGAACATGCAGTAAAGCCAAGGGAAGGTTTAAAAGCGAAAACTTACGAGAGAAAAGAATATTTTAAAGGTTCCATTGAGAGGGTTTCTATCAATAACGAAACTAATTTTTTTACAAGTCTGAAAGCCGTAATCCCTTTTATCACTCTTAGAATATTTAACCCTTCTTTTCAGCACTAGCGGAATTTTCTTGTTCTTGGAAGTTGACGTTAGACATCACGACTACAACGTGGATCCCCAGAGATCATATGCGAAATCGGGGCCGACTAAATATAAGATGGCGTGACGAACTGGATAAGTTCAGAAAGTGCTGGCCCCGTGACGCTCTCGGGGAAGGTCCGCGTCCTACGACGGGCGCTAAAAGGCTACTGCTGATGAGATGGGTACTTCAACTAGTATGCATGTATCATCATCAACAATGTGTGCAAGCAAAGATTATGGGTCGATTCTTAATTCTTTGCCAGTTGATAACATTCAGCTTTAATTTCTGACTGCTTTGCGGTAATCAACTTTGTCTGCTGCTCTTAGACAACTACAAACCGCTCCAAAATGGACGTCTCTCCTCCAATCCTCACACACTCGTAACCTGTGTTGCCAAGTGTGGTTTGTTATTTATAGCCAAAACTATCTTTCAAAATGGCTTAAATCGGTTAAATTTTTCCATTTCCAGCTAACTTTATAGCTAAAGCCCATGCATTCGAACAAGTTGACGCATATCAATCCAGGTCCAAGAGTTGAACTGCCCTTGGCAGTCGGAAGAAACCGAAGGACCCTCTTCTGTTCGTTACTACCCTTTTCGAATAGGGGAAGGCGCGACCCCATTCCAATTTTTTCTAGTTGCTCAGTGCACAGGGAAATTTGTCGTAATGAAGACCCCATACACCAGAACAAATTATTATTTAAAAAAAAAATGTACATTTAAGCTTACTCTCACTTTTTTAAATGGCTAGACCAGATCTAACACTAATGTTAAATTTCTATCGAATAAATTGAAGAAAAAAGAATCAGCTAGATCTTATAAAAAAAGAGGGCTAATTTGGTAACCCTGATCGTAGCTTTTCAGTGCCAGGCCGTCGTTAATGATCAAGGTATCTCTATGCCTGTTACAGCCTTCTATTTCTCCGTTTGCAGCGCATTTAAAAACATCCAAAAATTACTAGGATGGTGGCTTTTCTGCTATGTCTAAAATAGATATTTTAAAGATAGCTCATGGAATAATGAATGCATGCTATTTGAACGCATACTCTAAACGGTATACTTTCTCTGTATTTCGACCGTTTCACTCTCTGGCCATCTTAACGCTGACTGAAGATGGGGTACTGCATTACTGCATCAATGATTCGTGTCTTTTTCTTCGTTGTTTTGATCATTATCTTTCGTTTTGAATTTCGACAATGATTGACGAATGATACCAAAAGATGATACGAATTCCGGTAGCGTTGACTACGTTTTAGGACCAAAACACGAAGTGATAACGGAATAAAGGATCAGCAGCAGCCTTTACGCGTCCGTTGTTGAACATATACCTTCCAGAGATCCCTCCATCATGGGCGTCACGGAACCAATACTTTCTGAATGTGTTTAGTTTGTCACGCCCTCTTCTATGATCTCTGCGGATCCATGTTGGGAGTCGTGATGTTCAGCGATTGTTTGACCAATCCATTGTCATCTGAGTTTTCTAATGGATTCTATGATGTTTATAACTCAGGTTTCTTCTCTAATATACTGTACTGTCTTGTGATTTCTCCATGCGATGTTAGATAATCATTACTTACTGACCTCTTTTTGATTCAACAAAAAACGACTGTAGATGCTAGAAAGTTAGTGCTCTATCTATAATTCAATAATTCGTTTAAAAGGAACAATTCTTCATTCGTTTTCATAGTTTATTGTCTCTGATGTTTAATAATTGCATTGTTATAAGATTTTGACATTCAGCTCGTATTTCGACCAATGCTCATATAAAAAGGTGGTCCAATGACTCATTCTTTAACATAAATCATCTAAATCTCGGTTTTCATATAAAAATGGTTAACTACCACAGTTGAACGAAGATTACTGACCATTACTTCCTGGCAAGGCATACTTTTGATTATTTACTAATTTTAGTTAACGATTTCTGCTGGTATTTAGCTTCATTTTAACAGCTGTTTTTTAAAAATTATTTCTATTAAACTCAGGCCAGGTTCTCTTCAGCAGCGAGCCAATAAATAAATGTGCGCTAATGAATCAATGAAATAAGAGGTTTATCAGCACGTAGTCGGAAGTGTGGAGTACCAAATGAGGGTCGAACTCACTAGCGTATTAATGGTCTCCGAGACTGACGTCCTAACCAGTGCTCCACGAAGAGGCAAATTCTTAAGCTATTTTACTAAATTCAGTTTAATACGACACAAAGTTACAAGCTTGGTGCTCTAAGTGAGGACCGATTTCATTCTGCCTTATAATCTACGAGGATCCATTTATTTATCATTTCATGTTCAAAAAGCACTTTTCTTTCTGGCTTTGGTACTTCATGTAATAAAATTCATTTGACGAATTGACTTGAACATATATGGCAAAATCGTTAATTCAAAACAGAACGCAGAATTTCTGGCACGTGTTGTCTGTTTTCTTTATTAGAATTTGTCTCTTGGTAAAACGGTCTCTCACTTGGCAGGAAAAAAATATCAAAAAGTGACCTCGAACAAAGAGTCGATTTATAGCTAGTTGTTTTATGCTTGTATTATTTTGCATACTAGGATCATACCAGTCAAAGATGACGGAATTATTTACGTATGGATAAATTATACGAATATATATCTTAGCATAAATGTAATTATTGCAAATGAGAACATCTTGAATAAAATGTATATTTCCTGTCGCTTCTCTACAACTTTTCTAATTAAAAAAAGAATAAAGAAAAATATGAAGAGTAAGGGAATGAACCTGGGTACCCCATAAAACAAAGAGAAAAAAACAACAAACAAAACAATCTAAGATTTAAAAAAAAAAAAAAAAATAAGTGAGAAACACGAGTTTTTTTTTGTTGAAAAATCAGAGATGCCAATATTTCATGGTATTGTTTTCTGTGCTTGTAGTAAGACACCAGCAGTAGTTTTAGAGTGATGTAGACGCATACAAACATCAAAGCATTGCTTTAACCCCTTCCTCTGTTTGCTTTAGCGTGACAGAAACCAACAAATAAAAGTGACATAGGCTTTTATACATCATGATTTTTTACAGTAACAACACGTCCAAAGAACCTTCAGTTTGCACGTTTCATTCTCTATCGGTGATTTTTTTCTTGCAGTTGATGAAATAGAGTTCTTCCTCAAAGACCTAAACAGTTTCATTATAGATGGCTGTAACCAGCACGAATTACCGTGCGTGGAAGAAAAAAAGAAAAAAGAAAGAAAAAATAGCCACATGATATGGCTGGCAGGGTGCACAGAAATAGAAGAGCAAAATTGTGCAGTGTTCCACCTGAATGAGGCACTCCTTTGGTTTCTATTGATTTTTCTAGAGTCTGACCAAGTTTGGCGAAAGAGAACAAAAAACCAGAACAAAAAAAATCAAAAACAAACAAACAAAAAATAACAAAACAAAACAAGAAAAACAATTCCATCATTACTAATAGTTGATGGATACAAGTAATGAATACTTGGATAAATCTATACGAGTTTCCCTCGCTTCCCGAAAGTTCACTTTACACCACTTTTTCGCCTTTACGAAAAAAAGCAAATATCATTGGATCCCAGACTTATTTCGTTGACGAATCCTCATACAATTTACCAAGAATCACGGAACGCATAACTATATTTCAAAGACGATCCTCGTCATCCTAATTTTAAAATAATACTAAATGAAACACAAATTGTTCTAAAGAGAGAATTTATACACATAGAAAACATTTAATGAATGACACATTAAAATGAAAAACAACCGTTTTTCAATTGTTAAGAATTTGTAATTGCTGTGAAAATCTTTTGAATTTTTTTGAAATTCAAAGCAGATCATGGTCTTTTATTAAAAAGAAAAATACCTAATCTAGCGGAACTACAGATTTTTTTTTTTGCTAAACCCTGGGATTCAGTGGACCCAATGTTGGGGAAACACATTTCTAGATGTATTTTCCACCTTTATTTTGCTATCCACAGTCTGGATTATCACTAGAAGTTTATAGAAGAGGAAATCTATCCCCGGAGACTTTTGTACGAGCTGAATAGGTGGTTCCATCTCTAATATTTTAAATATCTGAACGATGTTCATTCAGATATTATTTTCAATTCGCCTTCCCACAAAGGTAAATGAATGTAGGCACCCAATAGCTTGTGCATTGGGCGTGTCCAGGTATTGCCCTATCCCAACGGCTTTTGTACGCCTACCTTACCCAGTTAGTGCAATGGGGATAGTATTGGGTGGGAGAAGGGTCTCCACGAACAAAAATCCTACTCATTATCGATTAAAGGTCGAACCACAGCGACGCTATTTATTTGCAGAATCAATAACTTCGTTCAGTTTGATCAGATATTCATAAAATCATTTACGTATAAAAAGGCGCCTGTTACACTTATAGTATCAGTAGCAACTACCAACCTTCCTAATCTCTCATTGAACCGACTTTTTCTCCCGTCCTTTCCTAAACTCTAAACTACCTTTCTTTTTTATCCTCTACAATATTATTCCATCACACTTATAGTACTTGTAGCGGTCATCAGCTCAGCTTGTAATAGACTTATAACTGTCAGCAAAGTGGCGGGTAATGAACTTATTTCTTCAATTTACTATCTTGTACCAGGTCTTTAGTACGTATTAAAACAAGCATATATGAAGATAAGTAAGCAGGCAGTACCCTTATGCTGGCTACACCTTCAGCTATAGCAGCCTGGGCTACATAACACATCACTACTTACTTGCCCCGTTTGTTATGCGTGTGTGAATTGGCCGACAAGCACCCGAAGTGGCGTCGCTCACTTCGACCTGCGCTATTTCACCCAGAGAGGGGGCAGATGAATTTGTACTTTTCCCAAAGGAAATACTATGAAGTGAACACAATCAGTCCCAGCCAGGGTTTGAACTTGGCTAAAAGAATCCATTGTCAGTGCCACTAACGACTCGGCCATCCCACACACCTAAAAACTAAGATAAGACTCCATGAAATCTGTGGAATAATGGAAATCCTCAATCTCAGAACTATACAGTAATGCTAAATAATATATCAGCTGAAACGTCGAGTTCAAAACAACTAAGATGAAGACAACAGTAAGGGAAACATGCAGAAGAATGAGAATATTTCACCCCCCCACCATCCGGAGCGCTTATGGGTAAACAATATGACAGTTGATGCCCTTTACCACTGAAAGACATTCTATCCTACAGCTTGGCAGTTGCAATATTGGCCCCAAACCTAGTTAAGGAATAGGGAAGGTCGGCTCTCAGGCCAGCATCCCTGCACCGAGAAAACCTTCAATTGATACAGAAACAATGAATCAAAAAATCTAATGGAGATGAAAAAAACCAAAAAAAAAAACTCCAAAAAAACATGGCCCAATGTGCTTTGTCACATTGGAGGACTTAATTTGGAGACATCAGCACAAACATCAGTGGACCATATATATATATAAAATCATAAGAATTAATAATTGTCATCTACAGACAACTGTTTTGTTGTATTACATCTCTTCAGTGTGGCTATAGACTATCCAACATCCAGTACCACACATTCCAAAGATGCATGTTTGAAAGGAATCAGACATTATTATGCCAGGAGTAGCCAGCCATAATAATCAGACAAAATAAATTTATTGTACAAAATTAGATATTTCATAACTAAATTTAGAGTGACAGCCAATCTAAATATTTCACATCTTAATTCAAATAGATAATTTTAGATAAAAGATCTTTAATCTATAATTTTTTCTGATGCACTGACTTGTATTTCTGGGAATGTCAACTTCATACAATGGCTAGTTGTCGAGTTATGTAGGAGCATACGACCACAGATCTTCAATTATAGTTAGATATTAACAAACAAAAGATATAGAGAGAAGTACTATATAGAATGATATTAGTCTGAATAATTCATGGAATTAAGTAGCAATGGTCTCAGTATTATTTTCTATGGACAGACTCATTCTAAAATGGTGAAAAGCAAGAAGAAAAACAACTATAAAAGGTCTAATGTAAGATCAAAATATAGATAATTTAGTAATGAGGATTGACCTAAGGCCTCTTAGCAGCCATGTTGATTCTTTGTAAAATCCATAAATATTCCGTATACGAATAGTTCCTTCTGTTAAAGTATCAGATTTCCAGTTTGTATTGAGGAAAGGCTGAAACGTTTTGCATCATGAAGAGGAGGAGGATTGAGATTTAAAAGGATTCAACAATTTTCTGAAATACAAAATTTGTAAAAAAAACTCTTAAAACAACAACAAAAAAAAAACAAAAACAACAAAAGTAAAGAAAAAACAAACAAAAAACAAAACATTGACAGAAACTCCTTACCACATAGAAGAACACTCTCTCACACACACACACAAGAAAAAAAAAAAGAGCCGACCCTCTCTCACTCAAAAAAGAGAAGATGCTTTTTTTTTGTTTTGTTTTTTTTTCAAAAATTGTGAGTTCAGTGTTGACAATATTTAGATATCTTTTTCATATTTCAAAGTCCAGTGTTGCCAATTGAGATGTTAGAAATTTTTATGAATTTTGAAAAAATGAAGAAAAAAAAATCACATCAAAATTGGCAACCCTGATGCACAGAACATATGAAACCAACACACACACACACGCTCTCAAACAGATATGAAGCAAAACACACACACGCTCTCTCAAACAGATATGAACCAAACACATACACGCTCTCTCAAACAGATATGAACCAAAACACACACACGCTCTCAGATATGAAGCAAAACACACACACACACACACGCTCTCTCAAACAGATATGAAGCAAAACACACACACACACGCTCCCTCAAACAGATAAGAACCAACACACACACACATGCTCTCAAACAGATAAGAACCAAAACATACATACACGCTCTCAAAAAGATAACAAACACACACATACACTCAAACACACACTCAAATAGATAAGAACCCATTTAGACATAGAAAAGAACCCTTTACATACACACACACAAATTCACATGTACCCGAGAATTCATTCTTAAAAATCCAAATGAAAACATAAAAGATGTTTATTTATTAATTTTTTTTATTATAGTTTCATTTGAAAAAAGATGATTAATGTTTAATGACAGTCTTACAGCTACTCTAACATCCATCTATGACAAACACCTTCCTTCATTGAAGTACCAGCCATTCCGTCAAGTGGCCACTATGAACAATTCCATCATCATAGCTTCTTGCAAATTGGGGTTTTCCATACTTCAAAGACGTCCCCAGGGACTTCTCCAGCTATGGAGGAGAGGTGTTCTGATAAAAATGACAAAAATCAGATGTGGTTGTAATACTTATGCCACCCTTGGGGTGGGTTTAACGACACCAAGGGTAGTGTCCAGATTGCCATCAGAGCCCCCACAGCAGTACAATTCAAAATAGAAACCAGATCAAAAACAGTCTGGGACAGAAAATAAAAACATTCGGAAAATCTCTTACAATCAGTCTCGCCCCCACTGCCCCACCCATTTTCTCCCCCCCCCCAATGTAGAAGGAAAGTTGTTTTTTTTTGTTTGTTTTTGCAAGGTTTTTTTTTTTGTTTTTGTTTCTTGAAACATATAAAAATATTATTATTAATTAATTTGTTCTGTAATTTCTGGTGATGTGAAATTAGTTTAATGAGAACAGGTGAAAGTTTAAAGTCTTGATTTCCTGTGTTTTATTTTAATGAATTTCCCTCCTACTACCGTGTCTGCACCTGTGAAGGATAGAGGCACCGAAAGGATTGGATGGCTCACACTGATTAAGGCCTTTGTCACCTGGAATCTTCTCCCACAGGCATTTCACTCCAAACATGCCGAACAAACTCCTATTCTTCATCATAATCATCATCATCATCAACACTGGTCTGACCTTCCTTCAAATGATGGTATGACATGCAGTCATTTGCTTTCGTTCAACAGGTCGACAATCCAGTCAGTTCCAAAAATGCCCAAGAAAAAAAAAAAAAAAAAAAAAAAAAAATAGATAGGATTTCCATTCAGATTTTATTTTGCACTGCAAAAGTAGATACACCCAGCCAACTGTTTGTCGACCAGAAAAATGATGGAAAAAGAGAGGGAGAGGGAATGGGGAGAGAGTGGGCAAGAGAGAGAGAGAGAGAAGGGAGAGAGGACGAAAGGAAGAGAGAGAGAGAGGACAGGGACATAGCGGAGAGGAAGAGGGAGGGGAGAGAGAGAGAGTGAGAGAATAAGAGGGAAACAGAAAGTGGTGCTGCTATGACTGCTGGAAGAAACGGTCAGATCAAAAGCTGACTTAATTCCAGTAAGTTGGATCCATCATTTTCTACGATGTTTGCGATATCGGTGACGCCGATAGAATGAGGAATGGAGAGAGGCAGCAGTATCCTGAGGTAAGCTTGTCAATGGAATGACACGTTTGTACATTTCTTGGACCTGAGACTCTGGAACCCAACAATCTGGAAATCTAGAAGAGAAAAAAAAGAATCCTTTATAAGGATTTGCAAGTGAGAAACGGGAATCAACTCTATTCAAAAACAAATTTCTCCTCAACAAAGCCAGGAACAACGAAAATGAGAATTCTTGTGCGGGAATTTTCAAAGTTTCTAGCAAAAAAAAAAAAAGACATTGCCAAATTCATCAACTTGTAATTCTTTGGAAGTTTTTTTAGAAAGGTATGAAATGAGACAAAGGAATCATAACGAATTCTTGTGTAAAAAAGAAAAGATATTTCCCCCTCTGACATCTGTTTTGCATTAGCAAAATCCTAAATATTCAAGTAATATGTAAGCAGTAACATTCCAAACATATATAATCATATTCAAGAGTACAATGGTAGCCAGGCTCAGACATCCGCGGAACGCTGCCGAGCCAGGCTCAGACATCCGCGGAACGCTGCCGAGCCAGGCTCAGACATCCGCGGAACGCTGCCGAGCCAGGCTCAGACATCCGCGGAACGCTGCCGAGCCAGGCTCAGACATCCGCGGAACGCTGCCGAGCCAGGCTCAGACATCCGCGGAACGCTGCCGAGCCAGGCTCAGACATCCGCGGAACGCTGCCGAGCCAGGCACAGACATCCGCGGAACACTGCCGAGCCAGGCACAGACATCCGCGGAACACTGCCGAGCCAGGCACAGACATCTGTGGAACGCTGCCGAGCCAGGCACAGACTCTCATAGATGCCAGGGGCTAAACATAGCGATAAAGAATGAGATAGATTTTTGAACCTAATTTCTGATCAGATAATCTTATAAACTTCTCAAACTCTCTCCTAAAGATAGAATTTGTGAAAAGTGACTAAAACAACAAAGATGAGGACACTATTCAAAGTAAATCAGTAATAATCAGTATAATCATAGTATCAATACTCTCATCACATTTACAACATTGACCGATTGGTGAAAAATACTTACATATTTTCCGGAGTCCAATGCAATAAAACTTTCACTTTTCCTGACTCTTCAGTTCTTCGTGCAATCACCTAGAGAAATGATCAGAAAAAAGTTGTAAATAAATAAGCTTCAAGTAACAGAATAGAAAACAAACTTAGGAGGATTCCCAAAATGCTTATCCTTTTTAGTAACATGCTTGAAAGGAAAAAACATTTTTTTTTGATCTGTGTTGCCTAATAATGACTATGGAACAGCAGAATGCAAACTCTTCTCCATGGAACCCAAGGGTTCTATAAAACAAAGTGACATTTTGGCAATGTACTTCAGTCTTCATTACATGAATGATTCCTTCACAGCTTATGGGTTTATACTAATACTCGCTCGGATAATTCCATAAATAAGGCCAAAATCCAATAGTTACCTATCTAGAAAGATAAATACTCAGGTTTGAAGATCATTGCAATAGAATAACCATCTGAGAGGAGTAGTGAAAAGCAGCCAAAATCAAGATGAAAGAAATACTAGTTGAAAAATTATTAATAATTGATGATGCTTCATTCAAGGCATTTAGAAAATAATGCTATTACTTATAATTCTGGTGTATATAAAATAAAGATAGCGAAATATTAGGTGGTCACAGAAGATAAGAAATGGCTATAAAGTTAGATTTGAATGATTACAGCTCAAAGACTCCAAGATCTGGTTGGTAAGGCAGCTGTTGTGTTAAGAGAGGGTTCAGGAGGAGAAGGAATGCAAGTTTAAATCTAGCTGGGTAGTTCACTTTATTCATCTCTGATTTATGTTGTGTTTATTTTTTTCATCTCTGATCTATGTTGTTCAATAATGGTCTGAGAGTTATTATAGAGAGCAACCAAAACTGAGATAAATGAAATACTGACCGAAAAATTAATAACCCAAAAGAAATTAAAAAGGTAAGGATTGAATTTGAAGGAGCCAGAAACACTCTCAGAGTGGATCAATTTTGCTTCACACAAGGACAGGCTACTTGATGGTCTTTAAAAAAAAAAAAAAAAAAGAAAAAAAGAAAAAAAAAAGAAAGCAAGACAAATAATTTTAACTAACAGATCTAAGAACAGTTACACCTCTAACAAACACCTTAAGTAGAAGAGAATCAAGAGAAAAACAATTCTCAAGAAATGATAAGTCCAAGTAGTAATTCTGTATAGCACCAAAAAAGTAGAACAAGAGAAAATAGAATACAAAGTGCATTTATGTGGTGGGGGAAGAGATAAAATTATTGCCCCAGTGGGAAGAAACTGCTTTCCTTGCTTTGCAAATGATAGGAATATGGACGGCTGCCATCAATGAAGGGCAGGTAATCCAGTGTAGGGATGGAGAAACACTGGCCTGTATTGATGTAGTTGATAAAGGCGCAAGTTATCAACCCTGCTGATTGTCATATCAACAGCAATAGATGAAATAAGAGGATGACCTCTGTAGATGATGTTTACCTCTTTTGGTATAAAGAAGCCACATAATACAACACTTTCTAGTAAATGAAATGAGTTTGGCTATTTGCATCAAAGATGTATGATCAAAAAATCGGAAGAGGTAAAAGAAGGAAAAAAAAAAAAAAAAAAAAAAAAAAAAAGAAAAGCCTAGTGAAATTGTTTGATTCTCCTATGATTGCAAAATTTTATTTCATTTGGTAATTTTTGTGATGCAGCTTTTTTTGAAGTTCAACTGTTCAAGTGAATACTTATGGTGTGAAGGTCAACATAGGCAAACAACTTGAAGTGTTGGACCACACACACACACAATGTATCTAAACAGAGTCTACATATCTAGACACACTAATCTTGTGGTCAGAGAGTACAGCATCATCTTAGCCAAAAGGTGGCTGAAGTGAATGGAAATCAACAGCACAAAAAATGGTTACTTTCATCATCAGATTAAGATAAGTGTGGATGAATAAATAACTTGTTTCATTATAGTATTTGATAACTGGTGGGTCTGGTTTTTTGAAAGGGGCAAAGAAAAAAAAATGTTTATATATCTTTTGATAAAGTCTTACTAAAAGAAAACTGAATAACAAGCTTAGGAAATATGTTGGGTTGAGTTTCATTATCAAACTGTGTTTAACCCATTGGAGCCTGAGACTGGGCCACTTGCAGATATACCTTCGCTAGACATTTGGGGTAAATTTCACTATGTCAGTACTGCCTGTATAACGGAGCAAATCAGCAGTGCAAAGCAGGAAATTGCTCCAACAAAGTTGCTCACACTCAGGATAGTGCTCATCGTAAATTATTTCATCATGATCAGATGTTTTGAATTATTCACAAAAATGCATGAACATAGGGTGCAACCATCAGATTTACCCTGTTCCTACGGGTACGGGAAAGTACTACAAATACTATTTAATGGAAATTGAGGTACATGCTCTTAGCGATACCACGGTGGCTAGACACCACATTGGTGAACCAGTACTATGGTTTCAACTCTAAGATAATCTATTAAACATCTTTTCAATACTCACAAAAGGATAATAGACAATTTCCCAAAAACGGTTTTGTTAAAAAAGTGAAAGAGGTAACTGTTTAAATTGATGCCCAACCCAAGCTGAATTAGAAAATTCAAAGTGTTGTTGGAAATTTTCTCGAAATATCCAACAAGTCGCAAATAGGAGGATCCAGATTAGAATGAATAACGAATATTTCAAATTTTACCTCTTAATTAGCTGCTCTAATTGATATAGAATATAAACTGAAAATCATTGAGAACATTCTGATCTAGGCATTAAGCATCTTAATAGCTTAATCTTGAGACAGTTAAGCATCAAAGAATGAGAATTATATCATTGTGGACATTGAAAGCCAAATACAAAAAAAAAAAAAAAAAAATCTCAAGAGTTGAAATGTTTCCAGCAAGACGGAAAAACAAGTCCGATTAATTCCTTTGGATGCAAGAAAAAAAAAAAAAAAAAAATCCCAGCTTTAATTATTAAAGCCAATTTAGGAAACAGAATCTTTTAATCAATTATTACAACTGAAGGTTCTACATTTCCCTTGGGAGTTTGTTTTTGAGAATTTTAATGAGATTCGAGTATTAACTCATTATTTCTAAGCAGCATTTGAAGTGCTCTTAGAATAAAAAAAGGAAAAGGTTTTCCTCAATTTTCAAACTATAGGATTATCACTGGTTTGGCAAACTAAGATTTTGGGAGTGTTTTCCACAGCTATAGGACCTCAATCATCAGGGCAAGAGGAATATGAACCACACCCTTCCTTTAATCAGGATCTGAGAACATAACTTGGATTTAAAGGTATTTCAATTCTTTTTGCTAAAAATTTTGATTTTCAAGTTTGACCCATTTGGTTACAAAGTCAAGCAAGTTATGTCAGACCTTTGACTTAGTCTTGTGACTAAAAGGGTCTTCTTTTTTTTTAATGCATCATGGAATTCGGTACGGACATTTCAATTGGGAGTGCTTCGGTCTGTAGAGAATGAAGTTGTACATGTGGTTAATTGAGTCGACATCAATTGATAAAAAGTTCCACTTGTGGAAAAGTGCAGAGGCCAAATGATCCACTTGCACTGAAGTTATTTAACACGTAAGGAGAGAAACACATAAGGACAGGCTACGTGACAAATTCTTTTTGTTTGTTCAAATTCCAATTGCGTTTCTACAGATAAGATATTTGTTTCTTTTTCTAAGATTCAAGCAACATTGTTGAAGGACTTGTAAATATTCTGAAATGGCTGGGTCAAAGAGGCCAAAAGAGGTGAGAGAGTGGAGGACTAGGAAGCCTCTTCTAGAAACCCATATACATATATATATATATATATATATATAGCTTTACAATCATAGAAAAAATAGAAAAAACTACTCCAATTGACATAACTAAAGTTCTAGAGAAACACGAAGACATGTGGATCAACAAACTTAAAACTCCATATCCTAATGGATTAAACACTAAACTGAACGACCCTCATCACACAGAACCCTAATACACAAAACTCCTACCATTAATATCCTCACACCCACATCTTAGACACATTCAATAATGGAAGCTTCAAAGTCACCCAGACCCATAGGAAAAACTTCACCTTAGCCAGTTATAACCCCTGTCCAAATCATAGCCAAAACATTTTCAATAACTTTTAAGGTTGATACCTATGTAGCTCCTTGACCTCACCATCCCTCCATCTACACTACCCCACACATACCAAAAAATCTAAATCCACATCACTCCCCCCTACCTTGACACACTCTGCCCTCCCCAAGACCAACTGCTGCTGCTTTACCAAAGACCTGATACCTACTGGACATTCTCCCACTCAGCGGGAGGCCTCCAGCAGCCCTGACAACACAATTCACCCACAATGCATAGCTCCTGGCAGTGGACTCTGGTTCCACATGGTAAATTTTGATACTCACTCACACAGCACACACCACTGATGATGGGAAGAATCCCAAAACATGTATGGACAGTTTACTTATAAGGATTAATAAACCTTACCTCCAAACACCTCACTCCCGAGTCTGTCTCACTCTCTACAGTACACATTATATATACATATATATATATACACACACACACACACTAGTATATCTTACTATATAAAAGCTATTGTCATCAATTATGTAGATTTGTTTATCAGTTAGGAGGATGATATCTAAATGCAGTACAGCAGAGACAAACTGACTGAGAAGCAGCAGCCAACACCCCTTCCAGTAGTATGGTAACCCCCAACCCACTCAATGTAAAAAGAGGAAGGGGGAGAGGTAGGGAGATTATTTTGTTGAAAAGTAAAACCATTGCTTATTTTAGATAAAAATCTCAATAGAAAGGCTATCCTTTGTTTCAGGTCACTACAAAATCAAAGATCACTGACTTGGTGAAACAAATCATAGATGGATTGAAATGATACAATGGGCTATAATTAGTAAATATCAACTCAATATTTACTTCCATTAATTCAATATTAATGGAGTCAGTAATTCATTTTAATAATTCAATGACAGGACCTGTTATTTTAGACGGATTATATATGAACCACACCCTTATATGTGTGTTTGAATTATCAGGAATGAAACAAACTCAGGGATAAAAGTATACGGATACTTCATTTGTTAATTGACAAATTAATTAGTATGCTACACATGTTTTGGGAAGGCTGAAGGTTAGGTTTCCAATAGAGAAATTTAGCATCAATTTTTTTGCTTTCAAAGCAAAAATGGAAATCAAGAATGAAATCCATGGGTGGCCACAGTGGTGATATATATATATATATATATATATATATATGGGAAGAATAAGAACATCATGTCTGAAAAGAATTCAGAACCACAAACACACTATATATATATATATATATATATATCTCCATACAAGTTACTGCAAGTACGACATAGGTGCTGCCAACAATGCTCTCATATGATGACACTGGGATCAGGCTTGGTTTGGGGGGGGGGGGGGTCGAAAGATCATTCGGTCAGAGAGTGGGAATGCCTGATGAAACTGAAGCCTCATCATATATTTCTTTTTGGAATCACAACCTTCCAATCAATGTTAAACAGCTCTGACATCAAGTTCTTAAAAATGAGACAATTCAATGATGTGAGATTGACCAGATGGCAAGGTCATAACACAGAGGTTAACATGAACTTTAGCTGGAAAAATGAGACTATGTACTACATTATCCAATCTGGACCAACTAGCATTCTTAATTTAAAAACTGGTGACTCGTCCTGACAAACAAAAGAATCCCTTGTATTGTGGTATTTTTCCAACACTGGTTCACTTCACTCAATTCACTAATCTCAATTCAAGATTTATGCTGTTGTCAACGCAAGCAATTAATTTTAGTAAGATGGTTCTGAATTCTTTTGACATGATGCACTTATTCTTCTGATATGTATATAACTACTTTCTGTTTGATCCAACAATAGACAAGTGATCGTATTAGTTAACATATATTAGTTGTATAACTACTTCCTATTTGATCTAACAATGAACAAGTGATTGCTGACACAAAAAACTGCCCAAGACTCAAGTTAAAGGCTTTAGAAAATAAGGAAATATTGTGATTCAGAGACTCTCAAAACCAACTGATCTCAATTTTTCTATAATTTTTTCCAATCCCGACTTAAATATAGACGGATTTACAGTTGAATGGAACATTGGTTACACTGAATAGCTGTTTAGTGAGACAAATAGTACAATCACAGAATCAAACGCACGGAATATTTCGCTCGTCTTTCATGCAAATCTGTTTAAAAAGGAACAAAGAATTATCAAGGACAAATCTTGGTCTTCAAGTGTTCTGCTAAACCCGGAATCCACTACAACTATATCCTATTAAGTTGTTTGTAAAATAATGGTTGAATTGATAAGTTGCATAATAATGTTTTTCATCATAAGTTTAGGGCCTTGAACATGCAAACTATTTTATCTGAAAGAAACCAAACAAGACAAAACAGGTCTATAAAAATAATGGTTTATCTTACAATATATACATGCAGACCAAACAAATAGAGAGAGTATATTATGCTGCAGCATAAATAATCTGTGGTATAATGAAATCAACCATTATTCCCCAACAACTTAATATTTGATCCAACAATAAACAAACGATTGTTGACACAGTAGACTGCCAAAAGACCCAAGTTGAAAGTGGGCTTTAGAAAATAAGGGAACCTTGAGAACCAAAGACTTTCTAAACCTGCCCATTTGCCAACTGCTTTATGCTCTCACAGTTCTTAAGTGGAGAAAGGACTTGTTAATTTGTTCAACAAGTGTTTCTTATTTCCAAAGTATTAGTATGATTGTGCGTCATTAGGAACAAGTAGAAACAGGGCTTGGGGAATTGTAAAGAAGCTTTCAGTTATTGTAGAGCAATTAAGGTATCAAGTTTATATTAGATTCCTCTGCACTAAACTGTTCATGGGAATAAAGTCAGTGTGAAGAGGCTTAGGGCGCAATCAGCAACAGGTCGTGGAGTGTGAAGAGAGCAGTGTGATATGCAGAGTGCCCTGTTCATCAACTGCATCCTGATTTGTCTCCAGCCATCCTGGCTATCTATTGCCTCTGGACCCAGGAGGAGAGAGAGAGGGGTTGAAAATGTGTGCAACCCTCTCTCACTTAAATTCAAGTCAAGCGCAAGTCATGACTACAGATCAACTGCTGGTAGAGCATAAACCAGAACCGCTATGTGTGGCAGAGTGAAATCTCAAAAGGAGCCAATATGGCAGAAGAGTCTGCAACTGCTTATTTCATAAGCGGATTTTTCTGAAACATAGTTATTAAGAAAGACTGGTGTTTCACTGGTAATGTGTAAAAATGGTGTTAATGTAAATAAAGTACGTTTACTTTTTCCAGCTGAAAATTGACTTGAAAAAAAAACCAAAAAAAACAGCCTAATCCTATGTCATTATTGAAAATATATTTTCTCGTTCTTTTCAAAAAACCTTTGTCCTTTTCACATCAAGCAAAAACAAGAAAATACTCGAAAACTAATTTTTTTCAAATTCTAACTACATTTTTAAAATAGGGTGTAAGAAAAAAGAAAAATGAAAAAAAGAAGAAAAAACACACCCAAAACGCCAGTTACTACATCAAAGCTGCATTAGAAATATACACACATAACATTTAAAAAAAAAACAAAAAAAAACACTACAGACATTAGATTAGTATTTCTAGAGGCAGATGAACATTTTAGATTTCATAGATAACACCCTACAGTATTTACACTACTGGTTAAGGGTACTTAAAATGTGCCTTTAAATTCTTTGAACTCTTGTGAGACCAAAACATTTTCTCAAACTCACTGTTCATTATAAATCAGCCTTTTTCAATGGAGCGTGGGGGTGGGGGTGTTTCCATGGAACCCTTGAGTTCTGAAAGTTTGTTGGGGGGGTTCTACAGGGTTTTTTATACACATGAGGAGATGAAGCACTGACTTCTGCATCATTTGTATCTTTTAGTACGATTAGCAGTTTTGATGACTTGACACTAGAAGAACCAGATTTTACAGAAAAAAGACCAGCTGCTATTATTTTTTTTACAATGGTTATAAGTTTCAGTTTTTCAAAGGAAAAATCTCTAATAAGCTATAATCTCATGATATACATATATATTTAGCAATAAATTTAGCTGAAAGTGGAAAAAATCTAGCTGATTTTAACCATTTTTTGAGGGTACATCAGGGAAAATATTCTTTTAGAATTTTCATTTTTATTTTCAAACTCAAGATCCATAAACTGATTTTTTTTTAGCTGGAACGTTTGCTTTGAGAATATTTTAATATTTTTAGAGTCCGATACTAATTTGTTTTCTAGCAAATCCACTACAAATCACGTTTAATAAATGAAATGTACAATTTTTATTAATTTTTTGAAGCATTTTTCAGCAGGAGGAAAATAAAACTAAAAACTAAAAAGGACCTCCCCCGCCGAAATTTGAGTTTGCAACACTGCGTGCAATAGACTTCTCATTCCAGTTTTTGTCTCAAATGTTTCAGTTCTCATTACGTAAATGTAAACTTTTTATATAAAATAATTCGTTATAGATTCATAATTTGTCTTGGTATTAGTAATCCATTAAGCATTTACACACAGCTCAACCTTATACCAGCACACTTTTAAAATGAGTGTTTTCAGTGATTTATTTTTCTCCCTAACAATCTGTATAAAAATGTAGACAGTTTGATTTCTAGTTTTATTCAATTGATAAAATGTCAATGAAATAATTTTGAATTAGAATAAAACTAATTAAATCAGTTTCTCTCGAAATTGATAAATTTCCAGTGACAAATAATTTGTTAGGATTGAAAGCACAAAAAAATTACCAAGAATTTTACTATTACAAAATTCTCATTGAATATCAAGTTTTTCACTTTTTGTGTTTCCATTGTTTTGATGTATATTTTGCTCAAATTGAATGAAATTTTGATCAAATTAAAACTAACATTCAATCTATTAAAAAGAAAAAGATTCAGGTGAATTTCACTTAGATTTTGATTAGTTTTCAGTATGAATGCAGACAACAGATGTCAAATGAAATTTCATTATTATTTACTTATTAAATAAACATACCTCTTCGGGCACCTCCATAAACAATTTACATTAGAGATACTTGTTTGACATCAAAATGTACATTAATCCAAGTGACAAAAATGTGTGAAACTTGATAAAAAAAAAACAACAAAAAATCAGTCCACCAGTACAGAGAGATATTTATGAGGCATATCTTATCCATAAATTCTTCTCAACAGCTGACAACTGTTGGTTATGAGCTCATTCATCAAATTTAGGGTGTTTATTCTTCATATGATATCAATAAATACATATTCTGTATTTTATTAAAGCTATTTTTGCATTACACTACTTGGAATTAAAAAGAGTAATAAAAAAAAGAAAAAAAAAAAGAAAAAAAAAGAAAAATGCCCTTTCCCTGGTAACAACTGATTTAAAAAACATTCACAATCAACGGAGAACAGTCTGCCCTGATAATTCTGTAAAACCGAGAGTTTACTGTACTTATAATTCAGGTTTCAGAATTTGGATATGTATTGATTTATTGAGAAGGACAGCTATAGACTGTAACAGTTTCCGAGAAGATTACCAAAGTGGATTAATGGCTACCTTACCCTAAAAAGTTTCCAGTAAAACCAATGGATAAAACCAAGAGCTTGAGATCTCATTTCAAGTACCAGGTTAACAAGATTAATTGCAAAAGTGTTTGGGATCATTGAATCTTAGAGAGGAGCATTTTCTTTAAAAAGAGCATATCTAAGACAACCAAGATGAATGGAATGTCCTGAGCAAAGTGTCATCAGGAAGACAGGAGGATCTGATTCCAGTTTAGACAGCTGGATAAACTCTGACCTTTTTGCTTATGATTTTGGCAGCCCTGTCAGCGCATATTAATAGTAGACTATAACATCACAATTACAACAAATTATTTTCTTTTTGAGATGATATATATATATATATATATATATATATATATATATATATATATATATATATATATATATCAAAGTCCGTGCTGCACTGGCAGTTGGAGGCGACCCGAAGTCTCCTCTTTTGATTCATGAAAAAAAAAAAAAAAAAAAAACCCAAACCCCCCCCCAAAAACAAATGATGGAAGGCGCGACTTCGTTTTCAATTTCATTCCGACCTAATCACACTCTGCTCAGATGGCGTGATGGTTAGCATGCCTGTCTCACATGCAGAAGGACCCGGTTCGATTCCTGGTATGAGTGAAGAGTCTGGAAAAGTCTTCATTCAGGACAAGTTTCCCCGTTCACTTAGCAGCTGAGTAAACCTTGAGCACAACATGATAAGCATGTCCTTTGCTCACTAATCTAAGGCAGAAACAGAGTCTACCACATGCGTATCATGTGTCTGTGGACAATACGTTAATCACATAGAACATTATACAATGAAAATTTGAGATCTAATGACTTAGGATAGGACTTATTGATACACTTTTGTGTGAGCGTGCACAATTACATATAAGGACCCCCCCTCAAAAAAAAACACCCAAAGTTATCTTTTTGCTATATAGGGATTGATGCCATGTTACTAAGTTATGCAGAAATACTCCGTATTGTAGAATTTTGGGTGCAATTTGTTACAGTATGGCTGCCATGAATATTGAGACCATTCTGAACTAGATGAATGGTATCAAGACCGAACACTGAAGGTCTATCTCTCATTCTCTCCATACATATAGATCTCAAAACAGGAAAACACGTTTTCCTTCGTGATGGACAGCCTTAATAAAACACTCCAAAAAGAAAATGTTACCAGACCACGCTTTGATTATTGAATTTTTAGCCATAATATTATAACCTGTTGATAACAACACATTCCCAATGAGGCTTGGCAAAAAAATATAATCCAGTGCCGTCACGAATCCCCAATATCAAGGTATATAGTGCAGCAGAAACATTTGATGATCAATGGCATAAAGATTTGGATGGGGTGGGGGGTGGAGACAGTAAAAGAGGAAATGAAACCAAGAATAATGACCAACAAGGAAAACTTACAGTGCCATGGAATGTTATGGAGTCAGTACTGCCTTCTAAGTCGATTTGCGTAATCCTGGTCAGTGTTACAAGTTCTTGCTGGAGACGTTCCATTATTCCACTGTCAAAGAAATCGCCAGTTCTCACTGAAAAAGAAGAAAAAAAAATCTGATACAAATATGGAAAACATAACCAAATAACATTTTCTCAAAACTCCAGTCCAAACTGGAGATTGGAGTTGACTAAACCCACCATAACAAGAACGATCCTCATCTAATTTAGAGGAGCAAATTCTTTAATGATTGTCTTTCTTTTAATGATAAACCAAACAGACATATAAAAATAGTATTCAGCTACAGTGATTTGAAATCACAACCAAGTAGGCGGCTTTTAAATGACGAAGCCAAATCGACAAGTCCTTCATATCTACAAAAATTTACACAAAAAATACTCAAGGGAGTAGAAATATGAATGGATTTAGACCCTGCAGTTGTCAGGCTAGTCATATTATTTCATATAATTATATATTAAGTGGGGATATAATGTAAACTGGAGGATTAAAATAACTGCACCTTGCAGAACAATTATATTTTAATCCTTTTGTTTATGAGAAGACTGATTTGTTGATCCAGTTTTAAGAATGTACTAGCTTAAAAAATTTTCAAAAAAGCAGACAACAGTTAAATAGAGGCAGGAAAAATATTCAACAAATGTATCATTATCATCTACATATATTTTAGATTTAGTTTTTATCACTTTTCAATGAGTGCACTCATACTACACTATGATTGGTGGGGGCAGAAGTGTCACAGTGCATATATACTTCACTCTGATCCTAGGCAAAAGGCTGAGGAGAGACACTAGGTTGAGTGCACAGATACTTTGATCCAAAGCAGACGTGTTGATCCATATGTAAATAACCCGAGTCATTTTTGACGGGTACTACTAGTCATTATATAATTTATTTGCATCAGAGTTTTAGTAGGAATCAGTAATCATAAAATGAAGATTTTTTTTTTCTCTTCATACACAATCTGTAAAAGAGTGAAGTGGATGAGTGTTAAGAGACAAGAGTTGTTAGCAATGAATAATTAAATCATTTCCAGAAATAAAAATCACATTTGAATAAAATCGCTAATTTGACCGATAATATGCCTATTGTGAATAACCATCAAGTGGAAGAGACGTGGAAGAGACATGGAGAGAGAGAGAGAGAGAGAGATGGGGAGAGAGAATTGGGGAGAGAGAAATTTGTAGGAAAGTCGTTTTTGTTTACGAGATAAACATGTCTTAGCAAGTTATTTGTTCAGCACCGCAGATGAGATAACTGGTCTTACAATAGTATGTTATTCTCTTGCAAGATGACAAAACCACACCAAATAGTGTAAAGTATGTTTATTAAGTGCAAAACGTCGAGAGTAGATACAAAAATACTGAATGTAATGCAGCCTTATGTGTAGACTGATATTTCAAGAGATTTCATATTGTTTAATTATTAAAGTATTATACGCTTATGTAAATATCACATTTATTAGCTATACCGTTGTACAGTTGATTTATATGAAAATAAAACTGTTTTAAATATGCAATGAAAACTTTATTTGCATCAATTCTTTTTACAAGAAAAAAACCTGGCACAGGAGTAATGTTAAAACAGGTTAAATAAGGAAGCAGATGGTTTCTTATTTACCAAGCAGAGATTTTGAAACATTCTTGTATTTCAAGGCATCTGTGTTTGTTTTGTTCATTAAAGAGACTAAACGCAAGTCATAAGCACAGAACCCTGCACAGGTCAATCATTTTATGGCATATGTGCATCAAATCAGGCGATTCAGACAGATTGATATCACGCAGAAATAAAGTTATAATGACAGCATTCGGAGATCATTTGTAATTGATACACCAAATGTAATGTTGGGTGTTGGGAGGAAGAAAGAAAAAAGAATTCGATCAATTTTTGACTATGGTATATAAAAATAACTTCAGGTCTATCAAATATAAGCTAAGAGTAACACCCTTACAAGGTCTCTTGGGCTTTTCAGATACCTTACAGCTGATAGTTGGACATTTTTTTTTTTTCAGACATTAGTTTAAAATATTAATTTTCTCAAAAGGTCTAATTCATAATTCATATTGTGAAATTAATATTGTTTTGGCTTCACAAATCGATGATATAATAATTCTATTACAAATGAATTTCTAAAATATAAACTATGCATGCATAATGTAATACGATCAACATTTTTCAAGTGAATGTGTGGTCCGAATAGAGATGAAAAATGTTTATGGAACTTGCTAGATCAAAGAAGTTTGACATGCCCGCCTTGGGGCATCTTGCTAACAGGTTCACAAAATTAATGGTGATGAAGAACAAATGTTCAGACTGGGTAATGCTATGGAGAATTTCCTAGGGAATGAGCTAAGAAATGCCACTCTCGGTGCTTGGAGTACATGTTGGCTCTATAACTACTCAGTGCAAAATAAATGCTAGATGCAATTTTCACCATAAAAAAAAAACAAAAAAAAACAAACAAACAAAAACAAAAAACCTTTTTGTACTTCCTTAAGTTGGCAAAAGCAGGTACCATCATAAGCCCATTGTAAAAGCAAAGTGGTATAAAGTGATCTTTTAGATAGCGGAAGATACCCATACAATATTCCGCCCTCAAATAGACAGTGAGGTCGGAATATTTTTTTGGCATTCAATTGCTTACAGAACATTTTTTTTACAATGAAAAAAAAAAAAAAAAAAAAAAAAAAAAAGGGAAACTGAGTACGACAAAAATTATATGGTAACCATTGTACAGGTCTTATACTCCCATACATTGTAATACTGAATTCCTTTGCCAGAAGCATCAAACTATATCAGCCGAGTTGAAAACAATTTTTTTTTTCCATGATGGGGTTAAATCATCTTTGGGAACATCCCAAAAATGTATGAGAAGGTGCACATTCAAAGATATGAACTTTATTTGGATTGTCATTATCTAATATTAATCAATAGTCTGTCTGTTGTGGGGTGGGGGTAACCTAGAAGTCTCCGATGTGTTTTTTTCTCTATGGAATATCATTATATAAAGTCTAAATTTACCTTTTAGGCTGGGTACGAAACTCTTGCCCTAGGACATTTAGCGAATTCCACCATAACATCCAAGATAGCCACCAGTATAAGAAATGCCCATATCTCAAATCTAATTACATTAGAAAGATAGCAGGAACATCAATTTATAGATTTTTAATGATAAGGAATTCAATTTTGTACACTAGTAACCTGTCGGATGTATAGATATGTTAACAAGGAAGGCAAAATGGCCACTAGTAATAAAACTAGAGCAATGCAAGTAGTGTTGATGCTTGCCTGAATGAGGTTACCAGAAAATCATTGTTTTAATGCAGACAAAAGATGGAAACAATGTATTTGCAGGGAACGGAATGATGGTGCTTTTCTCCACTGCTGGACAACAGGATTATGCAATATATGTACTTTACTACATCAGGGTTATTGGGGCAATTCCTCAGCAGCTGGAAGATCAGATTATGAAAGGACAACATACAATGTATCATCAACCTGAAATTTTCAATGGGTTGAGGACTGAATATAGCCACCGAAACAACTTACATGAGGTATGGTCATGGTCACAGTGGGATAATAAGAATGAGCCCAAAGACATGGGCTATGAGTAGCCAAGCTATTATACTGGACTTGAACACCTTGATAGATGGAAAAAGCCACCACAAGGAAGAATCCAAAAGCAGAATCGAGATTAATAGTAATGACAGGAATGGTGAAAGGAGAAACGAAATGTATACAGATCCACTGGATCCCAACCAACCTTCGGAATATAATCACGAGGAAAGTTGTCAGTGATCCCAAAATAGACTATTGCCACCTGAAATGAACAAGGCGGACTGGCCTGAGTCATTTCAGAGTTCCATCCGCCCCAAAAGTGAAAACAATGTCATATGAGATGAACACCACAAACTTGAAACAAAGGTTGCTGACATTGGAACGCCAAGCCAGAGCCATGGCCTTACAAGGACGACCAAATGAACTTTATGTAAAGTTTATTATGAAGTTTGAATTAATGCCTTATCCGCAGGCGATATGTTTCATGATAATGGATCAATGTAGGTAAAGTAAGCCAAAGGTCACCCAGACAAATACCCTCCGAGTTGAATCCCAGACACAGAATTGCAGCTTTGATTCAGACAAGATTTTCTTGATGGTGCTGCTGTCTTGTGGCTCAATCCCTGGCCAACTTCAGAAATAATTGAACATTTCATTGATGCATTTCACAGTTATTACAAAGCTAGCAAGCAACATGAAATATATATTTCGTATTTGACAGGTGGATCTAGATACATTTATACATAGACACATTTAAATAGTACCACAATAATCCTCTTTTTGATTATGTGGTTTTGACAGTTTTTGTGATCGCATTTCAGCTACGCAGTAGGAAGCAGGAAAGAATCCCTTTGCCTAAGCCGAGAAAAGGGACAGAGTGGATTGCCTGAGCTGCCACCACAGAAGATTGTTTGGACTATTGCCAAGAAGAAGTCCCAGCTGATAGACCTACTTTGTGAAGATTTGATAAGTCACAAAGATTTCCAGCAAGATCGTCTCATTACTACAGGTAGCAATCCAGTTTCAATTCAGCTGCACAAAGAATTGTTAATAGAGAGAAGGGATCCGGAGACAATTCAGAAGGAAGCTGATAATATCATTCTGAAGCAGCAATCATACTACCGCAATCAGCATTAGTCACAGCAGATGACACTGACATCTTGTCCTTTAACTTTTATGGCAAGATAACTTCATGATTGTGGATGGTATTGCCAATCTAAAGAAGGACATCAATTGACATTAACGCCCAAGTTGAAAATGACAGTCAGGTTATACCAGATCTCTTGGCCATGCATGGTCTCACTGGCTGCGATGCGGTTGCATCCTATTTTGGAATCGAAAAGGGGAGTGACACTTTGAATCCAAAGAAGCCAGAGGTTCTAGCTCGGCCTGCTTGGTGACACTGATGCAAGTCTTAAAGATGTCGTAAAACAGGGAAACACAGTTTATTTTGGCCTGTTATGGAATGGAAGGCAGGCTGCAAATCAGCAGCTGAACCTAGGTACAAATTGTAGATGAAATGAAAAAGAGAAAGAGAGTAAGAATATACCAAACTGCAGTCTTTGCTCCTTACAGATGCGGCATCGTACCACAACGTAGCTGGTAGAAAGGGTTCTTTGGAGGCTAATCCAACTGCATTTGATCCGACTCTGTATGGGTGGTACAAATATGAGGGATCCTATTCATTGGCTGCAGTTTCGATTCCATTAGCACCAGACATATTTCTGTAGGTGATAATGTGTTCTTGCAAAAGAAATACACTGTGATACTCAAAGATATGGTTGTGGAAATTCAGGAATGGCCAAAACAGTGTTTTGCAAATGCCAAGGAGATGATAAATGCTGGAATCACCTCACAAATGTACAATATCATGATTGAGGGTTTAAGAGTTGGAAGCTGACAGCAACAGTGACGTGAAAAATTAATTTGTTACAAAATTGGTAAATGGAAGCACTGTAATTTAACTAAAGGCTATTTTAGGACTTTGTTAAGAACATGTATAATTTTGGATTTGTTAAGCTTAAATCCCTTTTGGAAAGATTTGTCAAAGATTGTTTATTGCAAATTTTCCCGATGTAGAACAAAGCAGTGACATATTTTGAATTCACAAATATCAGTATAACATACAAAATTTGTCATATTGTAGTTGAAAGTTTTAGAAGTCATAAACTTCACTGGACAGATTTACTTATAATTTGCTTATATAAAAATCTGCAAAATCAAGTTCATGATTGCATGTACCGACAACTTTTAAACCAAGCGAATTCAAATAAACAACAAATTATTCATGTGATATACATTTTGTGTTGTAAATATTGCACAAAAACAAAGTTCTTGAGATATATTAGTAGTTCACCGATTACCTCATAGATAGAAAAAGAAAATAAAGAATCAAAGCTTTTTTTGAGCGAAGATTTGAATTTGTCTTCATTAAAATCCCTATATCAGTTTTCTGATTTGCACCATTAGAGGGGGCCATTTTGGATGCCATCTTAAATTTCTCAAAATACCCAAGGGTGAGAGTTTCACATCCATCCTAAAATGCAGGCCATGGCCTATTAGAACAATAAACTAGAAAAATAAGAGAAACTTGAACAGAAGCTTTTAGGTTAGGTCAAAATTCTCGAACTGGCAGATAGAGTACTTCACTATGTAACTATAAGACTCCATCTTGCATCCTTTTGTCTAAGGGAAGCTGGTTATCCATTCCAGCTGCTCTTATTGAGCAATGAGAACCCTAGGGTTGGCAGGAGATGAAATCTAATCTATAAACCCACTGTTCATTTTCCGATCACTTGAAATCATTTTTTTGTTTATGATAGTATTAGCAGAAATGATATTTTTTATTCATTTTTTTTTTTTTGCTAGAAGCATTTCAACTATTATTGATTATTTAGTATTTTTTTAACCTTGATTTTTGGTTGCTTTTTGTCACAACCACTCAAATTAGGATGCAGGCAAATACTGATAAAAACTAACACGGATTTTGTTTCTTGTTCAACAGTTAGAGAAGAAAGAGAAAATTATTAACAAAAACTAATATTAAGAGACATGAGTTGTCTGCTATGGAGAATTAATTTAAGTGGACACGGGAAATTGTAATCTTGATAATTGGTAGGGGCTATGGAAGGGGTGGGTTGGTTCTTTTGAAGAAGTAAAAGAATTTCTAGAACCTTGTTCCGGTTTAGCATAGATGGCACAGAAAGAAAGCATGGCAAATTTTTAAAAAAGATAATAAAAATTATCCCAGAATTGGTTGATCTTTCCATTGCAACAGAAAAATTTAATTAGAAAAGAGTTTATAACAGTAAGCACCTAAGTTGGAAGTTCTTTTTCATAATTTAATTTTTTCAACAGAAGAAAATAATATTAGAATACATAAGGGGGAAAGTGAAATGTTTATTCTGCATTGAAGTACCATACTGTATTTCCTGGCTGGTAAAAGGCCACTAGTGGTAAGATGCACCTTACAATTATCTAGGTGTTCTTTGGAAAATATTTCCATATTAGATAGCTTACCATACTAGCAAAGTCCAAGTGACTGACTCCATGGTGTCATTTTTCTTTGTTACGGCTATTTATCAAATTTTTGACCTATTATCAAATATTTTCTCGGAAGAAAAAAGTGTATCTTACCAGCTGGGAAATACAGAATACAACTCAAAACACATAGTAACTAGAAGATATAGCACTGAAATAAATCCTTAATTATGCTAATAAAAATCATATTTGAAGAAAAAAAAAAAAAAAAAAAAAATCATAAATAGTCACTTTTTTGCTTGGTTCCTTCTCATAAAGCAAAAAGAAAGAGGGTAAAACAAGGTCATATTGTGTCAGGTCTTAGTGTTTTTATCACTATTATTGGTCATGGTAGTAGCATGGAAAACAATTTGACTAAATATAGGCATCCAACTTAACAATGATTAAAACTGATGTTTTCCTCATATCAAAAAAGACATTCAATTTTTAACCTATTTGGTCATCATATTCTTTTAAAAATACTAAAAACTGAAAATATGAATAGTAGAAAATTGACACCCCCCCAAAAAAAAAACTCGAGACGTATTTGAATAATTTATCCATACGTAAATAATCCCAACATTTTTTATGACTAATAAGCAAATTAAATAATTGTCAATAACCCAACCAATTCAATTATTTGCACTGATTATTTCAGTAAGGAATCTCCCTTGGTACACATGGTTAAACAGAAAATGAATGATAGCATCTGAAACTATGAAAGAATATGACAAAGAGGGAGAAGCTGTCATCAACTTTGTTGAGTAAAGAAAAAAAAAAGTGTTATGAGCCAATGGTTGGATTTCTGTGCTTAAAACGGTTAATTACAGAGTTAACCTCATACGGAAAAATTATGAAGATAATAGTAAGGCCGAACCAGTGTTGCCAAGTGGGCTTTATCATTTATAGCTTAAACCATCTTCAAAAATGATTAAAATTAGCCAAATTTTCCCTATTTTCAGCTGACTAGATAACTTAAAAATGTTATATATAAACCCTTCCTTTAATGAACTTGTGGATCTATCCAGACTGACTTTGGATTTACCAATATATTTCACTTACATTTTTTGAATAGAGGAGAATGAAAGTATTACATTACTTTATTTCTAAAGGAAAGTTCACATTGACATATTTTATTTTTTTGAGATCACAAAGTTTCTTTGTTTATGAATAAATTGTTTGAGTGGTAAAAACTGACAGTGACTGTTCACTCTCTGTAAACCTAGTTTGTAAAAATGAATATCTTCAGTACTAAATCAAAGAATTTAGTCAATGATTTTGTGTAAAATATTACAAATCACAGAATAAACAGAGATGTTATTGTGTTGAAATGAATAACATTTTAATTGCTTTATTTATAAGTAAGACCCAAAATTTTCACTGGGAACTTGACACCTGAGATAAATAAGAAAAATCATTAAACTTGTATAAAAAGATTTTTTATTGACAATATCTTTGTCATTATGGAGAGAAAAGAGGGGAGGAAAAAAAAAAGAAAAAAGATTTTTCAAAAAATTAACAGTGTGAAAGTAATTTGTAAACATTGAAATGATGTAAGTTAGCATTTAAATTTCTGAGGATATAAAAACAATTCAAAAAGTAATAACCCAGGGTTTTTTAAATTTTTTTCATTTTATCTAATCTGCAATTTCAAATATTTTGAAACAGAATACAAAGGTAACTGAACTGTCTTTAAAGTTACTTAATGATGCTTGTTAAATGCAACCAACTATTGAACTTACTACTTATTTACCGAATGAAAGGGGGGCAACATCGGGTATAACACACTTTCGGCTTCAATGACAAACCCCTTTAATCAGTGAGTAATTGTGAGAATTTACTGTATACTCATTCAAAGCACACGTATCAAATGAAATAAGTATACACTCAATAATAAATCCTCTATTCTAATAATGAACAGTGATTTTTTTTGTGACCACTGTCTTTGACTAAACTTTTCCATGGGGAAGGCTTTTTTGTTTTTTAAAATTATGCTGTTAAAAAAATACCTCTTGTTAACTTTTTGAAACTATCTTCAACCGAAAACAAATTCACACACATACAAGAAAAAAAAAAAAAAAAATGCTCCATAGAGATTCAAATACCTGAATTCTTTTTCATGGGTAATAAATAGTAACTAATAATTGCACACTTACTTTTATTGAACTTTCAATGCCAGATGACAAACACGTGCACCATAGGACATGTTGCTTATTACTTCTGATGCACGTGTGCGTCCATACCAGGGTTTCATTCAAGGCGATATAAAGGGCCATATTTAGCTATGATGCAGGTTGGTAACCACTGATTGATAATGCACTTGGGTTAATCTCTGCCTTGCGGCATTGAGAAGAGAACAGGCTTATTTTGTTCCACTGTATGTTGCACTATCCAAGGTAGTAGTGAATGGGCTAAGGACCAGAGGAGATAATTTAATAAAAATAAAGTGAATGAATCTATGACTTATAGAAGGGTGCCGAGAGGGAAATAAAAAAAATCTGAGAAGAAGGCAGAAGAAAGTTGCGAATAAACTTCACTCGAATTGTTTTTCTTTAGATCCCAAGATGGTGGAATTTCTTTTGGCATCCCTAGAATCATGATAGAATCAGCTTCAAGCAATGGAGTAGGGTGAGGGTTGATGCAGTCCCTTTAACTACCCATCACACATTAAGAACCGTCAACTAAAACTGTCAACAAAGGTTTCTTCAGTTTTTAAGCAGGGCTGACTGGCTGGCTATGTACGTGTCACATACAGGCCCACCAATGGGGCTGGATAGCTGAAAACTTTTATCAACTCATTATCATGTCTATATCCCCCCCCCAAAAAAAACAACAAAAAAAACAAAACACTGTTTTTTTTGAGAATTCCAGCCTCAAATAAGTTTTTTTTGTGCGTGTGTGTGTGTGTGTGTGTGTGTGTGTGTGTGTGTGTGTGTGTGTGTGTGTGTACGCACGCACAGGAGGGGCATTTTATAATGTAAGCTTATCTCGAATTGACCCCTTAGTTTGTGTCTGGCCGAGTTCATTTTTTTTCCTAATTTTTTAAAAATTGAAAATTTTTTTTTATAAATTCAGGTTTTTTATAGCGATTACTGCCCAACAAAAGGCAAGAGAACCAATTTTTTTTCATTGATGACCCCATTTTTTCAATTCTTCTAATTGATCACTCCCAACACTGAATGCTGCCCAAAGATATCGGTCACAAGACAGTTTCTATTGAGTGACTAACCAGATGCATAACAACTGATAATCTCCATGCAATGTTATCTGTTGAGGAGATACAACTTGAGTCAGGTTTTCTGTCTCTCCTCAGACACATGAGAGAACAGAAGCAAAAAAGGTAAATAAATGAATGAATAAAAGGAAGAAAGAAAAAGAAAAGCAAGGCCGGAAATACAAAAAAAAAAAAAAAAAAAAAAAAAAAAAAGCATACACAGAGCATATGTCTCTACCCACGTCATACACTAACTAAAAAGTGAGTGAAAATCCATTCATATATCGTTATGATACAAGAGAAGCATATGAAAGGTTTTGAGTTTCGACATTTTGGACCATTGTCTTGTAATATGAAAATAAAGATTAACCTCAAAAACAAAAGAAACATAATTCAGAAGAAAATCCTGGATTAACACCAGAATTTAATCAATTTTGCCCTTAGCACAAGACACATCCTTCCACAAAATTTCGTTGAAATATATCGAGAACTTTTGGTGATCTTGGGTGGACAAACAGACAAACATAAGTGAATACCCCTTCCAACTTTGTAGGCAGAGATTGAAAAAAAAAAAAAAAAAAATCAGATATATTTGAAGATCTCTTCCCCACCCCACAACTCAACCAAAGAAACTCCTGATAAAGGTTATTTCCAGCAGCCTTGCCATTCCCACCTACCTACAGATAAGATAATTAAGGTCACAGCTGGTTGGAATAACATTCCAGAGGTTTTTGATAAAAATGTACCTAATTTTGCAACCAGTTCAGTGGAGTGATTTCATGAATTATTCAGTTCTTCACTATCATCATTAGTTTTACCTGTTCTTGACAATCAAAAATGCAAAACTGAAGAAAGTAGACCACTACATCTACCTAGGACACCGAATCTCCATAAAATCCTCAAAAGAAGGAGAAATCAAGCAAAGGATCACTCTGGGATGGAAAGCCTTTTGAAGAGCAAACTTTACCTTCAAGAACACGAAAATCCCATCAGTCCTAAAAAGAAGAGTATACAACCAATGCATCCTCCTGATAGTCACCTATGGAGCTAAAACACAAAACCTAATCAAGAGTGACCCTCAAACTGGGAACCATGCCATGTGCACATGAAAGATTCATGCTCAATATCACAAGACAGCACAATATATTAGGGAAATTACAGGAGTTTGAGATATCATAGAAACTGTTAGAAAACTCAAATGGCAATGGAATGGATATGTTGCAAGAATGGCAGACAAACAATGAACATCACCACTCACAACATGGATCTCCAGAATTCACATGAAAAACAGACTGGCAGAATATATAATGGCGAGACACACTAGACAAATTCAGAAAGTAATGGGTTTGCAATGCCCTTGACAGAGAGGTGTGGCAAATCCTGGTGAAGGTCTATGTCCAATGATAGACGATAAAAACTGATGATGAAAGAATATAGTAGGCTGGTCATTCTTATAGGATAGTGTTTAACAAACTGTTTTAGCCATGACCCTGAAAATAATTCCTTGAGACTGGCAACTGTTATAGTGGAAACATAATCCAATAGATTTTACTCGATTAACCAAGGACAAGTACTGGATGTGAACAGAAATTTTCATATATTAATCAATGTTTTATTATTCACGACTATTTTCTCTTCCAGATTCTATATTTATACCATCTAAAAGTATTTTTTTAATTAAGATATTTAAAAAACTTTTACTTTTGTTTTAATCATTTTTTTTCAAACCATCTCCACGACACTCGGGAGCATCCTCGCGATCCTTAACTGGGTTGTGATTAGAGAACCTCAGCTACAAAGGAAGATAATGATTTGCTCAGTATGTAAATGAAGATCAGTAGAATTCTGGACCGAGTAATAATGAAGCTACTAAAATCTGAAACACCAAGTAGTCACCTTACAGAAAACCATAACATTTCAATTTTAAAGAGAACAAGCCTGGCTGCCACTAGTCAAACTTCATTTTTAGTTCTTTTCTGACTGATGAATACTGCGAATTTTCTATTGCATATATAATGGATAAATTTTTAGATAATTAAGACTTCCGAATTTGGCCTAGTCAGTAACAGTACGGAAATATTAATTTGATATATCGGTTTGGTTTAATGTGATGGAACAGATCAACGGAAGAGTTTACGCCCTTATTGGAGAGGATTGTTCTTGTTGTTACTGTAGGAAAACAAAGTCAACTCCAGTCTCCGACTGGGACTGAAGTTTGACAAAAATAAGCTTTGGTCAGAGATATTTTTGAGGTTATCAAACATAATAAAGTTTTAACATCTAAAATAGATTTTTCTACAGAGTGAACAGGATAATAATTTTTTAAAAATTTATTCCAATATCCCGAAAAAATTTACAAAATTATCAGTATTTACACCAACAAAATTTTTCTGATAATGGATATTCTGTCTAGAACATCAACATCATAAGAACAATTCTTGTGAAATTTTGAATGCAATTCAAATCCAATAGTTTAGAATGCTATAAGTTCCAAAGCCTGTTACCTTGCTGATGGTCACCATGAGTGACCATCAACAGCATTGGCTAATGACTACCGCTCACATTTTAAGTGTGACAGACAAGGTAGAAATGGAAAGAGGGGGAAAAAAGTTTCTTTAATAAAGGGGTAGGAAGGGAGAGAGAGAAAAGTAAGGTATTTCAATAAGAGGAAACAAGAGCAGAGAAAACGAAGTTTAATAAGAGGGTAGAAAGAGAGGAGGGCAGATGGTGGCTACTGATACAATAAGTGTGACAAGCACGCCTCTTATCAAATCAAAGGGAAGGTGATACGACTTGGGTATTATAAAGGTTTGAAATTGAACCTGAAAGTTGCCTCGTGTTGAATAAAGAAAATCTTTAGCTTCAAATGAACAGGTTTTTCTTGAGAAAAAAAAATAATGAGAACAACGGATCAGATATGCTTTCATCTTGGCAAAGCCGCAAATGAAAGGATTTTGAATTATGCACTAATGTAAACAAACTTTTTATTTCTCTATCCCATAAATCTACTCACAGCTAAACTTGATACGAGAAGCGAATCATCTTAAATCTCTGAGAAGTGCGTGGGTTAGGTTTACCAATTCGGAGCCGAATACCAACCCCCACCCTGCCCATGTTTATGGATTTTAAGGAGAAAAATTACAAGCATCAATAGTGACTACAGGTACACCTTGATTAGTGCTGTGAATTCGTTCCAATATTTCCTGTACCATTCTTTCCTGTACCATTCAAGGTCTCACAATTTTATTCAGTTTATACATAGTTACATTAATTTGTACAGCAATATCTCGGCTGTGCTACATCAAAACCACACTATTCAAGGTATTCCAGTAATCTCATCATTGAAAGAAAAAGAAATACTTTGTGATAGGTGAATTAAGTAGCTTATTAATGACTACTGTATAAGCTGGACTATAAGACGAATGGTTTACAAGGGTATTTGGTGGATTACTGCACACTGCAATTCATCCAAGCCCCATAACTGTCCACATACAGCTTCAATAGCTGGCCTTCTAGTCTTTATGTTCGCATAGATTTTTTTTTCCCTACTTGAATGTCAGTCTTATACCTGTCATATATAGCATAGCTTTTATATTTTTCAAAATAGCCATAAAATTCATAACCTTCAATCAAAATTTAATCAAAATTCCCCTAAAAACAAAAATACAATGAAGCAGATTAAAAACATTTCTAAATTCACAAATCTTTTGTTACGAATGAAAGGCTTTTAATAATTATTCAAATAGTGACAAACATAGTTTTAGCTGAAATCTATCAGTCGGTACAGTTTAGGTAGTAATGTTTCTAGCAATATTTGTATGAAAAATTTACAAATATACATATAGAAAATGCAATGAGTATCCACACACATTGTGTGTGACGTATTTAGATGAAAGTCAAAATACTGCACTCTGATCCAAGGCAGAGTGCAAAGATATGCTGATTTTGGGTAGATGTGCTGATTTACACATAAGTAATCATTTTTTTTTTATGGGTACTATGCTAGTTATACAATAAAAAGTATATATACAAGCAACTGAGTAATTAAAAGTTGACACTGGAGTTGTAAAAATACGCATAATAGAAAAAAAAGCTACTACAAAGAAAGGGGTCAAAAGCTAGTCTTACAGACATCTACTAGAGAGATTCTGTACCAGATTAAGTCATACAAATCTAGTTGGATACACGGGGTCTCATACGATCAGTGAAGTTGGCTTGGTCAGAACTCATATGGGTAATCATGTGGAAATAACAGGTGCCGTAAGTGAGAATGGCGAAATGAGTGATGCCACTTTGGGTACTTGTCGTCCCTAAGTCTATTTCATATACAAGTTGAGACAAGAGAAACTCAATATGGTAAGCCTGGGCAGGGATGGCTGATGGCGGAGTCAGCTTGGGGCACTGGCTAGAAGTGTTATATCAACATAGTGCTCAAGTTTAATTCTATTTTCAACAAGAAAGCACTCAGAGAGCACTTCTACCAACACCACTAGAACCTTTGAAAAAAAAAAAAAAAAAAAAAAAAAAAAAACTGTTCACGTACAGCTACGATACAGGGGAGGTAATCGTAGAAAAATATCCTTTGATCAATGAAAATATTCAACCAATTCTTCCTTAGACCAAATATTAACTGAAAACTTATCAAGATATTGTGTGGACGTAACTATGATGTAGGAGGAGGCCATTGTAAGACAAAAAAAAAAAAAAAAAAATCCCTGGAAAAATTTAATCAATTTTCCCATAGCCTGACACAAAATGTCATCGGAATTCAGAGAGAATTTTTCTTCAGAATAGTGTAGACAGACAATCGTGAATACACCTGCCTCATTCCAACTTGGTTGGCAGAGGTAAATAATGCTTCACAATATCAAGTCGTGAGTTATTTGAACTAATATCGTCATCTTTGCGGGTTTCAATCATAACATCAGTCAAAATGTAGTAAAGTTGTACCGCTTGAATCCAGCAAACTTGGGACCTAGCCATCGCTAGACCGCATGAATTTTTTTTCATACTATTACGTAATTAATTTCACCAGTTAATTGATTTTTAATGAGGTTTCTAATTGTGTGGAAATAGAATGATATATCTTTAAATATAACTTATACATCTTAAATCATATTATAATGAATGAAAATTATTTGTGTCAGCATATGCTTTTCAATTGATTGTATTAAAAATAATTTATAAGGTTCAGAAAAAAAAAAAAAAAGTACAGGTCTAATTTCATGCTAAAATAAACATGCAAGTAGTCAAGTTAAAGTTCTTCCATTTGGTTTCAAACCGCTGTCAGGATTTTGTACATTTGGTTCCAATAAGTTGTTTTATGAACTGTTGAATTATACTTCGAACTGAATCGAAAAACTATTGGCGGTAGATTCAAAATGTGTCAAACCGCGCATATTGCAAGACCATGGCGTGCTTGAGTAGAGAGGTACAACCCATAATAAAACTAGCAAGGATGGAAATACTAGTCTGAACAATTAATGGAAGATGCTGTGTTGGGGGTGATCAATAAAAAAAATTGAAAAGAGGGTAATTAATTGAATAAGTTACTTCACTCGCCTCTTGTCGGACCGAGATCACTAAAAAAGTTCGAATTTAAAAAAAAAAACAAAAAAAAACAAAAAAAACGTGTGAACGCAAGTGGACACAAACAAAGGGACTGATAGATCAGTAACTTATATTGTAAATTGAATACACCACTAGAAAGCTATTGGAGGATTAAAAATAGACATTATTTCTAGAGATAAGGAGTGAATGTTAAACATTATTCCAGATCTCTAGTGCCATTGCCAGCCAGACTAATTAAAAAAAAACAATTGAAGTAACCAAGGTTGACAGTTTTAGTCGATGGTTTCTGATAATGATGAATATTAAAATTTCAGGCAATAAGAAGGATAAGGATACTAATTCAAACAATTGATAGAATGAGTAGGTAGCACTCAGAGAGTGCATACCCCTGCCAACACCGTACACCCAGTCAAATGAAAAAAAAAAATTAGTTGAGAACTTTTTGGATATATCGTGTGGACAGACTGACAGGAAGAAGAAAGGCAAGAGACAGGGTAATACAGATATTTCCCTAACTCCATTGGCAGAAAGAAGTAATAATGACCTCTCTCAAAACTTTTTGACGATATATATATATATATATATATATATATTATATATATATATACGCTCCCTATTCAGGGTTGAGCACTCTTAAGTGAGCTAACTCGTTGATAGTAAGCTCTTCCAACATGGAATGAAGCACTCTGGTAAACGGGGAATATATATGCGTAAATAAATATATTGCTTAAATTCAACCTGACTGACCGCCTGTGGAGGTAGGATACCAGCCTCTGAAGATAAGGTTTCAATTGTACCTCGTGGTACTGGATGGGATAATGGATAGTCTATAGCCACACCGAAGAGTTGTAATACAATGAAACAGCTGTCTGTGGATGACACAATATATATATATATATTTGATCTGTGTTTTTTTTCTTCCACTTTGTCTAAATTCCACAAATAGGAAAATGTAAAATGCCCATCTTTGTTATGAAGCAATGAAATCTTTTTCTCCCACAGAAGAAAAAAAAAACCAAAAAAAAAAAAAACCTAACAATTGAATCTGCTCCGGAGAGCCACATGAAATTTTAAAGATTTGCAGGTGTTACAAATAGACTGGATTAAAGGGGAAGTGGACAGAATTTTAAATAATTCAAAATGTATTTTGTATAAATAGATAAATAAGAAATCGGTCGACAAAAATGCTGATTCATCCAGGTTTTATACAAAGGGAGAGAGAATTAGGGCAACATAAGTGCTTTTACATAAAGACCTGATTTTTTTTTATTGGCTAACCCCTTTTCTTGTATAAATTCCAAACTATTTAAATAATATTCAAAGAAAAGAGAAAAAAACTTTCTAGTGTTTTGTATTTTAAGACATTTTCAAACTATATGTAAATCAATGGTTCTTGACCTTTTTTGCTCTATGACCCAACTTCACAACTCGAAACAAACTAATCATATAGTAAAAAAAAAAAAAAAAAAAAAAAAATAATATATATATATATATATATATATATATATATATATTTTTACTATATGATTATATATATATATATATATATATATATATGAAATAAATCCATTACATTTCAAAAGTGGCTTTATATTATTGATATATTATTATATTACGTTATGTTATACTGCTAGCCTGATTTGTACCACGTATATATATATATATATATATATATATATATATATAATTTTATTAGAGAGTTTTATTTTCTTGAAGTATGATTTCTTTTTCAGCTTATACTATGTTATATTCATTTGTACACCAATATTCTAACTGCACCATTCCAGGTATTCCTGTACATGAACTTCAATGGCATGAAAATTTTTGTAATTTCCAAATCAGGTGAAATTTACTAACAACATAATTACCTCATCAATTTTATACTTCATAAAGTTAATGAGTTAAGTATTAGTTACAATGGAATCTATATAGTAAAAAAAAAATAAATAAATCAATAGTATTGTATAATTAGGAATTACTCAGTTGAGACTCTACACAAGTAAGTTTTTAGCCGCAGGACATTTTTTGCACGTCATACCCAAATTCAAAATAGCCTCCCCCACCCAGTGAACTCAATGTTCAAAATTCACTGATGTAAAGTAATATTGTATGTGTGTGTGTGTGTGTGTGTGTGTGTTTGGCAATTTCCAATTTCTTTCGGCTCCAGTCACATGTTGCAGCTTGGTATTTGATAAAAATCAATAAAGACAAGGAGGATTGACAACACTTTTAGAGAAAGTGATTTGTGAATCTCGTATACATAGCAGCAGAATCCATTCATAAGGGACAAACAGGAACCAATGAGTGGTGTAGAGGGCTTAAAAACATGAATGAATCTCCTTAATGAATATTTGGATAAATACTTTATGCACAAAGGATTACTACCACTCCATAGCTTTGCATTTTGAGAGGTGGAGTAGGAGGATGTGGAGGGGGGGGGGAGTTTTTGGGTGTGGAAACGCGTAAGAAATAATGTGACACAAGCCGGGATCAGAGAGAACAATGATGGAGCTTATTATGACAAATGACACATCATAGGAAAATCAGAATAGGGTTGGGTAATGTACTACGAGTGCCCCCCCCCCCAGTCCCATAATAAAGCGTGTGTTGGGATACGAGAAAGCTGACCGCGTCACAACCGAGCTGCGATAACGTTTAGCTATTTTGTAGCTAGATTAATATCTTGGGATCTATCGTACACTCGAGTTATAACGTGGACTGCACTTTAACGAACAGTTATAAAGGGACAGACCTATAGAAATTTATGTTTCTGATTTAGTGCTTTATGATTTGAAGAAAAACAAGGTGTGATTAGTGCAAGATATTTATAGAGGAATCTTATATGAAAATATCAGATATATATTTAGAATTACTCCAGTCTTATTTCAAGTCTAAGTCGGTACATCAATAGGTACAAAGTCTAATGTTAAAAAAAGGATTTATTTAATACAAAGGATCTGGTTATGCTGCAATTAGTGCAGTTAATTTGTTCTAAAATTTTCTGTACTGTTCAAAACCATGCTGATCAAAGTCTTATGATTTGATTTTTTTTTCAGCTTATACCTAATTACATTGATCATAACAGCGAAACCTTAACCGTAGTACATGAAAAACCGGACAATTCAAGGTATTGGTGTACCAATTTTTCAATAATCTCCTTCCATGTCCATGCATTTAATCCAGTGGTCAATGTTGATAGGTTGAATATTATTCAGTGAAAATTTCAGCTGATAACTGTGTCTCAGACTGCATACTATTGATACACCCTCATATATACATAGATAACACTTGAGGTAAATTTCAGCATGGATTCATTAGTGCATCCCTTTAGAAAGTGATATGTACAACACTAAAAGATTCAACAATACCCAACAAAGGAAAAATGTGAAATAGGCCGATTTTGATACTAAGAATAAGAAATTAATAAAGAATAATGATTTTGATAAACTTCAAAAATTTAAAGAAAGAAAGAAAGAAAGAAAAAAAAAAGAAAGAAAAAAAAAAGAAAGAAAAAAAAAAGAAAGAAAAAAAAAAAAAAGAGACCATAGTATGCAGTGGTATGAGTGTTAAAAGTAACATAGCAACAATGATACATCATAGCAAAAAGTTCATTAGCACAATACTGTTAAACTGCTCTAGCTTGGAGAGTAAAGCAATTTCAGTTCAATTTGCATAATGATAATCATAATGATAATCATGATAATCATAATGATCATCATCATAATCATAATAGTGTGGGGGAGTGTCAGCATTCATACTCAAAGCGATAATCTGTACTATGTTGATCAGAGTTTTCGTGGGAGATAACTCTAGGTATATTTTATGCGAATCAAAGTAGTTTCCCTAATTTATCTGCAAACAATCACTACATAGGAGATGTGACTTGAAAAGTAGCTCAATGGCCGCCAAAGGCAGCCATTAAGCAAGTACATTAAATCATGATTGTCCAATCGAAATTGAATTTGCAAGGAGAGATACTTAACATAAAAAAATGTTTAGCAGCTGTAGTTCAATTTGATAACTTGATGAGGCAGAAAATTCAACAGACATAACTGCCAGTCATGTCAATGGTAGTAAGCAAATGAAACTAATCAAATGTCGGTGACGGCCAACAGTGGATAAAAATTAATGATTTTGGGATCATAAATCAAGGCTCGACGTAAACATATACACATGTGTGTGTAATGAATAAATACGCACACACGCACCCACACTCATAATATATACGCACACACGCACCGACACTCATCATTGTTGTTTATTTCTACACTCATAAATATATAAGCACACACGCACAAATATATACGCACACAAGCACAAATATATACGCACACACACTCATAAATATATACGCACACACACTCATAAATATATACGCACACATGCACCCACACGCACAAATATATACGCACACATGCACCCACACTCACAAATATATAATTATTTTATTCAAAGATGAGCATCATTGTTGTTTATTTCTATAGACATTTCGTGGAGGAAAAGTCACAATAACATCACACTCTTTAGTTTGATGCTCTCGTGCCTTCAGTACCAAACAGTGTTTTATGGGGTCAGCCTTACACCCGATGTTCAAAATAAAGTCGCTGCGTCTTTGTTTTGGTTTAAGGGGCAATGTGAGGTCTGCCATTGTCACACAACCAATTGGTCCATATTTTTTTTTACCAATGCTGGATATTTGGGGCTAATTTTGAATACATTCCACCAATTAGTTAATCAGAAATTGATTAATGAGTAAATGAACTCTGTTTTGACTCGTACAAAAACAATCATCTGATTTCCTTTGAGTACAGCATCTCCAATAGTTCGGGATAATCTGACATGATGAAAAAACTGACATGATGAATCATAATATGAAAATTCAAAAAAAAATTACATAACTACAGTCTAGGCTTCAGAATTTGTCGAATTAGCAATCATAAAGACAAATGCAGACCAACCTAATACTTTCACACTAGTCAAAATTCAGGCAATATTTCTATGTTTGTATATCTCTGAATTTTTGAGATGAGGTATTATTATTATTTCTACAACCAAGATGAGGATGGTCCGAATATCAGAAGAAATAAAAAATAATTTCTATGTTTGTACGATACATTAGTACCTCTCAAAGTGAGCACCCTCTTAAAAAGAATTTGCTCAGTGTTTGGTCCCAATTGCAATATAAAAGAATAAAATCTCTCACCCCCCCCCCAAAAGCTAATTATCCAGAATCATTGACAATTCATTTATGATTATCTATATCTAGGCGCTCATTTCAGACAGACAGTCATATACACATTGGGTAAATTATGGAATTTATTTATTATTTACACATTTATTTGTATTTACGCATGATATAGGGAGTAATTAGTACATTATGAATTACTTACAAGGTTTTATGGGTTTGATATATTTTTTTTATTTGGAAGAAATTACTGAAATTCCATTGGTTTAATTTAATGAATTTTCATCCAACAAGACATTTTGTGGAATGAATGTGCTCGTTAAGAGAGGTACTGCAGTGCATAAAAAATTGACTAATCCAAGCCCATTACATTGTAATCAATCTTGACTTGAATATTTAGTCAAGACTGAATGATTAAAATTTAAAAATAAATTAACACCAGGAAAAAAAAGTTAATTCCATGACCTAGTGGATCATTAAGATACCATGCTGGTTCCTACATAGAATTTTTCGAAGCTGTGGAGATTACTCAGGGGTGCCCATCACCACTTCAAGTATCATACAACAGGTTGAATTTGGTTACATTGCACCAGCAAAAGGAGATAGTTCCCAACCTGCTAGTGGCGGGGGTTAGATTCATGCTTTCCCAAGAACATTAATGTGAAGAGAATTCAAACTACCTTAACCAGAATCTGAAATCGGGTTCATCGATTCCATGCTGTCAGCACCACAAGCATTCAATATTACCACTGCAGAGAGTTTAGCAAAGTAAAGTCAATTTTGATGATATATCAATTGATTTTTCATAACCAATTTTCTGAATCAATCAAATATTGATTACCTTCTGTATTTGATGGCACATAGGCCACCCCATCCCCAATGTCTCAAAGGGTAAACAACTTTCCTATTGTCTGGCCGATGTTGGCCACAACTTTAGGAGGAGTCAAAAGAACTGGTTGATAAATGAGAGGAATTCAGGAAAATCCCTTTTTTCCCCCCTGGATATTCCCTATAATTATGTGGTTCAAGTAAGTGTGGCATTCATAGGGTTTGAAAACCATGGAAAATATTATTCCTCTAAATTCATATCTCTGAATTTTTGAGATGAGGTATTATTATTTCTATTGATATTCGGACCATCCTCATCTTGGTTGTTTTTCATACAACGTTTCGGCCATTGCACTCTACAGCATTCGTCAGGTATCATCTGGTAGATGTGGGGATGTCTGTGCACACATAGCGCAGTGGTTACAGCATCAGACAAACTACTGTAAAGTAATCTGATGGTTCTAGGTTCGATCCTAGTGTGAGACAATATAACAATACTACTAATGCTAAGAGGGGAGTACGGTCAATATACTCCCGTCGGATAAATAAAGGGTTCGGTTCATTACTTCCCCACATCTACGAGATGATACCTGATGAAGGCCGTAGAGTGCAACGGCCGAAACATTGTATGAAAAACAACCAAGATGAGGATGGTCCCAATATCAATAGAAACTCTAAATTCATATTGTGATACATGGATGCTCTTATGATTGAACTCAACTCAGAAATAACATTAAACTGCACAGAGGGTACGTATTCCATTTGGAGACTAAAAAATACAGAGGATATACACAAGCAAACACCATACGCTAAATCAAAGAGGGGGAGAAAAAAAAAAAAAAAAAATTGATCACTTTTTCCAAGTGCACGTCCCACCCTTCCACAGAAATTAATTGAGGAGATATTTTGTGGAGAAAATACAAAAATATAGGGAAGGGAATTGAAAGAGGGGGAAAAATATTCCTGGATCCACTTCCAAATTCAATCCATTCTTTACCTTGTGGCTCACAAAATGTGTAAATTTATCAAAAACTTTCAGATATCTCGTGGATATAACTACAATGCAGGGGTGGTAACAGTGAAAAAAAAAAAGAAAAGGTCTCTAGATACACTTTAAAAATGTGATCAATACACCCCATGATCCAACTATCTGAAAGATTTCATTGGAGTTTACTGAGAATTTTGAGATATCGTGTGGACAGACTGAAAAACACAGCAATACATATGCCAGCCCCGCCTCCCACGAACTGTTGCAGAGGTAAATAAGATTTAATCATTAACATTAAATAAAATACTTCAACTGGTAGGAAAATGAGATTTAGAAGTAAATTACACATGCCTCCGAAGCAGAAAAGTAAAAGAAGTAATCATAGAGGGTGAGACAAACACATTATTGGATTCCTCCAGGGAAGTAATGAAGAACCCACAAATACCCTCAGGAATACCAGAAACTGGTTTTCCATACGAGTAATTACTTTAACAAATTCTACAACCGAACTGGGGAATAATGAGCAGAAGGATAGTATATCTGCCTATCATTCAGTTAACAGTCAGAAAGGTTCACTTCAAAATAGTTACTTGGTAGGCTACTCACAATTTCAAATTACTAATTTGATAAAAAAAAAAAATTAGAAAAAAAAAATTTATATATATATATATATATATATATATATATATATATATATATGCTCTTCCAACATGGAATGGAGCACACTGGTGGGTGAGGAATACATATGATAAAAAATATATCGCTTAAATTCAACCTCACTGACCATCCAGGATACCAGCTTCTGGGTCTGGAGCTAAGGTTTCAATCCTGCCTCGTGGGATAATGGAAAGTCTATAGCCACACTGAAGAGTTGTAATACAACAAAACAGCTGTCTGTGGATGACACAATAATCAATGCTCCTCTATTCAGGGTTGAACACTCTTTAAGTGAGGTAATTCGTTCATTGTAAGCTAAAGCAATGCTCTTCCATAGGAATAGAGCACTCTGGTGGACAGGGAATTTAACCTGAAATAAATATATCACTTAAATTCAACCTCACTGACTGTCCAGTTCCGTAGCTCAGAGGTAGGATATCGGCCTCCAGGTCTGGAGCTAAGGTTTCAAGCCTGCCACAATAATTACTAATATATATATATATATATATTATAGATAGATAGATAGATAGTATATATAAGAGTATACATATCATTAGTCACTCAATAGAAACCATCCCATGGTCAATGTCTTTTGGTAACATGCAATGTCGTGGGTGATCAATTAAATATTTAGAAGGCGAGGGATCAATGTAGAAGTTACTTCTCGCATCTTTTGGTTGGGCAGTGATTACTGAAAAATTCAAATTTTTATCAAACAAGCACAAATACTGCTGGATACAAGCTAAAGGACCAATTTAGCATAAACTTATATTGAAAATTGAAACCCCACTGAAAACCTATTGGGAAGGAGGGATTTTGATAGGAAAAGAAAAGAAAAGAAAAAAAAGCCTTTTCTGGATAAGTTTACATCTTCACCCTTCTAGCTCCATTAATGTGGCTGGCCTGTACGTATGATAGCTAGCCAAACCAACTTGAAAACTGAAGAAGCCTAGATTGACAGTTTCTAGAAACAAAATTCAAGTACTAAAACCAATTTTGAAAATTCTGCTCATTCCTTGTAGATGGTAAAAGTAATGGATTTCAATTGTATTGATTATATTGCAGTAGGTTACTAGAGAAGTCGGTACAATTAGTACTTCTAACAGGCAAATAATGACAGGTGGGAAGAATCAGAACACACTGAATCACACTAGTACTAGTTGGCATGTTACTCTTAGTTTGTAATAATAGCAATAGAACTAGAAAGCACTCAGAGTGCATACTTCTTCCAATGCCATGGTCACTAAACACTGAATGAAAATCAGTTCATATATACCAATAATGAAGAGGGGAACCTGAATTTCTACTTTTCCATATTTTGAAATATTGTCTTAATATATGAAAAAACAACAACAAAAAAAAACAAAACAAAAACATCCCTCACTCCAAAACAAACAAATATCCCCAAGATCTACCTCAAGATTTAACTGATTATTCCTTAGCCTATCTCTCCACGAAATAGCTGAGAAATAATTCTGAAATCTGGGCCTTGCATTTAAGAAATTTCTGAGTCAATCTACCAAGTAGATAAAAAAAACTTAAAATTTCTTGTTTCAATTAAAGTCCAATAAAATAAAAGGGGAATCAGAAACTCCTTGCAAAGTTTGATCATAAAAATAAGTTTCTAATTGGCCATCGCTTTCTATAGCCTAATATGGATTTCAATAAGACTAAAACCAGATTCTGTAGGGCAGACATTTGGAGTGTATCAAAATACCAGGTTAATTCTTAAATTCATTCAAAAAAAATTTGATAGTTAATAAAGAAAATAACTATTGAATCAAGAAAGCCCCCTCCCACCTTTAGGTTAATTTTAAAATCGAATCTTTTTTGATTCACAAAAAACTTCCAGTATTTTCACGTTATTCATAAAAGAGTTCCACCGCCAATTACGAATGGTATCAAGTGGTTCATGGAATGAGGAGTTGAAGAGTACCCCAGAAGTCTCATTTGAAAAGAAGAAGAGAAAAAAAATTACAAAAGAGAGAATCGTTGCACCCAATCCCAAGCCCAGATATCTTTAAAGCAGGGGGGGGGGGAAATCACTAGGCTTGATAGAGAATGAGGGTGAGTAAACAATTGGACCAACCAATCTTCCATAACAATTTTACAGCTCAGACAGTAGTAATAGTAGAAACCTGTTACACCCATTTTCAACCCTGACAGAGATTAGTCACTAGATACACATTTTTGCCAAGGAAATTAGAAATAAAGCTTTTTAAACTGATGATAAATTGAAGGAGAAAGAATCATGTCAATTTTTTTTTTCAAAAAGTGATGACATCTATAGAACGAGTGAATCTTATCACATCTATCTTTTCAAAGTGATGACACAGCTAGAGAGAGAGAGAATGAATCATATCACATCTATCTCTTCAAAGTGATGACACATCTGGAGAAAAAGTATATTGCAAGACATTCTACATTTTCAAAGTTTGGGCTCCAATATTCATGTTATGTGTGTATCAGCATGTGTGTTATACCAAAAACACAAGTTGGATTGTGTACACACAAAAATCATAAAAAAAACAAAAAAAAAAACAAGGAAAACATTAACTTACCTAATTGTGGTCGTTTCCTTTTCAGTTTTTTCTTCTTCCATAACTTGGTAGGTGTATCCTCTCGTAATTTGGGAGGCTTGGGGGCAGCTGGCTGTTGGGTATTAAAATGGCTATTGACATGTCTCTCGAGACCATGATGAGATGGAAAGCGCATATCGCAGCCATCGACAATACATTTGAACGGCTTGTCACCACTGTGACTGAGAATGTGACGCTCAAGCCAGGACATAGAGCATGACCGTTTAGCGTACACTTTACAACCATCCCAGAAGCACACGTATGCCTCACTGCCTTCCTGGCTTTCAACATGTTTCTCGCGAATGTGTGCCATCAGCAAATCAGGGTCCAACATGATATCACAGTTTTTCCACTTGCAATGCGTTACTGTCTCCTTGTTGCAGTTGAAGTCAAAATTTTGGGAGTCCTTAGATGATGGTGATGAATTGAGTGCACAGTTGACCACACTGCTGGCACTAGCTGCAGTGTGGATAGGAGTGCAGGGTCGAGGCGGGACAGGTGGCTGGGCCCCTGTATGGCCAGTAGAACCTGGCCCACCTGCCTGACCTGCAGCCGTTTTGGTCCGCTCATTGTTAAGGGCCAATCCATCACAGATCGGAGGTAATCCATAAATTGGTGACGGAGATGACAGCTCCAGAGATCCTTTGTCGTTTGTCTGAGAGATACATGGGCTGTAGGAGTGGAAAGAAGAGAAAAAATATAGATGTTATAATCAATTGCAGTGATATGTTTAATCATGTTTTCTAACATCAGGAATTGGTTGGAGAAGAAAAGAAAAAAAAAAAAAAAAAAAAAGTAAAAATAGCATTGTTTTAACTACCAGATTTCAATTTGAATTAGAAAATTGTGAAATTTCAGTGTTATCAGAAAAGATCGTCAAGGCAGAAACTCGGTGGAGCCAACTCAGAAATATTTTCACGCTAGTTGGACAGCAAAAATGTGCTAAATATGCTAAATCAAAAGAACCAAGATCTTAAAAATGTTAGAATATGGTTAAAAAACGGCCAAAATATTTCAGCAATTCTGCGCTAATTTAGCAAATTTCACATTGCCAAATTATCATTTGTCGAAGATGCAATTTCGTCTAGAGATTAGACACCTATGAAATGTTTAGAATTTTAAATATTCTAAGAGTCAGCACATTCTAAAGTCATTTCAGATCTCTTTGAAATTAACTCAATAGCAACAGTTTTATAGGCAATATCCAGAAAAAAAAATGCAGAAGAAAGGATTTCAAGCTCATTAAGGGTCACAAACATCCCTTACCCCCGTCTGAAAGCACAATATGGTAGTCATCTTACCCCTGAACTAGTCAGTGTTAAGATTTTCATTGCCATAAGACACACACGTGCCTCCTATGGTATGCGTGCAACAGAGGCAATACATAAATGTCCATTCCATGGTTTTATTTGGAGGTAATATAAATGATAACAGTGACTCAATTTCTGCCCTACAGTGTGCTTATTTTGTGAACATCTTCAAAATAAAAAAATAAAAAAAATAAAAAGAAGAAGTAGGAGAGAAAAAATAAAGACAAATCATAAAAATAAATTTTGCAAGTATGAAGATACCAATGACCAAAAATTTACAGCGCTATTTTTTATGATCCATAGCCACCAAGAAAGTGATTTTAATGCAGCATCAAATTTTAAAAATACAAAAAAAATACAAAAACAAAACAAAACATTTACCTGGATCCAAAAGAGAAACTTATGTACAAGATGATATACCATTTGTACTGGTATAAAAGACGTACATATACAAACAATGTAAGAGAAAGAAAAAAAAACAAAAAACTAAAACTGTAAATATTACAACACATTCAATGTGACAGCTGGTATTATGACTAGGAGTTCATCTACTGAAGCTTTGTGTGATCATTTATTAGGCTTGGATGAAGTTGAAGTGAGCGGTGGTCCTCCAAATACCCTTGCACACCACTGGCGTTGGAGTCTGACATTTACAGTATCATTATCCCTTCAAGATTGACTATGGGGTCAAAGCTTTTTGTAGCTACTTTCTGGGTAGGTGAGTTCACTCACTTTCCTCCAACCATTGTGGCATGCCACTGGGGAGACATTTTGCCATGACAGCCTACAATAGAACAGTTCAGAGAGAAGTGGAGTCATGCCTTTCACAAGAGCATTATTGCCAAGCCTACATAAAAAGCTGAAATTCATACTCAGTAAATATCAATGCTAAAGAAGGTAATTTCCAAATGATATTCATACCAGAAGAGACTAGACTGAAATAGATATGTATAGTGGGTTCTAATAAACATGCCCACATGTTTTACATACTTGTATATAAAAGAATTCAAAATGTTTAAAGATAGTCATCTGACTTGACTTAACAGGTATACAAATCTTCCAGTACTCTTGGCTCCAGAATCATGACAGTTATCCATTTTGCTGGACCAATGTGATGGAATTATTCGTGATGGTATTATAATTACGATTATAATAATAATAATAATAATACACCTGTGACTTATTAATCATGCTTATGTCATACCATTAAAGCACTAGGACCATTAGAAATTTACACTAAACAAACATGAATTAAATGGTTGAATGAGATATATATATGATACAGTTCATTGAATGTATTTTTAATTGTTTGGAATACTTCTCTCGTTTGTATCAGTGTTGATGAATCAATAGCATACACCAAAACACTGAGGTCACATTTTCTCAACACTTCTACCCTTTCTTGCATTGTAAAACGTAAATATAAGTCCACGTCAGACACCTGTACTTTGCTTAGGAGCCATTACGAGGCATAAATGGTAGCAAATTAGGCTGGGAATTTTTATATATATATATTTATTTAAAAAAAAAAAAAAAAAAAAAAAAAAAAAAAAATCAATGGAGCAGTAACTACCACCACAATAAAAACATTCAAGAGATAGCGCCAACAACACCAGCACCACCTGTGGCCACTCAGCGAATTACCATGAGAGCAGAGCCGAGAGAAATTCGAGAGTCAACTTTTAATTTTGTCTGGATTAAATGGAGGTGCAGAAGCATCAATTGCTGGAAAATCACTCCTGTATCCATACTGACAGATGAGCGTGACAATCAAGGATCCAAAGAGTTGGACATCCTTCATAGCAAAAACCTACTTGTTGGGGAAACAGTTTTGGGACAATGGGCAGAAATGAAAAAGGATTAAGCAACTTTAAGCATCAAATCTAAACATTAAGCACTGCAGAAATAAACACTCATTTCCTATCACATTCTACAACTGATCACCATGGCCCAGTGAGTGAGCATTTGTCACTGGTTTGATGGGTTGTGGGTTCCATCCATACCAAAGAAAATGGTATTCAACGTGTCCGCTGAGCACTCTGTAGACACGGTAGGATTGAAGTAGTATAGAGAGGAATGCACTCTGCACACTACTTTGCCCAAGTCGCACTAGTGAAAACGTATGTGATTATGGACTATTTTGAAGTTTTAGTTAGTAATTACTAACATGTCAAAATTGACCTCGATTTTAGTCAAAATGAACTTCTTTAATTTTATCTACCTATTTTTTAAAAAATTTTTTTATTGCGTTCCATTTGTTCAAGATGAAGCGACTTTTGCAGTTACCTTCTAATTAGAACAGTGGCTGTAAAATTACAATCACATTGGAGGTGTAATTTAGTAGAACTAGTAGTAAAGATTAATCTGTTCAATACAGGTGAGACATTTGCAGGATAAAAGTGAAACCTGTTTGAAAAATTAAAGAGGCCAAATTAAATCTAAAACAGTATTTAACTCTCAATTTCATAAACCACTTGATACCGCTCCTATTTTACAGTAGAATTCTTCTGTGGAAGGAAGAAAAATATTGAAATCCACATGAGAGAAAGAATTAAAAAAAAATTTTTAAATTTACCTAAAAGAAGGGAGGTAACTTTGAGCAGTAATAATTCCCTTAATATCAACATGAATTTAAGTGTCAAGAAATTATCAAATAAATTAACAAAAAAGAAGGTCAGTTTGTGCCATCATGGAGATGAAGAAAAGTTGATAACTTATTTATATTCAGTTTATAATTAAGACAAATGAAAACATTAATAGCAATGTTCCTAGGACCTAAGGATATAGCAAAACAAACAAAATAAAAGTCAGGTTATAATGTTAGACCAAAAATAGTTCAATATCTTAACTTGCCAATCATTTACACATTAATATGCTCTTGTCTGACTTGACTGTTTTGAATGGATGTAACCAACTTATAATCAATAAGCTTGTGAAGCTTTGACGGTCTTAGCAAGCAAGAAGTGAACATAGAGAAACCAATAAAAATGAAAAAAAAAACAAACAAGAGGACAACCTCGTTGGCATTCAATTGAGGATGTGGCATTGAAATGCCCAAGTCTAACAGCCTGTTCGTCACAGAGGCAACCCACCAAATCGTTTTGACCTCCCCCACGACACTTCACAGTATAAGTGGAAGATAACGACAACAAAAAAAAAAAAAAAAACGAAAAACAAAACAAAAAACAAAAAAACACAAACATCTGGCTCAAAACAGTGTACACTGCTGGTTAGCAAGCTTGTCTCAAGGGATACTGCTAATGTGACAAGTTTGACTTGGACTGGGTGCTCCATTATTGTAACCTTGTGCCAGTCAAAACTAAAAGGTCAGTAAATATTTAATCATACCCAAGGGAGTATATTTTGGAGATGCCAAAGATGCCATTGCCCTAAGTAGGATTTTTCGGTTAATACTAAATGGCCGAATACATTTTGGACAGATATAAAATACAAAGAAAAATATATAATATAAAGAGAAATATATAATATAAAGAGAAAACAAACAAACAAAACCCCTAAACATCGATGATTGACATCAATAGTAGCAGTAAATGTAGTAATAATAAAGCAGTTGCAAGTTAGTACAGAAGGGCCGAATGATTATACAACAGCTGAAAAATGTTCTATCGGACCATGGAAGGGAGGTGACTGATTAACAGCTTCTAAAGGGGTTCCCTTTGCCTTCTACTTTTATACTCTTATATAGAGAAAAATGAGATGGCTTATTGAAAAACTCGGGTACAACCATTGTAATGCACACAATGCAACAGCCTCGGTTTGAGGCCCAGTCAATGACCAGCTTATCAATCATTTAATATGGAATATTAATCATTAAAATTAGACACGCATTCTATGTTGCCAAATGATCGATTCTAGGTTATTGATCGCAGATATTAAGCAGTGCTAACGATAACCCGGAGAATATTTGCTGGTGGGTGTATGAAAGAATAAAAAAGGAGAAGAAAAGGAAGAAGAAAAAAAAAAGGAAAAAAAAAAAAAGGAGGAAACCTCAATAAAGCTTTTTAACATTAAGCAAATAATTTCTCGCATTAAGATAATGTAAAGGTTATTATTTCATCTATACAATGAATAGATCTTTTCTGTTTCTTTGACTGTCTAATACATAAAAAAAAAGGAAAGATAAATATTATATTTTGCTGATAAAAACATCTACCCATGAAGAGTGAGAATCAAACTGTTATTCACTCATTTTTCCATCAAAAAGTTTGAGAATAAGCTTAGTTTTTAAGGTTTCACCACCAACTTTATCAATTACCTCAACCTACAACACTGGTTTAGATATTGGGTTTAGGCTATTCATATGTTCTGACATGAATATGTATCTGGACTTTGCCCAGCCATAACCATTCATAGTTGAAACTTGAAATTTCATGCAGCCACTCCCTTTAGTGAGTACGGAAATTTTTTTTTTAAAATTCTCTTCCAAAATAAGGTTTTTTAGGTGGTGGAGGTGAGGGGGTGAATTTTCAATGTAAGTTTAAGCTAAACTGAAACATTAGTTTGTGTCCATACTTGTTCTGAAAAAGGGATATTTTAGTGCCCCCCCAGCAAGAGGGGAGTAACTCATTTGATCACCTCAATACGGCACACTGCCATTGACACTGGTCACCAGGAAGTTGAGAGAAAATAAAGAACGAAACACTTTTCCCCACATTCCATCTGTTATGCATGTTGCTGTTATCAATCACCACACCCACAACAAATCAGTTTAAATACTGCTGCTGTTATATGTTCTAACAATTCTATATAAGTGTATTCATCCATATATCTTGACTTTGCCTAGTGAACATTCAGAAGAGAAACTTCAAATTCTGCATGCACGTACACACCCTCAGTGAATTGTAAATTAGTTTTGTTTTAAGAAATCGCCCCAGCACCAAGTTTTCAGTGAAGGGCTCAATTCACAATATGAGTTTATGTTAAATATATGTGATGAAAATGAGCATATATATGGGTGGCGGCGATCAATAATTTCCCTTGGAATACTAAATTTATGGACTGCTTGTAACCACTCTGGGACTCTCCAATGAATAGGATTGAAAAAAAAAAAAAAAAACAAAAAAAAAAACAAAAAAACAAAAAAAACAAAAAAAAAAACAAGGAAATAATTTAATCAGAAGTTACTTGAATTACCATTTGAATCATTTAATATGAATTTAAGAGTTAACATTGCTGTTGGAGAAGAATACGCGATCATTAGAGGTCTTGAGAATCTTTGTTTACATTTTGGCCATGAACACAATCACAAAAAGTAATACTTGGCAGATTTCTGAAATTCCATTCTTTAAGAAAAATTCTAGAATGGAAATTGAAAGAGAAGATATTTAATTTTTTTTTTTTTCGCATTCATCAAAATGTTATCCTCAGCTATAGAGGCTACATCAAACTTTCAAGGGCAGACTTGACCAGCAATGGACTAGTTGGAGATATAGGCTGTACCAGTGTTACCAACATCATCAGCATTCATAGAGTATTCAAAAAGTAATAAACAGTCAAAAGGCCAGATCAAAGGCCTTCAGTTTAATCAAATATGCTACTGTATCATATCACATTCCAAGATAACAAAAATAAAATTAAGAAAAAAAAAAAAAAAAAAAAAAAAAAAATCAATTACTTAGTTAAGTGTAAGAATTATAGATTAATAACAGAATCATTAAAGGATAATGTTCAAGTGATTTTTAGGAGACATATACAAAACACTACTCAAATGGTGACATTATTTAAAAAGACACTTCAAGACCGAATTGTACTAAAAGTACTGTAATCCAGAGAAAATTATTTACTTACTGCCATAAATCACTTGATAATCTAAATAGAAATCTACTTCATACATAACTTGAAAAACAAAAGATAAACTTGGAAAAAAAAAAAAAATTTCACCTAGTTAGAGAAAAGCTTTACTGTAGATTAGGCATTGAGAAAAAACAAAACCAAAAAAAAAAAGCATTTTTTATTTTGTGATTTAAAAAAAAAAAAAAAATGAATAAGAATGGAATGATATGATGTAATGTAATAGAAAACCACACTACTTTTTCTTTGCCCACTCTCTCTACATGGTATCTTTCTACTTTTACCAATGCTTCGAACAGATTTAAAAACAAAAAAAAATAACCTGTCTCTCTTCATCCACTATCCCCTTAGGGTCACTATTCCTTATAGATGCTGTTAACCGATTTGGAAATTGGTCTTTACATGTAATTTTCCATTCTGTACTAAAGACCCGTCAACTTTTGTCGCTGTTGAAAAAAGCCCTAGCTGCCAGGTAAGACTTTCTAAAATTCAGTCCACAAATAATTATTAATACAAATACATACATTTATGTATGAAGAAATACATGAATTTACCAAAGTATCCCAGTTCTCCACTTATACATGGATGTAGTGGAGAGAGGTTCATACAAGCAATGGTTAGTAAGATCCACTTCTGGCTTGCCAGACTTCACTATTCCATTTACTGCACTTGGTATTCCCCAATGGTCACCATCTAGGTGCTGATCAGGCTCAACTTTGCTTAACTTCCAAAACCTTATAGGAGAACCAGCACGTCCAATGTGATTTGGAAATAACCCTTTAGCTTCAGGGAGAATTTCCACAATCCTAGTAGAGTACCAAGTGGAGAGCCATGGAATACCATTTTTTTTTTTCAAAGCTTTAGTGTGACTAGGTGGTGGATTGAACCACAGTATTTGGTCAAAAGATATATAATCCTGTCATTTTTTATGGGTACTATGCTAATTAATAATAAGGGGAGCAGCAGGGAAAAAAAAAAAAAAAAAAAAAAAAAAACAACGATTGAGAGAAAGGGCTGAAATTCAAATTAGTGAAGTATACTTGGAGTACATGTCATTTAATAAGGTTAAATGGTGAAGTGCTAGGTTTGCATTTGTTCAAATGAAGTTTATTTGTTTTGGTCATGTTTTTGTATGCGGGACATGCAAAGAGATGACAATTTCTTCAGCGTCCATTAACAGAGTAAACAGGAGTGTGCATGCCGCCAGGGTTTGACATTAAGTCTGCAATGACTGGGCAAATAGCCAAATGACGACATGTTCACGGACTCGACTAAATTTACTTCAGTAAATATTGGAAATCCAGGCAGAACAGCAAAGAGATTCACAGATTGTTGATATAAATATTCACGAGACAACAAATATAATCTGGAAATAATATAAGCAGACACTGAATCATATATAGATAGCCCTGATGAAGTATAACTAGAGATTCTATTCACACACATACACATCTACACACACACTCTCACACATCTACACACACACACACACACTCACACATCTACACACACACACACTCACACATCTACACACACACACTCACACATCTACACACACTCTCTCACACATCTACACACACTCTCTCACACATCTACACACATCTACACACACTCTCTCACACATCTACACACATCTACACACACTCTCTCACACATCTACACACATCTACACACACTCTCTCACACATCTACACACATCTACACACACTCTCTCACACATCTACACACATCTACACACACTCTCTCACACATCTACACACATCTACACACACTCTCTCACACATCTACACACACACACACACTCTCACACATCTACACACACTCTCACACATCTACACACACACACACTCTCACACATCTACACACACACACACTCTCACACATCTACACACACACACACTCTCACACATCTACACACACACACACTCTCACACATCTACACACACACACACTCTCACACATCTACACACACACACACTCTCACACATCTACACATCTACTCACACATCTACACATCTACTCACACATCTACACACTCTCACACATCTACTCACACATCTACACACACACACACACATCTACACACACACACTCACATGTACACACACACACTCACATGTACACACACACACTCACATGTACACACACACACTCACATGTACACACTCATATGCAGAGACATATCACCTTGAATTGAAAAGAGATATTCAAAGAATTATGTGAAAGTGGGTGTTGCTTAGAAGAACAATAAATTGATTGAAACTTAGTAAATTCAGAATAATGACTCTACCAACTATGAAACTGACTAATGTTCCTTTGAGGATTCTCATTGGGTCGGGGGGGGGGGGACAGAAAGAAGGAGAGAGCAGTGGTTAATACAGTGGTTTTACAGACAGATTTACTAGTGCAATGAGTTCAATCCACACTAAGCACTCCCACTACTGTGTCCCTGAGCCACATGAAGCTAATCTTAGTAAATACCTAAATATAGCAATAAGCTTAACTGATAACGCATCACAGACTTTATATTTATAAAAAAATGGAGGGCCTTTTTCCTCAAGTCTTCACCAATAACTAACATGGAAGCCTTGAGTAAAAAAAAAAAAATTTTTTTTTTAAATCGTTAAATTTTTTTTTTTCCTTGCTGAAAAATATCCAAAATTATGTTTTTGTTTTGTTAGTACTTACTATGAGCCCCCCCCCCCAATCCTAGCGAAATAAACATAACATATCAATTTCCTCTGGTTACAAAGATTTTGGTTGTTTGGGGACTTATCAAAAAGCCCCTCAATGCTATTTATTTAATTTCATACTTTTAAGAGCATTAGGTTCGTCTTTAGGGAAAGATGCAAAAATCAGACGAATTGACTGATCTGAAACAACTACAAAGATACATGATACTGACTATTCTGGAGAAAAGTTGGAATGCTTTGATTCTCCAAGATCAAATTGGAGTTAAAATTTGACCCCAAAATAACATCACAAATTGAGTTTCTGGTCAGCATCAATAACTTTGAAAATATTTGATCGAAATATGCACAACAGAAGCCACCATTATCCACTTGTTCTTATGCCAAATTCAGTTTTGCATAATATCATTATCAGTAAATTCATATAAATAATGCAGTTTGATTGTAGAATTCAACAAATAATGTCGATAAGAGATTGGATTTCATTATGAATAATGGAAATTTTATTAAGTATTATCACCGCAAATTTTTGACTGGTATTTTCTTTCATCCTAATTTTACTTGCTTTCCATTTATTTCCAACCTGGGCTGTTTACTCACTGCCATAAACTGATGGTCTGATAAATTGCAGTGAAAAGCAACAATAAATTAAGAGGAGAGGAGAGAAAATGGTTAACCATTATATCATTAATTTTCAGAGCTGCTAGATCTAATAAAAAATAAATTGAGATGATATTGCAGCCTGCTCATATTTTTCCTCTGTTTTGGTTGCCGACTTCTCTCTGGCCTACCCGTTAGGTAGGTCACATCTAGTAATTTTTAGTGCGACTTGAGTACACAATTGTCCTATGTACTTTCGTTTATTCCACTTATTTTGGGCATTGCTTCTCCAACAATCTGAGATATCGACACCATTATCAATGCTGTGTATTTTACTTAGTTTTGAAAAAAAAGTTTCCAAAGTTTTAGAAAGAAGAAGAAGGGGTTCTATTTACAATTTAATTGTAATACTAAACCGGAACCTTCCTTTCCGCCATTCATACAATTTTGAAGTATTTAGTTACTTCACTTGTAAAGGTTGTAAAATAGATTTTGCTAGTAATTTTTTTGTGCTTTCATAAATGCGCGGGGGTTGGTGCACGTTGAGCGCAGTCACTCTTGCAGTTCCTGCACGAAATGCAAGCACTAGATTTTTATCATTAGCCTTCACCCCTTCACTGTGTCAAACAATTTGTGTTCGATCAACTGATAAAACCTACTAAGAATACAATCCATGTCTCAATTCAAGAACATGTATACACAAGATCAAAGATAACAGGTCTGGTTAGTCACTCGATAGAAACCATCAGGTTACCAATGTCTCTTGATGGCATGCCGTGTTGGGGATGATCAATTGAGAAAAATCAGAAAAAAGGTGATCAATGATTGCTGGGTAGTGATCACTATAAATGTCCAAACTTTCAGAAAAAACAACAACAAAAAAAAAAACAAGCATGAATGCTCTCAGACACAAACGGAACTTACATGGTTATTACCCCCCTCCCCCACAAAGAAAATTCAATTTAGGGGGGAAAAACAAAACAAAAAAAAACAAAGTTTTTTCTAAGACATAATGAGTAAATGCTCTGATCAGCCTTTTAGATACATTGGTATGACCTGTATGCGTGATATGTACAGCCGACCAGACCAATACAAAAATTACAGAAACCTAGGTTAACAATCTAACCAGATTCAAACAAATCAGAGAGGGAAGGAGATACTGACTGAAAAGTAATTAAAGGAACACATCAAGATACTCAGCCTAATGATTCATTCAAAAGTCAGAATACTCCATTTCATATTTATAGAAAACATTTATGAATTAAAGTCCATGCTAATTTTAGTTAAATGAAAATGTCAATATTCAGTTTAACAGGTGAAATGTTAGACTGCCAATTACTTGAATACAGGATATTTTCAAATTGAAATAGCAAGAAATAGAATTGATTTGATGCTCAGCTCAAGAACTTCCTAGAACAGCTCTGGACCATTTATTCGGCAAGCTTGGTGACCTGGATTTCTGTGTTTTCTGGACAAGTTCAATGTATACTTAAGTAAAAAATGAAATTGTATTTAGCAAATACAAAGTAATACACTTCTAAAGCAGAGTCTGTTTGATCTTTAATCCTCTTAAAATATAGAATACAAGACCTGAAATATATGATAGAAATTAAACGAATAAAAGTAAAAGAATGAAAACTGTTCATGACAAATTAATCAACTTCAAAAACAAGGTCTGATTAATCAATATTCATCCAATTTTCATTTGAAGACAATTCAACCATGCAATGAAAAGCAAAACAAAGAAATTAGCTAGATCCAAAGATCAGCTTGAAAAATAGCCGATTTTTTTTTGGGGGGGGGGTGTAATCCTAGTCAAATCATCCAGTACTATGGACGAAATATAATGCTTTACTGTATAGAATATACATCTAAAGAGGGGCCAAGAAAATATTGCCCAAAATGTAGTGGGATTTGAGGGGGGGGGAATAAATAAAACGGTAAAAAGATGAGGATACTAGCCTATATGACTCATATATGCGATAATGACTAATCTCCAAGTTTCCAAAGAGGATTGTTATTGTTGGAGTTTTTTTTTGTGCACAAGGAGGTCTCAAACTGAAGCAAGAAAACAAAATACCAGGGTGAACAGAATTAGGGGTAAAGACAGGGCGTGTGTTAGTGAGAGCGGATGTTTTACCAAGAGAAATGAAAGATAAGGGATTCTCATTTTCCTCATTAATATTTGATGAAGAATTGTCTTTATCAAATTTGACTAGTTTCTATGTTCATCAGTTGTAAGGAGTTGAATCTAAAAAGGTATGAATCAGCTTCTGCCAAAACCATGAAGTCTGTGGGCGATTAGTAAAGGCAGCCAGGTGTAAACTGAACTCCCTCTGGTAATGAGGGGTGAGAGTTAGATTCTCACCAAAGGTTAACACTTTATTCCTGATCGTGCTTTTATACATCACCATAGAAGCAATGGCCCCAATTGAGAGTTTTCACGAAAACAACTAAAATTTAGACGATGGCAAAAACTGGTCAAATTTAATAAATGTAAGTGCGATTCTCTTTTATAATTGGATCATCCTCTGCCCCTGCCATTATAAAGTTGATTTCAACTTTCTCCCGAGATTGCTCTGGCACAAGAGGTGCCCAAGCGACATGAGAGACGGGGAGGCGAAGGGGTAGGTAGAGGTGTTAGATAGATGTCGGAGAATGAGGAAAAGAGAGAAGTCAAAAGAAAAAAAAAAAAAAAAAAAAATGCACAGACCTTGCATTGTTGTTTTCATGAGGATTTTCTCCCTGAGTTTTTTTCTCTTGGCAGCAGCAACTTATGCTGGAAAAGGAAAGAAAAACAAAATCAACAAACAAAGAAGGTGATTAAAAGATAACATTGAAATGAAATTATAAATAAATGGAAGCAATAATATAAATAAAATAACACGGAAGGAAAGGAAAAGATAACTGCTGCAAAGTAAAAGCCAAGAACACTTGACAATGGAAAATTCTTTATGAAATTCTATTCTTGACATCAGCAGATTTCAATTTGGAAATCAGTCTATAAAAAAAAGGGGAAAAAAAAAAACAAAAAAAAAAAAAAAAAAAAATACTAACAACCATGTAAACAAATATGGGGCAAACTAAATCTTTTCAAATTATTTCCATTTATTTTGGAAGATCAAAAAAAGAAAAAAAAAAGATTCATAATGGCAACAATTTCACTGTGTCAGATTTATTAGTTAACACACAAGGCAGTGCTGTGTTGAGTTTGAAGTTGTTTGGACAAGCAATTATTGGAAAATTTCAAAATATATTAAAGATTACAAACCTTACCTCTTTATTTCTATAAATAATTTCCCTTGACTCATATCTTAGAAATATCTAAATAGGCAACACTGAAGAGAATCCACTAAAATACCATAGTTTCATATAAACAAATGGAAAATTATTTACATGATGATAATGGTGAGCAGAGCAGCCTGCCATAAAGTCTGGCCCCTTCGCAAAATGATCCTTTCGAACTGCCCTAGTTAACATAAAACCAAATGAACATCAGAAAGAATATTTGGATCAAATACATATAATTTATGACCACAATTATTTTTAAATCCTTGACACGTGAACTGACCAGATAAGTGGTTCTTGACCTGGGGTGCATGCTACCCCAAAGTCGTGCATAAAGGCAATAGGGGTGGGTATGCAAGGACAAAGTGGCAAATAAACTTTTTGGAAAGGCGACAACAGCCGGCACATTAAATGGTTTTGTTAGTAAATATCTTGATGTAGACTCAATTTTGACATCTGATGAAAATTAGTATTTAATTTATACTTTTCAATATTAACTTTGCTAAGACCTCGCATCTATACACAGACAAGATTCCGTGTCTCATGCTATAAACTAGAGATAAATGTCTCATTTCTTAGCTCATATTTTGCAAGCAAATAAAGAATAGTAACACAAACCATCTCTCATCGAATCTGCAGTTGAAGTAACAAGAGGAACCTAGAAATTGTCACCAACTGAAGAGGAATTAGTGAAGTCAAGTGTAAAAATGGATATGATAAAGTGGGAATAAAAAATTTTCAAGACAAATCTTTGAAAAGGTTACACAATAGACAAATGAAAACAACGATTCTTAAAAGTATTTTCCTGACAAGAAAAAGATATTCTACTACTGAAGTAACGAGTAAACCAAAAGTTGTTTGTTTTTTTCTCATATGACATACACAAAAATGAAAAATACAGGATGTCAAGTAAATTATGACACGCAAGGTTCAATGAAAAATGTCCAATGCTGTTGGAAACAGTGTCACTCAAATTCATTGAAAAAAAAAAAAAAAAATATATATATATATATATATATATATATATCTCTCATTCAATAATCTAAATCAAGTGAGTTGATATTTCACATTTCATGTGATTTGGAAAGAGAAAAACAAATTAAAAATGAAAAAAAAAAAAAAGAAAAGAATCCTACGATCTTCATATAATAATATTTACTAACAAAACAAAAAACATTGATTTCCCAGCAGTAAATCAACAGATATGAAAGAATATAGGTTTCATTTTTTATCAAAGCTGACTCTAGCCGTGTGTTAATAATCCTGTCATTTTTGACAGGTACTGAAAAAAAAAAAAAATTTAAATAAATAAAAAAAAAAAAATGTCAGGATTCTTATTGTATGGATTGGTACTTCTATCTAGGATCAGAGTATGTTCTGACTGCTTTGGATTAAAATGCTGCATCCCGGCCCTGTCTAGGATCAGAGTATAGTATCTGTTCGTAAAAAAAAAAAAAAAAAAAAAAAAAAAAGGACAAAACACAAATGGATTGGTAAAGATTTGTCTCATCTGACAATACTACTACCCAAAAACCAACTATATGAGACAGCCTTCTTTTCTTGACAAACCTCGGTAAGATCATAACTAAAAGAAAAAGAAAAAGAAGAAAAAAAGAAAAAGAAAAAGAAGAAAAAAAGAAAAAGAAAAAGAAGAAAAAAAGAAAAAAAGAAAAAGAAAAAAAGAAAAAGAAAAAAAGAAAAAGAAAAAAAGAAAAAGAAAAAAAGAAAAAGAAAAAAAGAAAAAAAGAAAAAGAAAAAAAGAAAAAAAAACAATCATTCTTTTAAGTCTTCCAATATTGTCATTTTACTATATATATATATATATATATATATATATATATATATATATATATATATATATATATTACACGTGTACGTGTGTGTGTGTGTGTGTCACATTTTATATAAGGGGATTTTTTTTTAATCAATTCTATATAAGTGGATAAACTGTACTACAATATTTTGAATAGCAGTGCACATGGCTGTGTCAGGCATAAAAGAAAAAAGAAAAAAAAAAAAAAAGAAAAGAATAAGGAGCGCAAAGTATCCAAAAAATTCTTGCATACGACATTAACAATACCGTACCGATTTTATGGTAACACAAGATGATACTAGACCAGTGATGACGAATTTTTCTTGCACAATGTGTTAAAATTTCAATTTTCTTTAATAACCCAGCTATCAAAGTGTCACAGGAATTTTAGTTTTAGGTAAATGTTAATAGACTTACTTATCTTTCTGATACATCTATTAAGTTTAGTAAAATATAACCTGAAATTTCAAAATATACTTATTAAACTAAGATTAAATTTAATTTAAAGAGTTTTTTTCCAGAATCCCATTGCAAACAAGTGTTAAACGTTTGCCGTCACTATACTGGAAAGATTCCAATACAAAACTGATGGATCAATTAACAGATGATATGACCCCCCCCCCACTAAGTTCTACATTGATGCAATTGTGAAAGAAAGGAGAAAAAAAGAAAAAAGAAAAAAAGAAAAAAGAAAAAAAAGTCTTTCTAAATACTCTTGCAACTATCAGAGATTCAATTTTGGAAATTACAATCCACCAATATATTAAACAGTGTGAGGCTACCCGTTTGTATCTCAGTAACAATCGACACTTCTCTATCACTTAAAGATAACAATTTTGCTGATAAGAAAATCTATTCACCATAAAGCAACTTCAGAAGTTTGTTTTTTTTCTAAAAATTCATCGCATAGAAATTCAAACATACCTTTCACAGAGATTAACTAGTTTATCATAGAAATTTCAATAAGGGCATAAGATACAAACACTATGAATCAAATGTATGAAGAAAAAAAAAAGAAAAAAAAAAAGTGCTATTAATAACAATAAGTAGACAAAATTAAAAATCATTTCAAGACGCAGGACCCCTGTGAATAATCATCATTACTCTCGCTTACATATTTCCACAATAAAAGGATATAATTTTGATCAAGTAATTCATTGTTAATGGAATGTAGCCACAATGACACGCAAAAAAAAGTGAAGCTAGTACATCTTATTATTGATTACTTTTACCCTTCGTCTACATTCCTGTAGTCAAGTATGAACCTATTTTCAGACTTGTGAGGGGAGTGCAATGAATGAATGACTGAGTGAAAGTGGAGTCCCTTTAGCTCCCATTCAAGCATAAGCACTCTCTTCCATTCTTATCTTGGTTTCATTACACGGCAAGAGTGGGTGGGGAGGGGGATGAGAAATATGAGAAGAAAGTGTAATGGTTACGTGTAGAAACAAGCAGAATACTAGTATAATTATCAACATTAATTCTTACGTATTGTTAGCCAATAAGTAGAGTTCTAATACACTAAAACCTTGTTATCCATAATAAATCTAAACCATTTGCAGATAATAGCGAAATATATATATATGCACACACATACTACAAGTGTTGCCAAAACTATTTTCATTTACATCTAAAATTGAATCTGAAAAAAAATTTACATCTCCAGATATGTATCTAAAATATAGGAAATAAATCACATTAATAATTTGAATGACTTTAATAGTCAACATTTACTTCATTGAATTACTGCAGATTTCAAAAATATAACTTATTCTATTACTATTAATAAATCACATTCAATTGTTACTTATTTTACTGAAAAAAAAACAAAACAAAAAAAAACATCTCAATAGTAAGATGAAACCGAAAACATCTCAATTGGGCCACCCACAGACAAATGAAATAGCAGTTGGAGATTCCACAAATGGGGAGGTCCTCCTGTAGTTACCTACGACAAATGAGCAGTCTTCTCCAAAAGGTCATATTTTGTGCGACAGGTGGCAAATCTATGAATGCAGGTTACAAAGCAAATTCATTTATCACAAGATGAAATTAAATTTTCAAATAAAATAAACTGCTTAGTAAGAGCAAATAATCATTCAAGAACAGACTTGGTACACATGCTTTTCTTAAAATGTTTTCAACTTGTATGAAGGTATTCCCATTAAATCAGAAGTTTTTGGAACTGTGGTCCGAGATCCACAGTTGAAGATATAAATAAGTAGAACACACTCCTTGATGGATCATTGACATAATTGAATCTGACATTGTGAATCTTGTGGCAGTGAGACAAATATTAGGAAAATAAATGTGACTAGTTTGAAATAGAAATGATTTAAAATGACAAAAATTGCTTATTATTGTAGTTCATTTAATATCGTCTAAAAACTAAAAGATAAAAATAAGAATCAGCTGGAATATTTCCTTTATAAAAGGGGTCTTCGAGGTTTCAAAGTTAATTAAATCAGGGCCCCGCTTCACGCCAATAGCTCCCACTTGGGTATATTCTACTCTTGTCAAATATACACAACACCATGTTGCAGATGAAAAGGATAATTTACAGAGAACGGCAACAATATTAATTTTCTTCTGAATTCTCAAAGATTCAACAGTGTTTGTTTTCGCTGTTTACATTCTGATTTTTGAAAGAATGTTATCTAATTTTTGTTTTGTACTTGAATTAAATAGATTAATAACACGAGCGTTTGTGGAATTTTCAAGCAGACATTTTGATTGCTTTCCATGGTACCAGAGAGATATAAAGTTTATATACACTTCTTAGATTCTACAGAACTTCAGTTAACCAGGGTCCCCCATAGCTCCAAAGGCTGGCCTTGATTGAATGTACCTTTATTCAGTTATTATACTTTTCCACAAAGGCTATTCATAAAATGAGAGTGTTTTTGATTAGAAATTAAGATTTCAGTTTGATATATTTTGTTAATTTGAAGGGGATTTTTTTTTCTGATGGAGTGCTTTATATTTTTCCTTTCCTTCTGAACAATTATCCTCTGCTTTGATATGTTATAACATAATGTAGTTGATTCAACTAAGTAGTCACTGCTTTGTCAAATGTTAATTAAAGTTACTTTATATAGTCGGATGATTTGGAAAATATGAATATTTGAGAGGAAGGGGGTGAAAGGGAAGGAATAAAAAAAATGAAGAAAAAAAAAAGAGAAGAAAAAAGTAGAAAGAAAAGGAGGTAAAGAGACTGAGAAGAAATAGAAAAGATTGTTCAACCTGCGATGTAGTTCACACAATTTTTTAAAAATATTTGGTAATATTTGTTTCTGCAATAAATCCATGTGTCAATTGATTAAAAAAATTAGAAAAAAATGAATAAATAATGAAGCTGTTAAGAGATTACCCCCCCCCCAAACAGATCAAAAGAACTGTGCAAACAGGTTTCCTAAAGCCTATACAAATTTGGTCCAAAGGAAATACTTTTTGGCATTCATAGGATTCGACTTTCATCGCAATTAATAAGAAAAATGCAGTAGAAAAATTCCTTGCAGAAATTGCCAGAATAATTCATTTGCAGAGAAGTTTTAAGCAATAGAAAAATGATTGAGAGTCTGTTGAATTTATGACTCAAAATCCATTCTAATTCGGAAAATTATCATGCTGCAGAACTTTTAAAACTACTTGATACAGTTACAATTTACCAGTCGAAATATTCTGTGGATTAAAGAAAGGAGAAATAAAAAATATAGATCAGAGGATTTGTTAAGTGGGGGAGATTAAAATTCATACCAGTGAAAATTTAGAATCAGTAAAATTTTCATCAATGCAAAGAATGTAAGCAAATATGAAACACTATTTTTAACTGCAACAAAAGTCAAAAAAAGTTCCATGTTGAGACCAATTTTCAAATTTGGTTGACAGTGTATGTAAGGAGTTAAGAGAAGAGAGAGTGGTTAAAGAGAAATGGGGTTTTAAAGGAGAAAAACAAGGAAATAAAAAATAAAAAAAAGCATGGTTCACAGCTTTAGTGAAGATAGAAAAATAGGATATAGAGAGTGGGCAAAGAAAGAGGAATATTTTTTTTCAACAAAAAAGCTATACGAGATAATTGAGATAAAATAGATGAGGAGAAGAGGAAGAAACAGAGAGGAGAAGAGGAAGAAACAGAGAGGAGAAGAGGAAGAAACAGAGAGGAGAAGAGGAAGAAACAGAGAGGAGAAGAGGAAGAAACAGAGAGGAGAAGAGGAAGAAACAGAGAGGAGAAGAGGAAGAAACAGAGAGGAGAAGAGGAAGAAACAGAGAGGAGAAGAGGAAGAAACAGAGAGGAGAAGAGGAAGAAACAGAGAGGAGAAGAGGAAGAAACAGAGAGGAGAAGAGGAAGAAACAGAGAGGAGAAGAGGAAGAAACAGAGAGGAGAAGAGGAACATTGCCTTTTGGACGATATTTTTTGTTCTATTTTTGATGTAATCATTTTTGTTCTGGACATTTTAACGGGATTAGCTTGAAACCTCAATTGGAAACAAATAGTTCTATAACAGGAACAAACGTAGACAAATGCAATCAAAAATGTATATACAACCTTGCAGTTTAACAGAATCAGTTCTTTTTCTTATTTTTTGTACAGGTTATTCAAGCCCAGCAGAATCAAGTTGGTGGGTGGTAGGAAATTGAAATATTAACTATCAACTGAGGTAATGAAAGCTTTTCTCTACACAACTGAATCTTGAAGAAAAGGGTCATACGGTTCAAAGCAATAAATCATTATTATTCATTTTTTTTTTGTTGCAACTATTTATCTTTCTGCCAATTTTTGTTGCAACTAAACTCAGGACTGTTTACCTTTGACACTAAGTAAATAAATTAACAGCGCGGATCTGACAGAAAGAAAAAAAAAAAAGTTTCCAGTGAGAATCAAACCTCTATGCTGGAGAGTGGCTCAGTTAACACCCGGCAACACTTACCACAGAGCAACAAAAACTTATGGTCAGTGCAAGTCCAAATTAAACATTTAAACTCATCCCACACCCCTGTCTTTTTTGTGTCATATTTGTTAGTAACCGGTGGTCCAGTATTGATAATCCAACTTATTCATTTCATCAGATGAAATAGAAATCATTAATTTTTTTTTGGGGGGGGGGTACTTTTTTATTGCAACCTTGAGCGAGGCTGGATTCCCCTTCAAAAGTGAATATAAAAAAAAAAAAAAAAAAAAAAAAAAAAAATCAACAAAATTACAATGAAAAGGAATAACGAAAAAAAAAAAAAATTGATAAAAATGATTGACGATAATTCATTCAAATAAATATAATGAACAATAAGTTACAGAATTAATCAACTACAAAAAGAATGTAGTTCTCACATACTGTTCTAACACAGTTGAAGGCCATGCTCTACGTCAAATCACTTCCTTAGAATTTAGATTCTTATCATTTACATATGGGTAGTAAATGGAAGGAACTCCTCTATGATTAGCGTTTAATACACCTGAAGTTTTTTGACAAAAATTTTGGGGGTTAGCAGGAACTGACTCCTCACTATCAAATTGTGAATTTTAACTGTATTGCGCTAACTAAAATCTCACCACAATGGGTCATTTTTGCAGTGTCACTATAGCAAACATACTAACTAATATACAGAAGTTGGATCATTATGTGATTGACTAAAAAAGAGATTTAAATGGATAAATACAGACAAAATTTTTAAAAAATTAGAAAAGAAATAAAAATTGGATAACCATTTACGTAAGCATAGAAGTTGATCCAAGGAATTCTGAGGTTCTCAGGTTTAGACCATAAGTGCAAGCTGTGTGCGCACTCACACATTTTGCAACCAGCACACAAAGAAAATTAAAGTGCGCACAAAAGATTTCAAATTCTGTAGATAGCTTGCAGGGTTTTTATTGAATAAAAAAAAAAAAAAAAAAGAAAAAAATATTGATTCACTATGTCAAATACTAAAGTGCGCAAATACTTTTGTCACAGGAAGAAAAAAAAAAAAAGATTTCTGCACACACTAACTACAAAAAATTAGAGGGAAGATTGGTTTAGACCTATAATTGCTAGATAAGTTGAACACACCAAAATAAAGCAGTACGGTTTCCAACAGACTGTCAAGTTCAGCAGTATAAATGAACTGATATGACCTATGAGGGGGAATATTATACCGTACGACCATTGAAGACAGAGTCCCAAATATCACAAGTTTTATTTGCAGCTAAATAATTGGTCTGCTGGAGAACAGAAACTACCAATTGGTGGACGTATTGCCTTTAACTACTCAGGTTTGACTAAACTACACTGGTTTCAAAGTGTAAATTCCAGTTATAAAATTTTCCAGTCATCGAGTCGAAACAGTCGTTGAACAAAAAATTCTAAAACAGTAAATCCTTGATTTCATGGAATAATAGGGAAGAAACGGGTGTAGTTTATGCCGCAAGTCCATTAAATCTAAATGTAACAGGAGGCAATTTTTTCTTTCAATGTTGAAAAAAAAAAAAAAAAAAAAAAAAAAAAAAAAAACCCCGCAAAACTATACATAATTATCAAAATATGCAGAGAATACACAATGTTTACTAATATTTTTTACAATGTAGTTCTCTGGTTTGTAATCTTTTTTAGTAGTGATGCAAAATGTCATCCAAAATGTATCACTGAGCCCCTTGTTCTCGTAAATGGGATTTATTTTAGGCATAATTTAAAAATATCATTTATTGATTTTTGTCTCCATTTATCAAACAATCATGGAGACCCAATCACTGTTAGTAGCATTTGCGTGTTTTTACTGGGCTGGAGTGCTTGTCTGACACCTCGGATGGACTGTGTTATACGACTCAAGGACTGCAACCGATCTGTTATTTACCAATAGCAGGAAAGGGGTTGTGAATTTATGCATTTCCCAAGGGCAAGAGTGAAATGTGAATGCAAATTGCCCCAGCCAGAGTTAGAACTAGGTTCACTGATAACATTCTCCTTGCTGTGAACCGTTAGGCTACCCTCACCTTGTAAGGTAAATACAAACTTTATAAAAATCGAGATTATTGTACTCCAGACCCCAAGTGCAACGAAGCATGAAAATAATGTTACAAGTGACTGACCCTGACAATCCCCACCCAAGGGAAAAATGCGTAAAAGATAAAATCTACTTTGAAGTCAATTGGTAGGATTGTAAATGACAGGCTGTGATATCATCAAAATAAAAAAAACAAAGCAAAAAAAAAAAAACAAACAAACAAAAAATTCTTCCTAGAATACACTAATTTCAATATGTCCATTAAATAATGAGCTATAAATACATTCATCAACTCAGAAAGGCTAGGGATTTTCATCATTTTTGAAATTGAACAAGAAAAAAAGCTTATGGCATAAAAACAGAAGCAGAAAGGTTTGACGAGAGGTCGGCAGAAAACCCGGCCAGGAAAACTGCCAAGATAGATTTCTGCAGTTTGCAAATTCGGACGGTTATGTAGGTGTAGTGCATAGGGGCCACACCAATGGAGCAAGAGGGCTGAGAGTTGAAACATTTACTAAGTTTAAAAAAAAAAAAAAAAGCATTGTTTTTCAACTGCCAACCCTTCCCCCTAAAAAGAAGGGAGACCTGTTTTGTGAGATTTTAGTTTTATATCATAAGATTTTCAAATAACAAAAAATCCAGCTATACAGATTTTTTTTTTTTTAAAAACAAAGACAGGAAGAACAAAAGCAACAAAAGTTCTAATGATTTTGATGTATCATCATCACCATTCTCCACTTAGACCCCCATCAAGGGTGCCACGGGGTTAAGTAACATTGGTAATTATAAGTAAGACATCACTTCCAGTTTGCCAGGCTTGGTATTCCATTCCCAATGGTTACCCATCTAAGTAATGACCAGGTTTGATAATGCTCAACTTAAATGATGTTATAAAAACTGGTATATCCAATGTGATTTGGCTGCAACCCCCTTAGCCCCAGGAAGAGGTTCCTCAATCCTAATCCTTGTGCTAAGTGCTTAGTGAAGAGGCATTGAGTATCATTTTTGAAATCTTTGTTATGACTCCACAGTCTACCAAACCAAAGGAGCAGGGTACATTCTACAAATGGGACAGGGTGGTTGGTAATGATAGTGATATTATTTTCTGGTAACTAAATACAGGAGACCATCAATAAAGTCATTTTCAACCAATTGTAGATTATAATAAATAGCCTGCAAACGGTGGATTTATATATACAAGTCCACCATCATTGTTGTATACAAAAATAAAAAACTTTAAATATGATAAAAGCAGAACAGGAATCAGTATTGTGAAGAGTGGAATTCACTGTTGAATAATTTTCATGAAAAATATTTGCCTACATCATTTTTCTAGTTTGAAAGTGTGCATAAAAAGTTAATCATTACACATGCTAATTAGAAGATGCTGATTTTTCACTGGTCCAAATCATTTTCAGTTGAAATAAATTTGATAAAAATATACGAACATCTCATCCTTTTTGGACAAGAAAGAAAGGATACCTGAAATTTAATGAAATAACAGCATGTGAATTTTGAAAGGTATTTACTCAACTCTTAACCCTTCCAAGACTAACCTATTAAAATGTTTGATAACTGAATTAAAAGATTTACATGACAGGGGCCAGCAGTCATTGAAACCTCAAGATTACCAAGTCCCAGGACATTCAAAAGGGTTAAAAACATTTTTCACCCCACAAACTTTTTTTTTTTTTTTACACCCAGCAGATTTTTTCTTTGTAGTAGTAAATATAGAGATTTCAATAAGAAAGAGTGTCGAAGTGATCTTATCAGCCGGCTGCCTGTTCCACAAGTAAAAATTTCAATACTTAGTTCGTATTAGGAAAATCTTGCTTGTTTCTTGTAAACTCACTGTTTCTCAGTATAGGGCAGGCAGTTTATACAGAGTGAGAAATCTTCAGAAGTTTTAGTAATCTTATTGATCTTTTGCTCATTTTTTTTTTCTCCCAAGGAAACTGAGCAGACAAGCTCTGGCAACTCACGGACTTTTAACAACAAAATGAAATTTGTCAGTAAAAATGCTGAGAACAAATAACCTGTCAATTTTATTATAATAATTTTTGTGTAATCAATAATGAGCGAAGATTGTAGTAAGTTTTCATTTAAAATCATTCATTAAGCAATATAAACAAAGACAATTGTGATTGAAAAACTAATATTCACGCTTAACAAAAACCCCCAAATACATGGTAGTTAGCATAAAAAGAATTAAGATCTTTTAAAAAGGAAAAAAAATATATTTATATTGAAAGCACACAAAAATGTCCGTTATTGACAAACTGTGCAAAATTGCACTTGGAAAAAAAAGGGGGAAAAAAAAAAAAAAAAAAAAAAAGAGCAAATTGTTCCTACTGTAATGTAAGTATTAAAATTTCTACCTGTGGAACTGGAAGTCGGCTCTATACAAAATCACTATAAAAAAAAAAACCCAAATTAATGAATGTCTATTTCCTGCGGTTTGAATGAAATCATCCAACTTTTCCAAGAATTTATTCACAACATCTGAGAACAAAGCAAGTGCCATGAGATGAAAGAAAAATGAATAAAATTTGCCTCCAGTGAATTCTTAAGCAAAAGAGCAATCAGTGCTTTTTAAATGAACTTCCTTTCAGTCTATGATCAACACAGTGGCATAGTTGCATTACTAAGGGAAAGTATTTACCAAGTACACACACACACAAGTGTGATTCGAGAGAGAGAGCGTGCGCGTGCATTCGAGAGAGAGAGAGCGTGCGCGTGCATTCGAGAGAGAGAGAGCGTGCGCGTGCATTCGAGAGAGAGAGAGCGTGCGCGTGCATTCGAGAGAGAGAGAGCGTGCGCGTGCATTCGAGAGAGAGAGAGCGTGCGCGTGCATTCGAGAGAGAGAGAGCGTGCGCGTGCATTCGAGAGAGAGAGAGCGTGCGCGTGCATTCGAGAGAGAGAGAGCGTGCGCGTGCATTCGAGAGAGAGAGCGTGCGCGTGCATTCGAGAGAGAGAGCGTGCGCGTGCATTCGAGAGAGAGAGCGTGCGCGTGCATTCGAGAGAGAGAGCGTGCGCGTGCATTCGAGAGAGAGAGCGTGCGCGTGCATTCGAGAGAGAGAGCGTGCGCGTGCATTCGAGAGAGAGAGCGTGCGCGTGCATTCGAGAGAGAGAGCGTGCGCGTGCATTCGAGAGAGAGAGCGTGCGCGTGCATTCGAGAGAGAGAGCGTGCGCGTGCATTCGAGAGAGAGAGAGAGAGAAAGACTGAGACTTAGATGAATTATACATCAACAATATCTAAAGAGCAAAGAGACAACCCTCAGTAAAAACTACTGTAAAATATTTTGTAGCAACATGCACAGCTTGAAGAGAAAGTAATTGAATCTATGAAGCCACTTATGATGGAGATATACTATTGAGCTAGGCTGAGTTTAAGAACTGCCTAATACAAAACATCATTAGATATCCTTCCTTTGTTAAGGATTAACATAAAAAAAAAGCAAGGAAAATGAAAGTCTTCGGTAAGGCTCTCGTGTAGTTACATATGGTGTCAATCAATACAAGCATGCATAGCCAGGTTTATTAAATATTAATACCTAAATAACACAGACCAATATTTTGCTTAGTAATTCAAAACATTAAGTAGTTTCTCAGCAATAGAACATACGTTTTTTAATCTTTGAACTCAAGAATATGCTCCCAGTGTGAACAAGTTGTAGAGTGTGTCACAGAGATCAAACAGATTTAAAATGACTATGTTTTAAAAATATTTTTTTGTTTTTTCTCATTTCAAATATATAAAGAAGCCCTAGGTAACTGATCATGGAAAAGTACTCGACTGAGCAACGAAACAAAAGTGCAATGATATACAATACAATTAGGCTAACAGAGTGATATCCAGACATTGAGTATTATATTTTCCACCATGATAACAGGATTTAATATCTCCTGGCTTTTTTCTCTGGAGTATTTGAAAGATAAGGTCAATGTTAACAAACCAAGGATTGTCCAGGAGCTGAAGAATAATATCCGAGAAGAAATAAGTAGGCTAGAACCAGACATTCCTTGGAATGTTATGCAAGAATTTGATTTGAAAGAAGCTATTTTCTGTACATCAATTATTTTAATTTCTCAAGTTTATATATTTCATTTGTGGAAAAAAAAAAAAAAGAAAAAAAAAAAGTGAAAAAAATCATTAAAACTAAAAAAATGATATGGCAGTTTTAAACCCCTTTGTGTTTTTTGCACCACCCTGTATATGATTTAATATGGAGACTCAGAAATATGAAGGATGTAAATTAATGGTCAACAACCTTAGGCATGACACCCACTTTTTAGACTTTTGTGAGGGTAAGATTTCCATCCTACCCACTAATATTTTAAATCCAGTTAGCTACTCGAGGGGGAAGGAAAAAAAAAAAAAAAAAAAAAAAAGGAAAGGAAAAAAATTGAATAGATTTCATTTCCTGGTAACTGGGCAATCATACACACTCCAGAAACTCGTACAAAGACTCCAAGTGAATATACAAAGTATTTATCATATAATAAAGTTGAAAATAAAAGCCAGTTTTGGTTGCTTTGTTATGAAGCACAGTTATAAGAGAGAGGGAAGAAAAAAAAAAAAAAAAAAAAAAAAAGCATTCAAAATACTTTATTCCAGTGAATAGATATAACTTGCAACTCAATAATGGGTCTATTGCCAACTTGAGAGCTTAAAACGACCACTAGGTATTGCCCAGGTTGGCGACCACTGATGTAAATCAAACAGCAAGTTGTTGACTTATTTACTAAAATATCTATCAACATAATAAACAATGCAACTTTTTCTGCACTGTTACTGTTACTCTGGCTTTAACAGTGGGCTCTTCCACTTAGAAGTAACAATTTTGCTGATGAAAATATCCCTACCCAACATTTGAAACTATGGATTTTTCCTTAAAGGAATTCAATCCCATGAAAAAAAACCAAAAAAACCCCCAATAAACCCAGATGAAATTGTCAAGACGTAACCATTTGATTCACACTATTAACAGGTTTGAAGTAGTGAACAATCAAGTCTTAAAATGAGAAAATGAGAAAAAAAAAAACAAAAAACACCCAAACTCTACAGAAGCAGAGGTAAATATTTTCAACAAATGCATTACAGGCTCCAGTATATATAGTTCTTTTCTTGGAAACGAAGGATAAAAAAAAAAAAATTTCATAAATTTTTCTGCAGGTAATAACTAGTAATTGAATAAATGAAGCCAAGTTAATCTGTGGATTATTATATACCTTTGTATGTACTACCAATTACCGTACATGCTGGACTAAGAGTTGATTGGTTTACGAGGGTACTACCACTCACGACAAATCACCCACGCCCGTAACTGTCCATATAAAGCTTCAGTAGCCAGGCCTCCCTAGTTGTAATACTATCCCATTGGATGAAGGGTAATATTAGAAAGTGCCGAACAAAACTGCCAACATAGGTTTCTACACTTTTAAAGTGGGTCTAGCATCAATGTTTATGTTGCACACATAGGCTGCACCAATAGAGCAAGAGGGCTGAAAATTTTCACATTTACTTGTGTTTAGAAAAACAGTTCTGTTTTTTGGAAATTCCACCCCCAAAATAGATTTTAGAGGGGAAGTTCAATTTATAATTCAAATTCATACTAAATCAGTCCCTTGATTTGCGGCCGGCAGTGGTCATGCATGCTTTTTGAAAATTCTAATTTACTTTGGTGATCATTGCCAAACAGAAGGCGAGAGAAGTAACATACTCATTGATCAACACTTTTTTCAGTTGATCACGCCAAATATGGTATGCTGCCAAAAGGAGTTGTTCACATGGAGTTTTTATTGAGCAACTCTAGACCTGTTTGTTTTTTTTTCCCAAAATTATGCAAACAAACAAAAAACAAAATGTTTGGTAAATTAAATATCGGTCTATTATACTGGCATATGCTATATCAGAAATCAGCCTGAGAAAATATTTCCAAATGAACTCTTTTAGGACTGAAAGAAATTTAACTATTATTATGAGCTTTGAAAAGAAAATAAAAAAAAAAAAAAAATGAATAAATAAATAATAATAATAATATATATATATATATATATATATATATATATATATATATATATATATATACATACATATATATATATATATATATATATACTAGATAAAAAGTATTTGAAATAGAAATAAGTAAAATGTAGGTGTCATTTAGGTTCCTTTTCCCTTCTCTAATCCTCAAGGAAAGAAATGAAAGATCGAAGTTTATCACATTGTGCAGAGCGCTGGGGAGCAGCCTAACAGTTGATTTAATTTTCACGTTCGCTAAATCAAATCCCATCAACAAAAGTAAAGACGGGCTCCTAGAGAGTTCAAGAAAAGTAAAAGTCGACCCCCCCCCCAAGATCCCTATAAAACACAAATTGCAGAGAGGATGGTGAAGGAGAATAACCAAAATTTTTTTATAAAACTGAAATCATAGATAAGCAGAAAAAAAAAAAAAGGAAGATTGCATTCCAGGAAGCATTAGTTGCCCCCTCTACAGTGGGGTGGAGGGGAGAAAGGATTTGAATACTTATTTGCTGTTGAAATACTTTGAAAGGTAATCAGAGTTTCGGTAAGCAACATTGAGTAAAAAAAAAAAAAAAAAAAAAAAAAAAAAAAAAATCAAACCATTCGAGTGAATAACAATACGAATTTTGTTCCAGGGTAATGAATGTGAGATTTTCTGATTGCTTCTGCGCAAAAATCATAAAGAAAAAAAAAAAATTCCCTTCAAACTTTGCTTTTGTGGCTAAGATAGTGATATTCATGATAATGTTTTTCTTACTCCACATGATTAAAAAATATTCAAATTTGCTTGTTGTCCAATCGACAATAAGTAGATTTCAAATTATCACTCTCCTGGTTGTAATAGTCAAGTTGGAAGGGAATAATTGATATTCTGTACACTTTTTACACATAATTAGAAAATAACACTCATTACACAGGAACAAGACAAGACAAAAAAAAAAAAAAAAAAAAAAAAAAAAATAAGAGAGTTGCACAGTGTAATGCGAATAATTTCTTATATATAGTTTTTAAAAAATCAAGAAGTCACAAAATTGTCAAATTAAATTAACATACAATGCAACGAAGTAAAAGACTTATGACAGTTGCAAAAGAAACCTGAGGGTGTATATTTATTTGGCTCCCCAGGAGAGTGGATTCGACACAATATCAGGTTTAATTTTAGGGGGCCATACAAGCTGGGTGGAGATAAAAAATGTCTAGTTCCCTTAACATATATCCTTCGATATGCCTCAGGAATTAACCCTGACCCTACCATTTGAAGAGCAATGCTTAGTTATACAAGTTACGCTGAATCAGTGGAATTTCCTTAAATGAGCAAAGTTTAAATTTTTTTTCTCTTTTTACAAAATATAAATAATACATAGTTCTAATTTGATTAGAAAGTATTTAATCAAAGCAAACATATAAAATGACTAGTTTTCACGATCAAAATTCATGTGATATATAAAGAAAAAATTTTTTTTAAAAAGTGTAAATTTTGCCAAATAGATAATTTCACTGATTTGGCATAACATATAAATCATTAATATTAAAAGATTAAGTTTTGCTTAATTGACTAGTACTGAAGAGTGCATGTGACCCTGACGGTAATAAAAAAAATTGAAGATACTGAAAGACAAAATCAATAAGTTGATCAATGTGAGAGAAGCTTTGAAGTATGAATTCAATGGTTGATTTTATCAGGTTTGTAGCAAGTAATATTGGCCGACTCTTATAGTTATCACCCGTTTCCTCCTGTACATGATAGGGCAGCCTACTTGTTTTATCTACAATTTTTTCTAATGGGGTAAAAAAAAGAAAAAAAAAAAAAAGAGACCCAAATAAACAAACAAAAAAAAGCAAGGACAAATAAATGAATACAACACCAGGAAAATAAGTGACACATGTTTTCACACGTCACTTTTATACTCGAAGTTCAAAAAGTAGTGGTTACCAAACTTCAGTACCAAGAACCCCTTTTATTTGAAAATTTTTCCCACGGATCCAAGGCTTTGGGAAGATCTGCCTACTGAACAAGCTCAAGAACCCCCAGTAGTACCTTTGTGGAACCTTAATGGTCCGCGGACCCCAGTTTAGGAACCTCTGTTCTAAAGAGTAGAGATATTGAAGTAAAGTAAAAAGATACACACACACACACACTCATTAAGAAATGGATATATGATCCCACAGAATGATCATAAATTGTAATGTATTATATTGAAACTCTCAATTGAAATGATCTTCTGTAATTACACGATTAATACATCATTTGGCCTGGACAACAAAGAGAATTTGAATTTCTTGTAGCAGCCCCATTTTCATTGTTTATTCTTTTTATGTTGTCTAGGTCCAATGATATATCAACTGTATAATGACAGATCATTTCAAATAAGTTTCAATAATATAACATATATAGAGAGAGGGCTCACAAGTCATGCAGAGATGAAATGTAGAGTGAATTCAACAGACTGAATTTCCAATATCTAGCAGAATACCTAGGAGTTTAAGAAAAGAATTCATTAACAAATAAAGATTTTCAGTGAACAGTTAACTTTGGGCTTGTAAAAGTTCAAGGGGAAGCGGTCTGGAAAATTATATAATTAGGGCCATGAGTCAATTCGAGTTATTTTGAAAAAGAAGAAATATTAGATGAAAGACAAGTCTAATAAACAGAATTCTTGCAAATTTGTATTTTCAAAAAAGTATGATAGCAATACTTCACAGACAAATAACTTGAAATTTCAACACTAGGCAAAAGTTGAAAAAAAGCCAAAAAAAAAAGCTATGTATTCATTTAAGAAATTACTACATATGATAATTGAGGTCATTAAGACATATGCATATAAAGAGCTCAACAAATTATATATACTGAATTTACTCTTGTATGAGAGAATTAGATATTAAAATAAATCAGGGTCAAAATCAAGGGTAGCATTATACTCCAATGTAAAAAAGTGATAACTGATTTTTTAGCTATAAAACAAGTAGGTTGAATTACATTTGAGAACGCATGGTATATATATATATATATATATATATATATATATATATACTGACACTTGGAGGGGGGCATTCTGAATATCCTCAGCAGTAACCCCATTACCAACTAAAAATGATAGTATCTTTTTACACAGGTATATCAAGTTGGGATGACATAAAACAATTGTACATGCCATCATCATTTATTGACTAAAAAGGTTCAAACCTTCTTACCTTAGGTAAGAAAACCTGATGGAAGGGGGGGGGGCGCCCTGTTTGATCCCCCCCTTCCCAGCAGGTACCCATACAGATGACTGCAGTTGGCAAGGTTATAAAGCCAGATAGAAGAGTACGGAGGAAAATAATGGACTTGAAGATATGGAAAACAGACTACCTCACTGTATGGTGTCTTACCATTGGGGTAATGGTAAGCAAACCATTGTAGAAGGTCATTACATCTGTTGAGCGTTCAATCCTCATCGGTTACCAGACGTGTCATTGAGGCAGATTAATTTACCTACACGTAAACCCATCTGTATACAACAATATTAAATTATGTTGCACTAAAAGATATCTTGAGAATTGTCAACGCTAGTGGAAGAATCTGATTTTTTTTTCAAAGAGAGAACTTGTACTGACAGTCAACAACCAAATTAAATTGAACCCTTATATATATATATATATATATATATATGCTGCTTAAGTATATGCAACCAAAACTAATGCTGATATGTGATGAAACCCTGTCCAGAGGTTTCATCTACACAAAGGACATTATATTAAAAACCTTCATAAAAAAAAATATTATAAATTAGCTGACAGATGGTATGTTGAACTAACATTTGGTTTCTACTTATGAATCTACAATATCACAATATTTATAATTTTAAAAAAGACAAAAAAAAAAAAAACAAACAAAAAAACCCCCAAAAAACCAACAAATCATATGTTGTTGAGTTGAGGTAAATTCCATGTTATTTCATTTTTAGTTTTACTTTTGGATTTATATATCTATGGTCTCGAATTATCAATATTAAAAATTAAACTTTATAAAGTTGATTTATAAGAATGAAAAAAAAAGAGAGGAAAAAAAAAATTAAATTTCAATCTTAAACTTGCAGAATAGAACCCGTCTGAATACTCAGCTAGTAAATTATTTAAACAAAAAACAAAACACCGAAGTAATTTACAACTTCTATATAAGCAAAGTGGAGGTGGCAGTGGTACTACGAGAACTTAGTTGATAGTTTTGGTATTGGGGTGTGGCTCAAGTAAACATCGGGTGCTGACTTGGAGAGATGAGAAAGTGAGACAAAGAGCCATGCTATCAACACACTATTGTCTTTCCCACCAAGAGACCAGCTCCCATTATTTATTGCCTATGGAGCGAGCATCTTTAGCCCAACGGGATACGTGTACTTTGGAAGGAGACAAGCCATCAGCCATCTTCCTGAAACAAGTTCTTGCGTTTCTGAATGAAAGCCGAGAAAATGAGGGAAGCGGTTGATAGTTGGAAGAGAAAAGATGAGGGTGAAGCTCGTAGAAGTGGGGGAGAGGCCTGTCTGTTTCCTTACCCCCCCCCTTCATCTCCGCCTTTATTCAACACAGAGCAGCTGCACCTGGTTTGATGACATCATGGAACAGACAGAAAAGCCACTGCAGACATTAAATAAAACAAAAACCCAAGTAAATAAATTACTTTTAAAACACAAGGAAACAAATGAACGACTCTAGGAAGAATGAATAATATATATATATATATATATATATATATATATATATATATATATATATATATATATATATAGCATTCGGCATGAAGTGCTGAAGTAGGAGGGAGGAAAGTAAAGAGAATTTTATTTACTTTTAATTTTCAAAGGCAAATTGATAAATATCTTGGCGAAAAGCTATCCTTAACTCATTACCAAAAGGTGGGGGAGAGGAATAACGTAATAAAAAATACTTAGAAAAGAAAAAAAAAGTTTAACAACACGAATGCTAACCAAATTCTGCAGCTATAAATACAATTACAAAAGTATCACATTATGTACTTTACAAAATAGCTATTATAGATCGTCAAGTAAACTGAAGTCGGTGACTATTTCGAAATTACGATCATTTGAAAATGAATAGATAAAACTAAAAAAAAAAAAGCATATGAACTAAATAAACAGAACTAATCCATTTCATGCCACAAAGAAATCAACAACGCATTCGAGTTACGATATTTCGACTAACAATCTCATTTTCGGTCCCTAACCCTATCACAAGTCGGGGACTACTGCATTTCAATAGTTTATAATCGATTATGGATCAATTGTAATTCTTACCATTGATTGCTCTAAGATCAACATCCAAGAATTGATTATTCGCGTAAATCGGGGGAAACTTGTAAAATACAATTACTGAACTAGGAAGATTTGTCAGTTAATTGCAGTCAGAAAGGGAAAAATCGTTATGAAAAGAGGGTTAAAACTGTAATTACAAGGTCTAGCAAGAAGCTATGATCAGGTTACCATGTTAACAAGCATACCTTTAGATTGAAGAGGCATTATCAAAAACAGGGATTCTCAAACTGGAGAAAGAAAATATTTTGGGGGGTGAATGAAACTAAGAGGATGAATTACTTAATTTACCCAGATATTCAGATATCTACATTTTTCAAAATATATTCACACACCTAGCTATTTGTTATGAACAAGTATAACGAGAAAGAATTAGATTCCTAGAAACATTGTTCGGACTGCTTTTTACAAACTTGACTTCTTGTAAACTAGAAAAATCAGGACTTTTTTTGTCACTCCTGGTTTTATTTACATATTTTCAGGACAATCAAAAACTTTAACACGAGAGAAAGTGAGTTAGTTTATGTTTTTGCTCATGATACAATATGAATTGTGTATAAAATGAACAAAAGAGAATAAAAGGAAAATAATCAAAATCACAGGGAAATTTAGTTGCAGGCGAATTAAATTTTGCAACCAAGAATCGAGGGTGAATTACACTGAAATTGTTTAAAGAGGACTGCTCTAAAAGATGTAAGCATGAATAATGAGAAAAAAACTTTTTTCTTCAATTTTCAGTTAGCATAGAAATTTGCATGAGAGAATTTAAAATTTTATGTCAGTTGATAAATTTATAACCTTATATCAACAATGAAATCACCACCAGCAATAATAATGTATATGAATGAGATAGTATATAAGACGGCCACTTTTTATTTCAGCAGGGGACATTCAGAAGAAATAGCATTTCTCTGAATTCCTCTCATTTATCATCTAGTTTTTTTTCTTTTTTCCCTAACTCCCAAAATTCTAGAGCTGGACAATAAAGGTTACCTTTAAAAATATTTTTAGGGAAAATAAGGGAAGGGGGTAGTATATACCGTCGAATACAGAATATTGAGACAGGAACGTAGAAAAATGGATAATCTTTTTTCACTGATATGAACAGAGAAAAAAATTGACTTCCCAAGTGACAGTTGAGTCAGTTATGCACATTAGGGATAGTTCTATAGGTATAAAAATGCTGATTCAGTGAAATCACCCAATTGTCAAATTTTACTAATTTCAGTTTGATTACATAAACTTCAGATCGTAAAAAGTCATTTCATATCCTCGCTTTGATTAAATAAACTTTTGATCAGATTAAAACTACGTATTTATTTTTTGTAGAAGTTTTAAAAATTCTCCAAGTTTCATTGATTTTGCACAACATTACATGCCTATAAATATCTATATATGTATCATTACATGCATATATATATATATATATATATATATATATATATATATATGTTTGTGTACGACCAACAAAAAAACAAAACGTCAAATTTGACAACAATAAACTATAATTAACCTTAGATTATGCACTGAACTATAAACTTTTAGAAATGATAACTAAAAATATTGGCATAAAATCCACAATGAAAAGATTTAATTTCATTTTCAGAGGATTCTTGTAATAATTCATAGACAATACCATATTTGATGGCATAACCCCCCCTTCCGATTTCCTGCAGGGAATATTGAGAAGAGATTTTAGTGTATTTACGGGTTAGCATTTAATACTATTGAAATATGTTGCTAATAGATGAGGGAATGGGGTTGATAAAAACTGCAACAAGGACAGTAGGAAAAATCTTTAATGATAATACTGATGTGATTTATTTGTGATAACAAAAGCCATAATCTAAAATTTATATACATACAAGACCTGGGATAACTTTTGAGCCATGGACACACACACACACACACAGAGTAGTATTTAATATTTCTTGATAATTAACTCATCCAGAATGGTCTGCATAACATCAGATTAAAAGTAAGTGAACCAACTGTGATATAAGAACATGTTTATTCAAAAATCTACTTTTATGATATATTATAGGTAGTGTATGCTAACATTTTGACTGAAACATTTGTGAAGGGATAAACACGTTAAATTCTAATTATAGAGTAGTCTCCCCTATTTTTGCAAATGCATAAAAAATCCGGGTTCATTCTGGTTGGAAATGAACAAGAAAATACAGAGCAAATATCAGGTTTGATTATATATATATATATATATATATATATATATTTTCGTTTTCTTAAATACAAGGATTTTTTTATCAAATTATTCAAATACAACCGCCATTTTTTGATGGCATAGGTAAACTTTTTTTTTTTTAATGATAACCAAGAATGGAAAATAAATAGATGAATAAATTATCCAGTATTGTATTTCACTATGCATAATCCGCATTTTCCCCGCGAATATTTTGAGCGTATACAATTTAAAAAAAAAATCCTTATGCGTATTATCTATCAAAACATACGTATTCGTATGCATAATAGTTTACACGTGATAATGCATTTTCCATTCGAAATTGAAGCTCAGTTGAGGGGGGGGTGCGCGTTATACATGGTGAAATACGGTACTTGTTTTAAATAGTTGAAACAAATGATAAAGGATTTCTTCTTCACCAAGTGAAGTATTCAAGGGGAAAAAAAACCTGCACCTGGCAAAGAGATTCCCTTGTCTGGGGAAAGAAGGCTGAAGGCTAAAAATAAAACTATCAGGGGCTTTTGGGTGGGGGCAATCTTCACACCTTGGCAAGACTATTCAGCTAACCTAATTCGCCGGGGTGGGGTACCCAGGGGTGAGAGTCCATCGAAATTGACAACTATACAGCAGTAAATATCAACGGAAGGAAAGATTGGAAATAAAGCCAAACTTATTGACAGCCATAAATATTCTCACAGTGGAGAATAATGACAGGAGATTAGTTTTTTCGTGGCTGACTGAACGATGCAAAAAAGCTATTAATGTTGTTCAGGTGCCATTTCTTTTTCTTGCAAAAAACACAGATTAAAAATTCTCGTTGGGAATTCAGCAGAAAATTTGCCAAATATTGTGATCATCTAATACAGTTTCTTTAATCAGAATTAAAAAAAAGGAATAGAAAAAAAAGGAGCAAACACCGTTTAAAACCTGCGACATTGTTTACACTGTTTGATAGCATTTGACTACATTTCTATACAAAACCATTTGTTTCCAATTGAGTGAAAACGAAAAACAAAAGCCATCAAGATATCAAAACATGTCTTGGCTTTCTAAATTACGAACGATTTCTTACATTTCTATTTCAATTGATCTGAGGAAATTTAAAAAAATAAAATGTGATGTACAAAAAAAAAAAAAAAAAAATCCAATTTTTCAGTTGATCAGAAAGAAAGTGATTTTGACATTCATAGTACCAGCCGACATTCGTCGCAGCCAAAGAAAACGAATTAAACTAACTACTGTACAACTATTACCATATTAAATAAAACTTAAATGCTCATCTTTGCTTATTTAGCATTAAGTATATTGTCCGAAATAAGATATAAACAAACGAGACTTGGAAAAAAAAAAAAAGAAAAGAAAAGGAAAAGATAGTCCAGAGTGTTTGGAAATTGTTTTAAGAAATGTATGAATGGATGAAGATGACTGTACCGTATATGACGGTATAAGAGCCTCTTTTTTCATTAAAGAAATGTTTCCAAAAAGATAAACAGAACCTTAGCTAGCCAGCCCCACATTGGCTAGAAGTAAAAAAAAAACTGCGATAAACGAGAATTCAAGGAAATTCTTTTTCTCTCAATATTCTCAGCTGAAATAAAAGGGCAGGGTGACAGGTTCCCATGTGCCATTAAATATAGGTAGGCCTTAATAAGTGTGGTTAATTCGTTCAAAACAGAACTGCATTGATCAAGGTCTTTCATAATATAATTAAAAAAATTTTTTTTTGTGTAAAGCTTATACTCAGTTATATCAATTTGTACAGCAATGCCTTAACAGTACTACATCAAAACACTAATCAAAATCGTACTATTCAAGGTATTGCTGCTTAGTAATGTATAAGTGGATCAACAAAATAATGTACTTGATGCATACTTACTGATGCATCAATGCCCCCCCTACACTCCATGTGACTTCAGAGAGTCAAGTGAAAGAAATAAGATTCAAAACCAGAAATAAAGCCTTCTCCTTTATTCCAGAAAGCACAGAAATGAGGCATAATCAAAAATAGATTTGAAACTTTTGAATGAATTAGAATGGTTTCTCTTCATTTGATTTTTCCTATTTGACATTGAAAACTTGGCAAAATTTGCAAAAGGAAAAATGAAAAAAAAGAATAAAAAGGAAAGGAAAATACTACTTCTAATCCACATATAATAATTAGAATGAGCAGATGTCTTCTCTCACACCAAAAGATGTAACTGATGTATTCAATATAATTTAATTTGTGTAACTGACATATATAGCAGGGTATCTTGTTTAAATGATGTAATAATACTGTGGAATTTAAGGAATATAAAGACAGTAGAAGCAATAAAAACAACAAAAAAAAACCAGACAAAATCCGTTTGTGGTCCAAAAAAATATTCTCAATGGCAAATCTCTATCCATGTTCTCAATAAGTGCACAGATACTACACTCTGAAAATAGACAGAGGGCTGGGGAGCAACACTCCTAGGCAGAAGTACTGATTCATATATAAATAATCCCATCACTCTGTAGAAATAGGAAGGAAAAATAGTTCATCGTTAATTATTCAAAGAGTCAACAAATTTTGTTGAGACGATTGAACTCCCTTCCGTTTCTCATGTTGCCATTGTCGGATCCATTCTTCGGCCTTCATCAGGTGAATAATCCATAAGAAAAACTTATCTGATCATGAAATGGCAGCCGAAAATGTTCAAGCTTATTGAGTATCTTGTAATTGCTAGATGATCTACTGGCTAAAATAATTATTACTGTAAATATAGGATGGCCCATAAGTAGCTTTGTCATTTAAAAGAGTGGATAATTCGTTTTCTAATACGAATGTAAAATTTTTTGTTCCAGATGATAAAGATTTACGTAAGGGTTATATTATGGGGAAATCCAGACAGTATTGTACATTTAAAAATCTTTGAATTCCATGTACATATAAAAATTGAATTTCATTCAACAAATCAGTAACTCATTATTCTAATGCAGTGAGAATGCATGTGCTACTTCCATATCAGGAAACCTACCATAAAAAAAAGAAAAGGCTACTTACTTCCATTTTCTGTACTTTATTTTAGAGGGGAGAAAAAATTAAAAATAAATAAAAACCAAAAACAACCAGGGAACCTATTCAATTTTTAAAAGTGACTAATCGGCCACCCTGTATATCAAATAAGTACAAGTAAAAAAAAAAACAAATAAAAAAACGAACAAGTAAGATATAAGTAGTCCAGATGGGGCTAAACTAAGAACATTGTATCAGAATAAATATGCCAACAGGTCTGGTTGGTCACTCAATAGAAACCATCATGTGACAAGTGTCTTCTGGAAGCATGCTGTGTTGGGGGGTGATCAATTGAAAAAAATAGAAGAAAGGGTGATCGATGAATAAGTTACTTCTCGCCTTTCTTTGAGTGGTGCTCGTTCATGTCTGAATTTCCCATACCACAGTAAGTGGCCAATTTAGCATTAACTTACATGGTAAATTGACCCCCCCCACGAATGTGGGGGGGGGCACCTTTTTTCTCAACTCAAGTAAATGTTCAACGTGAACACTTACAGAGCTAGATTAACTGAATTTGACACTGACAGATTGTAATAAAGAGGAAGCTGCTATATTATCACAGATGATGTCATCTAACAGTTATTGTTATCAAAATCAGTCAGTCCTGAACACTTTATTCAAATTTATTGAAAATTTTAGAAATTAAAAATAAATTTCATATCAATTTTAGAACAATGTGAAGTGGTTTATAACAATGAATTTATTAACACAGAATCTGCAATAATGTAAATTTATAACAATATGAATTTTTCCAATTTTTATATCCTTTGCTTAATGTTATAATCTGGTTATCTAAAAGGACCCTGTCCCAAAGTGATCACATCAGGTAGCCTCCTCAGGATAAATATATGATACAGAGACTACCGCACCACACGAGATATACAAATATAAATATACTACAGAGAGACTATTGCAGCACAGTAAATATAAATACATGCCATCACGGGCAATAAGTGAACAATTGTAGCATCCAAATTTGAAGTCATGTCAAAAAATTCCATCAAAAAATAAATGTGATCAGAATAAATTCTATTTATGACATCATTGGCGTTTTTCCACTGGAAAACATCTAAAATAGACTGAAAAAACACCTAGATTCTGGAGAATCTATATGTTATTAATAAACCTGTCAGAATAAGACGACCCAAAAGGTCAAAAAAGCTATTATTATCGTTATTATTGCTATTATTATATTTACAATAATAACAAATAAATAAATAAAAAATTCTTTTTAGAAGGGGTTTAGCAGAGTACTCATGCCTATTTTCAAGTCAGTAGACAAAACTGGATGACAAAAAGTATTGGAACATATGCACATAAAAGAAAAGGATAGAACCTATCACCATCTTTGATGGCTATGGTTGTTCAATATCATAAAGAAGCTATTGCAGCGCAAATATCTATATCAGACAAACCACTGACCAATTGGGTCACTGTCCAGTGTGAGACAGACCACTGACTCCACAATATTTTTTTCTTCAGTTGCAAATCACCTTAATTTCTACATTCTCAAAGTTAGCGGATTTTATGAGAACCATAATTCAACATGTCTGGCTACAATGCAGCTTTTGGTTACTTAGAAGGTTGCATACGGATAAACAGAATCAAACTTTAAAATTGCCATACCCGAATTTTGACAGAGCAGTGATATTCCATAGATGTAAAATTTACACGCTTTAAGTAACATATTACCTCTGCCTATAAAAGGATGTATTACCCAGTGTCTTCCCATCCATCTAGCCACATGATATCACAAAAAGTTCTTAATGAATTTCAATGAAATTAAGTAGAAGTGTGGGCAATGGCTTATGAAAGAAGTGATTAAATTTTGGGGTGTATACACGTACACAGACTTCCTCTACATCACAGTTATAGAGTCCAAACTGCACAATATCTCCAAAGGTTCCCTGAGAACATCTGGAGGTATGTCAACAATGAATTTCAATGAAATTGTACAATTACCTCCACTGACAATGACATGGATAGAGGTAAGTACTTTCAGAGTACTTTCTAGTTCAAGTTATCTACAGGGAATATGAATACTAATGTAGAAAATAAGTCACAACGAAAATTATCTAAGATTGTAATTACTCACTTCTTTAATACTTTCGTCTGTAAACCAAATGTCATTATTGAAGTGAAAGCAAGAATTTCCTTTGAAAAAGATTTGGTTCTGGAATAGTGTCTCCACTTCCAGAGCCGGATAAAAGAGAATTCTTATAAAGAAATGGTATTATACTATAACACTATCAATTTACAACATGTGGAATAATGTCGGAGGGCAATCTGAAGTATTTTTTTTCCTTTTTTTGCTCCTTGTTTTCCCGACACTCCACAAGATTCAGCGCTTCAACTTACCAGCACCTGATCTTTGGAGCATCACTTGAATACAGGTCTGGTTAGTCACTCAACAGAAACAGTCACGCGACCAACATCCTTTGGTCACAAGCTGTGCTGGGGCTGATCAATGAATAAATTACATCTTTCATCTTGTGTTAGGCAGTGATCACCGAAAACGTCTGAGTTTTTAAAAAAAAGCAAGCATGAATGCTGCCGACACAAACTTGGGGATCAATTAGCATACTCTCACATCATAAATAGTAGTCAGCACAAGAAACTGGGGGATAGAGGGTGCATAGAAGGTGGGGGGGGAAGAAAAAAAAAAAAAAAAAAAGTTCTCTGGACAAAGAGTAAAAGTTCATAAGTCCAGCCCTCCTGCTCCATTGGTGCAACCTGCATGCAAAAGTTGATAGTCAACCAACTAGCCAGACTCACTTAAAAACTGAAGAAACCCGTGTTGAGAGTTTTGGATGACGGTTTCTAATACAAGAAGACTTCCTACCCTTAAGAATTTGGCCCTTAGTACCTTTCCATCTTTCAAGAACTCCATCTCACTTCTCAGCTCTTTTCTTCCAGCCGAATGGGAAAGGAAGCTGACAAGCTTTCAGATGTAGTGGAAACAATGAAACAGTTGGCTACAATCATCAGATAATGTTTTCTGAATAAATACAGGTGTACATAATGATTTGTTGCTGAATAATAATAGTAATAATAACAGAAAGTTCATAGCGCACCTACACGCAAAAAACATGCAGTATAGGATATACACCATACAGCGGCTTCAATCAAAGTGTGATTCACTATAATGCGGTTGATAATTTGCATCTCAAGATTCAATTAGTGCGGAATTATTCCCTATACGAAGTGAATTATTCAACGCAATCATTCAACTTTAAAAAACAATTTGGGGAGTTATTGTATTCATGTTTTGAAGATTATCGTTTTGGGAGACTCCTACATTTAGCTCCTGGCTCTCATACAAAGTATTTTAGGTTTTTACTCAATCAAGGAATAAAAGGTTTTCAAGATTTTCTTAATTTCGAGAATTACTTAAAGAAAGGAGATGTAAAATGGTGCAAACAACATTGGACAAATTTATCCATAAAAAACGAATTTTTAAAAGGGAGTTTAATTCAATTTGTGTTCATTTTGACTCCTAATGCTTTATTCGCACTTTATTGGACATAATCAGGTTTATTTCTTGGAGATAAAAACTAAACCGACTTGAACTAATTACTATTTTCCCTGCTGAAACAATTCCCCATTCAGTGTACATTTAAATATTGCGGTACTTTTCCTGAACGCATTGACCGCACTATGCAAGGTATGGCTGGACATCACATTCAGTATAGTCATTGGCAATGTTACCGAATGGTTATTGTTATCAAAATCAGTCTGCAACACTATTTAGAAGGATTTAAAAACATCAAATTATGTATGATACATAGAGAACCATCAAACTCAAAGACTGAAGAAACCAATGTTGACAGTTTTTAATACAAAGGGAGATGTTATCAAACAGTTATTATCAAAATCAGCCAGTCCTAAAGATTTTTTATTAAAATTTCATGATAGTTTTTCAGTAATATATAGTTTACTATAATGAATCTGTAACCATGGTTGTAAATTGCTTTAATCTTTATATCCTTTGCTAGATATCATCAGCTGGTTTTTGTTATCAAGCAGATCCTGTCCTAAAGAGATTACAATAAGCAATTTCCTATGTGTGATCATTGTTTAGATAAGAATTACCTGACAGGATGATATTAGAGATGACAATGTGGAACGAAAATCAAATTGTTAGTGAAAATGAACGATTTATTTCATTAAAATGTTTTGCCAAGAATAGGCTTCATCAGAATAGGTGGGAATACAAAATGTACTGAATTCTCATTAGGGAATTCAACATTGCCATCTTAAATATATATATATATATATATATATATCATATATGATATATTGGTAAAAAAAAAACAAAAAATTAACTGTCTAACATTGTTAATTTTTCTAGTTTGCATTCAAATCTTATATTGAAATTTTTGTACACAAACTAAAAATACTAACAAAAAAAATTAAGACAGAGTTTGTCTTATTTTTAACGACGTATTTTTAAATGGAGGATTGCTGCCTCATTATATCAATATATATAAGTGAAATAGTTCCAGAATAAATAAAAATTATCAGTTACATTTAGTGATACAAAAATCAGTTTAGTCAAGCTTCAGAATCTATATAATTAGGTATCTAACAAGTATTTTTTTTGTTAGTCAATAAAGTCATCGGTACAAATAAAGTAAGAATACTATTTCCATATACAAGGTGTTGATAATTGAGAGATGTACAAAAATTGAGAAAAATTACGAAAATCTCAAAGCATGAGAAATTTCAAATTACACTAAGAAAGAATCCATTCATTTACCTATTTCCCCCACAAAATGAAAACAAATTGATGGAATTACAACTGAAACAAGTTTCAAATGAAGACTAATCTTTTACTTACTCCAAGAGAAATAAAGTGATCAATTGAAAGAAGATGGAGCAAGAAAAAAAGAAAAAAAAAAGAGACAAAACATAACTTAGATAAGTTTGAAAGAATGAGAAAGAATGAGCTTACAAGGACATTTTGGGGTCTGTCTGATGAAATTTTCAAGAGAATCTGATCTGCTATTGTGTCATTGTAAATATTGTTTATATTTATGCAAATTTAATAGTGATTTTACAGATTTTATAATTGTTCTTAGAGTTGCCATGTAAATATTGTTTTTAAATGGAAATGCCCAAAGAAGCAAAATAAAAGCAAATAAATTGATTGAAATTCTGGATGTTTTTGAAAGAATCCAAAATGAAAACAAAACCAAACATTAAACATTAACAAAATTATATATCATATACACACACAAGGAAATATGTGCAAAATTACTAGGGTAAAAACCTTGGTTGAGAATGTAGAATTTTAGACAAAGGCAATTCAAATGTTTGGGTTTGTCACAAATACAAAAGATAGCTTCTTTTTTTTTTTTTATAAGGCAAGAAAGGGAATGGGAGAAAGACTTGTGTTTGGAGGAAAAATAGAAGAAACACACAAACTAAGGCATGGTTGATCCCACCAGGTGGAGGGGGGGAATGGATGACAAGTCAATGAAGAGGGGGGGGGGGACAAGAAAAACACAAGAGAAACATAATTCTTATTCAATTACATCCACCAGAAAGACAATAAAAAAAACAAAAAACATTTAAAGTCAACACATTAGAGCATCACCTATTTATGTTTACACATTGCCCCAAGAGGAGTTCATATATATATATATATATATATATATATATATATATATATATATATACACACACACACACACACACGTCTCTTTTAAAGAGAATCAAGAAATAGATAAGTGGATAAGAAATGACAAATACTGACAAGAGCAAAATAAACATTGCCTCATGATCTGGCAGGGAAACGAATTAGAAATTACAAATTAAATAAATAATCTTCAGAGAGTAAGCAACCTTGGACAAAATATTTGAAAAAACAAAAAACAAGAAAAATATCAGTATATCCAGGTGTACGTTGATAAAGAACCATTTTGGAGAATTAAAAAGAAAGAAAGGGCCAATGAATGAAATCAAAGAATATCAATCAATTAGTATACCATTATAATTACATTTTAATCAATATCTTATTTCACCTCAATTTTAGTTTTTAATGAAGAAGAAAGAATAGTCAAAAAATAATGGTTTGGCTGACAAAGCTCAATCAGATAAAAAAAATATATGATATCAATTCTATTTATATTTCACGAATCTTAGAATATTTTCTTTTCACCTTCGTCTTGTTTTTTTACAATTTGACCCCCCCCCAAAAAAAAAAAATCAACTAAAAGAAATCAAATGAAGGTAAATAAAAAGTCGAAAATACCAATGTTTGTTTTGGTTTTGATAGGATATCTCATCTATAAGTACAGAAAAAACAAACAAAAAAAAAACAAAACGGTAAATGATTTCAAGTTGTTAATAAATAAGACTAATTAGCTAGGGCTAAAGTGTCCAAACTGTTGTGACAGCAGCAGCAGCTGCCTGCGGGGAGGAGGGGGAGTCAGTGCTCGCGTGCATTTTAGATTGTGGGGGAGTGATAAGGGGTGGACAGGGTTGGGACCTGGGTAAACATCATCACGGGTACATGATAAGCACTAATGGATAGCTGACAAGGAATAACAACTAGCAGAATTAACACCAAATATTTGAATCGGACAGATACCGGAGTTGTATTTCTTCTCGCAGAAAGGTAATTCGATATTATTTTGACAACCAAATCTAAAGCAATCGTCTATGTTACTAATGTTTCAAAATATTAATTAAAAAAAAGAAAAAAAAAAAAAAGTCATGATTTGAATAACCGGAAAAAAATTATTTTGTCCGTAAGTTATGCAATGTGCTTTCAATCAATAAGATCTTCGTTTCTTCCGGAAATTTGTTAGTTTTGAGAAAAAATAATTTTTAAAGTTTATTTTTTTGGGGTCGATTAAAAAAAAAAAGAAAAGAAAAAAGAAAGACTCTTGGCATGAAGTAAGAGGCCTGGATTTAGAGTAATAAACAAATAAATAAGATAAAAAGGGCAATAGTAAGGATAATTGAGAGTAGGTGCCTCTCGGCTGGGCTTTGAATATAGCGGTACTCGGGTACTGGTGGTGGAGATCGGATGATGATGATGATGCTAATGACAGTAATAATATGTAACACATGTTAAGGCTTTATTTATTTATTTTTATAAGTACAGGTAAGAATAAAGAGAGAGAGAGAAGGGGCTTGTAGCAACGACAGGGCAGAAGAGAAAGAAAGAGAAAGATGCTGCTTCCGAAATCTACCAATATCAATTAATCAAGATAATTGAACAGCTTCTAACCTTTGTGTAAGAAGAAAAATTCAAATCAGTTCTATTTCACCGAACTATTGATAGATACTTCGGCGTATTTCCACAATGACAATCGTTTGAAATATTAACTCAATTCGAAGAAGACAATTTGATTGGGAAGTGTGTCATGCACTCGAGAATTGAAAACGACAGGGTTACGAATGCAAATAGTTGGGGGGGGGATTAAAAAGGAGCGGGCAGTTTAGCTTCCACATATAAATAAATAGTAAATGCAGCCAGCAATATGTAATAATCACGTTATCGGCGACGTAGGCAGGTACTTACCGTGTAAGTGTTGAGTCCCTGTCGGTAGTAGCAGTGGGTGTCAGAGGAGAGACAGTAGGAGCAGATGAAGTGGTGGATATGTGAATTTGTCTTTGCTCAGCTGGACTAGCCAGGGGCAGGACTGGGCTGATCTTACAACCATCAAACATAGCTATCCATTGTTATCCAGACCATGTTGTTGAAGTAGAAATGGATCTTTGTTAGGGTAGTAGGCGGCAAGTAGAGAAGAAAGCTTACTGCTGGCCTAAAACGCAAGGGGCAATGACTAGAGAAAACACTTTTACACTACACAAGAAGCAGATGGATAAAAGGACTACTCACTTACTACTACAACTACAACACACTTAGTGCTGTAGCTTAGTAGAAGTAGTAGTCGTGTTGTTGGCTGAGGAAATGGAGCAGGGTTGAATGCACGTCGTATTCCAGCCAAAACCATCGACAAGTGCAGTGCACTCTAGTAAGAAGGGAGTCCCTGGCTCATGGTGAACAGGAGAAGGAGAGAATGTACATTACAGACAGGCACGGAGCAGAAGTCGTCAACATCAGCAGCAGCTGCTATAATGGCAAGAGCAGTACAAGTAGCGAGTATACAACAAGAGGGTAGGTTGGTTATCCAAGACTCAAGTGAAGGAGCCTTATGAAAGCCCTGCCGTGACACTGGGAATGGCCTGATCTTTGTGTCGGGTGCTGGCAACAGAGAGCCAACATGGTTTGAAGAACAAGAGCACAGAAAGACAGAGAGAAAGAGAGATATAGTGGTGTGGACATAGACTGGCCAATAGTAGTGGGTGTGCGGCTGGCTCGCACGGTGAGTGGGGGGCCGCAGCAAACAATGGCCCACGTGAATGAAGAAAGAAGAGAGAAGAAAAAAAAAAAAAAAAAACAGAAATGAAAAGAAAGAAAGAGAGAAAGAGAAGAAACAGTCGTGGCTGCGGCGAGGGTGAGCGGCAATAGTGATGATGGCGACTCCTTGGGGTAGGAAAGAAAAGGGTCTGCCTTACCACGAGGGACAACATCACACAAGGAGTTGGGAAAGAGTTCCATCTTTCCAACAAGCTTCAAGCACACACGCTTTGTCTCCCCCGCCCCCCAATCATATGCCAATCTGTTTTTTTTTTTTTCAGTTTACCCGGCTTCGAGTAAACCAAGCTTTCGTTTAACTGTTAAGTGTTTTTTTTTTCCTTATGCCAAGAACTGCACTGCATTCAGGTAATAATCGGCTACTTTTCGATGAACTAAGGGAAACGGGATTCGCACAGAACGGACACCGAATGTCAAATAAAGTCCCCAAAAGAAAAAGAGATAATTACGATTCGTTTAAGGACTGAGAATTTACGAAAGAAAATGCAAGATTTAAAAAAAAAATCCTTTGTTGAATTGGGAAATCTTATCTACACAACAGGTGCTTCTATTACTTTTAAAAAAAGTAGAAAAAGACAATCATTAATTTTTGACTAGTATTTTCTTTCATGTCATTTTAATTTTTTCGAAGAAACAACTGGTAAAAAAAATAAATAAATAAAATTAATGATTGACAGTAGTATTGTTAATATAGAAAATAAAACCCGAGAGAGAAAATATATATTTTCAAATATTGACCGAAGATTAAGAGCTAAAATAAAAACAAATTGCAAAAGCCTCCGTTAAGTATCTAAATATTTTTACAAAACCAACGAGAGATGTCAAATTAATCACCAATCAAAACTCCAAGAGAGTAAATCTAGAGTAAATGTTGAGAAAACTTTAACGAAATATTATTCACCAGCACATCAAAAGATTGTTTTTAGAATAAATAAGTGAAATAAATCTTCAAATTAAAAAGCAGAATTCTAAAAATAATTAGTTACATCCAACAGTACAATCGTACCAGTTTCAGAATAGATCGTCTTTTAGAGAAACTAAATGACTATCATTGGAGGAACTATAATAACCATAAGCCTTCAAAATAATTAAAATGGACGGGAAAAAAAGTGGGGGGGGATTTAGTAGACATTTAGTTCGATGTAAAACCAGATCAGGCATTATAGTTTTATGATGTGATTTTCGATTTCAATCAAGTGCTAGCAACAGTTCTGTGTAATCATTACTACTGCCAACGAAGTTGGAGAGGTATAGATTACCCTGTATCAGTCAGTCTTTCCATCTGTCTGTCCACACAATAACTCTAAAAGTTCTCATTGAATTCCAATGAAAACTTCTGGAAGAGTGGGCTACGGAAGAGGTGATTGAATTTGGGAATGGATTCATGCACAGTTACTTCACTAAATAGAAGCTATGACCACATTACATAGTGGGTGACAATGGTGTTGACAGGGGTATGCACTCTGTGAGTGCTTTCCAGTTCATATTGCAATGAAGCCCATCTTCCTGAAAGGAATTATTTGTAAACAACTGCCTTTTGAAGTATAAATGAGAAATGTTCAACTATAAAAAATATTAATCGTAAACTAAGGACAACAACCTGAAATAAGATTATAAATTCAGGTATAGAAAGTTTAAACTGGAATACAGAGCAACACGAATCAATATCATGACAACTTTCCTTAAATTGCTTGATATTGTAGTGGACAATGGTACAGCAGAGAAAATAAGAGCAAAAAGTTTGTGTGTGTGTATATATATATATATATATATATATATATATATATATATATATATATATATATATTATATATATCTCTGCCTGAATTTCTGAGATGACAAATTATTATTATTATTTTACACTGGTTTAGTCGAACTAGTGTCCTGATCTTGGCTGTTTCGGTGGTTGTACTTTTCAATTTCTATCATAGTAGATAACTGTCTGGGAGTTTCTAACTGAACCCTTTCTTCAATCCGGGGGGGGGGGGGGTGCACCAGGAGGAAGCAACACAAGGATAAATTAAATAACCGAGTGAGAAATTCTTTAACAAGGACAGTGGGATGAGAATAATTAACCCACTGGATTGAATAAAGGGTTCTGTTTGCCACCCGAAGACGACCAGAAAATACAATGGCCGAAACATTGGGTTTATAACAACCTAGATGAGAACACAACTAAATCTAATGGTAAAAATAGAGTCAATATGATGCAGAATGTTTTCAAACATTCAAGGAATTCATTCCGGACAAGGAATACAATACTTTCATTTATTTTTTCTTTGCAATATAATTGCCATGGAGAGTAACTAAATTGGGATAAAAGAAAAAGATAATATTGTTGCTACTAATATACCACTAGTGTAAAAACAATAACAAATATGATGTCAAGTGATCAGGAAAAAAGTAAAGGTAAGTTTAAAAGGCTCCAATCGTCCAGTTCTTGGCACAATTGACAAGAGCAGCTAGTTCAGATAACCAGGCTTCTGAGGCAAAAGGGATTTGAGTGATCCATTATCTTTAATCCATGCTGTTTACCAACAGCTGGAGACTGGAAGTCCATGTAGTTGCAATGAAAAGCAGCTAAAATCAAGATGGAAGAAAATACCAATTATAGTCCAGTATTGTCGTACTCAACAGGTTAAACGTAAACATTTATTATAGGATGAACACCAGACCTGCCAAGTCTCCCATAATTTTTTTTGTCTCCTGTTTTCTCACAAATTTTGGTTTGAGAAAAATTTCAGGATAGTCGGTCATCTCCTTTCCTTATTTCAATGTTATGAACGTACTTGAAATGTTACCCACATGGTCTGTGATGACGTCATTTTCCATATTATTGTGAAATGTTTTCATCAAGTAGAGTATTCTTTCAATCCTATCTTATTTCAAGCAGAGTATTCTTCTGCATGAAAGTGGAGCTATAATTTCCCACCCCCTGCATACCAAGTTCCAAGGTTATCTTAGAAAGAATAATCTTATCCAGAGAGTGGGGGAAGTTGTAATGTTTTTACTTTCACTTCGATATGCTGACCTTAGCCTGAAGAAAAATTTCCTATGATTTGTGTTGTGTTGCACAAGTCTTGTATCAAAATTATGCTGAAAATGCTATTTACAAGGATTTACAAGGACAAAAAAAAATAAAAGCCCCTTAGGGGGCTCACAGCACCACTAGTCCCTCCTAGGTGATTTACTTGCATACTTTGTATGCATGAATGATCTATCCTGTGTTTTACTTCACTGGCCTTGGCAGGTCTGAACGGTTCTAATAACTCAAATGGAACTTGCATATTGTCAAGGTCTAAGATTTTCTCAAGCACAAATTCAGAAATTAAGATCATAGCAATTTATCAGGGGATATCTTCAATTATTTAATGAATGGAAAACAAAACAAAAAATCTATATATAATGAAATTATAGAATTGAGCTATCAATTGGTAAGTCGTCGGAGCAGAGATAAGAATAAGAATCCTTCTACTGTACCAAAATCTTACCCCCACCCATGACGGCATTTCATGTCACCTTTCAAGAGTTCCTTGTGCATTTTTTATCCCCAATGATTTTCTACAAATCAAAACATAATACAAGAGTAAATTTATTAATACTAGGGCAGTAACTGTTCAGAAGGGGCTTATGGCACTTGTTCAGCAGCCTGCAATAATAGTCATGTGAAATGATTTTCTGACCCTAAACTATGGCTCGGAAGTATTTCAGCTACTTCTCATCAATGATGTTCATTTAGATATTTTATATCTAAACTGAGATCTTAGCTTGGAGAAAAAAAAAAAAAAAAAATCTGCTGATCCAGACTTGGCATTGCACTACCTAGTCTGTTGATTCATATCTTGCGAATGTCAACTTCATACAATGCCAGGTTGTAGAGTAATCGTAGAGCATACTTGCATGAAGACAGAAATTCATTTAATTGTAATTAATAGCTTATATCAAATACCTAAAAATTACTAAGAATATATTTCAGGAAGCTCCTCTTGACATAATCACCATTCTACAATGAGTGCCAAATCATCACTGAGCTATCAAAGTTGGCATTTTTCAATCACTCCCGATTGTTCCATTCAAAGTAGGAAGAGACTTTTCAGATTTTAGATAAACCGTTTTACATCATTGCACAACTGAATTGTCTAATGGAACAGGTTTTGTATTTACCGTTCATTCCAGATTGTATTGGGGTGGGAGACAGACAACCGAGTAGAAGTGGGACAGACAGACAGACAGACAACCGAGTAGAAGTGGGGAGAGACAGACAGACAACCGAGTAGAAGTGGGACAGACAGACAGACAGACAGACAGACAACCGAGTAGAAGTGGGAGAGACAGACAGACAACCGAGTAGAAGTGGGAGAGACAGACAGACAACCGAGTAGAAGTGGGACAGACAGACAGACAGACAACCGAGTAGAAGTGGGAGAGACAGACAGACAGACAGACAACCGAGTAGAAGTGGGAGAGACAGACAGACAGACAGACAACCGAGTAGAAGTGGGAGAGACAGACAGACAGACAGACAACCGAGTAGAAGTGGGAGAGACAGACAGACAGACAGACAACCGAGTAGAAGTGGGAGAGACAGACAGACAGACAACCGAGTAGAAGTGGGAGAGACAGACAGACAGACAGACAACCGAGTAGAAGTGGGAGAGACAGACAGACAGACAACCGAGTAGAAGTGGGAGAGACAGACAGACAGACAACCGAGTAGAAGTGGGAGAGACAGACAGACAGACAACCGAGTAGAAGTGGGAGAGACAGACAGACAGACAACCGAGTAGAAGTGGGAGAGACAGACAGACAGACAACCGAGTAGAAGTGGGAGAGACAGACAGACAGACAACCGAGTAGAAGTGGGAGAGACAGACAGACAGACAACCGAGTAGAAGTGGGAGAGACAGACAGACAACCGAGTAGAAGTGGGAGAGACAGACAGACAACCGAGTAGAAGTGGGAGAGACAGACAGACAACCGAGTAGAAGTGGGAGAGACAGACAGACAACCGAATAGGGGTGGGAAAGACAAACAGACAGACGGACGGACGGAAGCAACTCTACAGAAGTGGGGAGAGACAGACAGACGGAGGCAACTGAGGAGGTGGGGACAGACAGAGACAACCAGGTAAGGGGGAGGGGGGCTGAGAGACAGACAGAGGCAATCATGTGCGGGGGTAGGGAATGAGAGACAGACAGAGGCAATCGTGTGGGGGAAGGGGAGACGGACAGAGGCAACCGTGTGGGGAGACAGAAAGATTAGGTCACTTTGATTTCCAGCTGCCGACTGTGTGTCAACACATAAGATTAGAAAAAAAAAAAAAAAAAAAAAAAAAAAAAAGGACGCTAACACAAAAAAGCCCAAGAATCACTTCAATGTATTCCTTACAAGTTGCGGGTGGGAAATGAGAGAAGTTCTAAGAAAAATGTGAGGGGTTGGATGGAGAGGAAAGGAAGAAATAGACCAACTCTGCAACAGGTCAATCTTTTCCAAAAAGATTGAGTAAATTAACTTTGTAAGGATTCTTTACTTTTAATTAGAAGAAAAAAATTCTGCAACGTTCCTGAAGAGCCCTGCATCCATTTTTTCTTCAAGTTGGGGAAAAAAAAAAAAAAAAAAAAAATGATTGCTTGACATGAGTTTTGTCTAAATTTTTAAAACAAATAAGCACTGGAGATATTGTTGTTACACATGCATTGTTCAGGGCTAATTCATATTTTGTTGCATAGAAATGTCTCCAACGTTTGAGAAACAAAAACATAAAACCTTTCTGAAATATTAAAAGCCTCAGCAAAACACTGACATTCCAATGAGTTTACCCCCAAAATGCAGAGAGAAAGAAAAAGCCTGGATTAAGGTGTATGAGTGTGTGTGATGTAGGAGAGAGGTGTTTGGACACATAAGCTTCAGATTTTTGGCTCAATGTGCTTTTGTCAATTTCTTAAATTTTGTAACCTAGTTTGTGTAATTTCCCGTAAATAGTGTAATGTAATGGGTACAAATTCATCTCGATTTTAGCAGAGATAAAATAAAATGAACGAACTGAATGAAAACAAACTCTTTTAAGGAGAAGGGAAATGTATAAGCCAACATTACTTTGATCGTTTCCATGATTTTTTCTCTAGCAGGGATGGTGTATGTTGTTTGGAGGGTGGGGCAGACATACTCAGCCTTTCTTGGCCACAGCCCCCTTGAAAGTTCTTCTCAGGTTCCAGGGCTTCGTCAAACAGGGATGCAACATGCACAGAAATCCATTAATTATCATTTCAGTCTATGGCCCCATTCAAATGTGCCAGGACCCCTGAGGGGACTATATGCCCCACTTGAGGATTGCTGCCGTAGAGGAAGACAAAGTTTCATTCAAAAATGCATCAAACCTTAAAATTAAAGAATTGACATCAAACAAGAAAAACTAAATTAAAACAAGCCTGGTTACCCAATAGAAATCGTCATGTGATCAATGTTTTTTTGGCAGCATGCCGTGTTGGGAGGTGATCAATTAAAAAATTACTCCTCACTCTTTGATGGGCTTTGATCACTAATTGGAATTTTCAGAAAAACGAGGGTGAAACCAAACTAAGAGATCAATTCAGCAGAAACTTACATTATAAATTGAACCTCCCCTCACTAAAAAGCCATTTTGTAGAGAAATTAAAAAAAAAAAAAAAAAAATAAATAAATACAAAACAAAAGTTTTTCAAGACAAAAGGTGTAAATATTGAAATTTCTAGTACTCTAGCTCGATTGGTGCAGCCCATATGCATAGCCAGCCACTCTTGAAAACTAAAGAAACCTTTGATGATAATTTTGGGTTGACAGTTCCAAACAAATAGGAGTTCCATAAAGTTAAATGGAATAATTAAAAAGGCAAAAAAAAATCTATCAAAACCAAAAAAAACAACAAAATAAATAAAGAGAGATGACTTATTTAGAAGAAAAATTACAAAATTGGTTCAGCAAGAAGCTCAGAAAAAACAAATGTCATGCAGTTTGCTCGGCCGATCTTTCCTTGATTTATGTGAACAAATAATAGAAAACTGCCAACACCAATAAACAATAAAACAAGCTGTCAGCTAAGTGAAAGAAAAAAGAGAATTCAAAAAAGCTTGCGTTGCTGCTGCTGCTGTTCGCAGCATCTTTCCACCATCAGTAGACCAAGAAAGCTCACATCTTTTTAGATTAGCTATTCTTAATGGGGGGCCATATGACCCCTCTGGTGGTCCTGGCACACTTGAAAGTGGTCATAAAATGAAATGATAATAAATGAATTTCTGTTTATCTGTTCATGCTGAATACCTGTTCAATTGAGAGAAGAGCTCTTAAGGGGGCTCCATAGCAAAAAAGGTTGAGAACACCTTTCTCAGATAAACCTTTTGAGATTACAGGGCTCTCATCTTTCTATTTGAAAATTTTTTTTTCCTCTGCAAGAATTAAATATTTCTAATCAGATAAAATAGCAATTTCTTCAAAATATCTATCAAGTTCTAATAGAAAAAACAAAAAAATTATAAGTTTAATTATCAAATCTAACTTAACTATTTTGATTTTTTTCTTCAAATGAGACTAAACATTATCAACCATCCAATTTGTGCTATTTATTCCCTGTTGTAGAACGACGGTGCAAGTAATTGGAACTAGAATTAAGATGAAAAAAAATTAATAATGGCTGACACGAATGCTTCATCTAATCGAAAGATAGATCAAGATAATATAATAACTAATGTAACTCGTGGACAATAACAATGCTTCAGCACATTTATGTACTGTATTTACTCTCAGAGTTGAGGATGCTAACACCTCAATAGTGATTTGCAAAAAAAAAAAAAAAAAAAAAAAAAAAAAAAAATCAAATAAATAAACAAACAAAAAAAATGTAAAAACAAAAATGAACATGGTAAATTTTCAAGACTTATTCTAGGGAAAAAAATTGCAACTTTGATGTCTGGAAATACAATAGCAGTTCACAAGAGAATTTATTAAAAATGTATGGAGACTACAGAGAAATATAACCTAAAATTACAGTCAATAACCAATCAACTTTCATTTCAGGTTTTTCAAAATGTATTAGTCAATTAAACAGAAAAGTAAAACTCATAAGCTATTCATTGAAGTAATCAATACATATTTTGATAAATTGCTAAGAAAGAAAATACAAGCAAAAGATCTACAAAATGATTAAAAGGTTGAAGTTTCAAATCAGTAACATGTTTGAGGTATTTATGAAAATGAATGTTCAGATGATCATAATACTTACATTCCTGAATAATGAAATCATCAGCCATTTAGCCCAAAGAGGCCAACAGCAGTTTAGCCCAAACAATGTTATAGAGAAAAAAACCTCTTGATTAAAAAGATTTGTCTATATAAGATATGTGATCAGCTATAATGGACAAGTGAATGATTGCATTTAAAATTTCTTAGCCAAACGTATTGTCTGTTATCAAACAGTTGAAATACAGAAAACAGTTCTTACAGCAGATTGAATTCCTGCCAGCATTTATAATAATAAATGGGTAAAAGAATAAATAAAAGCACATGAATAAATTCAGTCAATTAAAAACTGGCTGATCTGTTTAAACTGGTTTGAAGATTGCTTATCAAAGTTTTAGATACTTCAGAAACTAGAAAGCACTAAGGTAAGTGCATACTTCTGACAATAAGTATATACAAACTCAATCAAAAATAAATTTCTGGATCCATCCCAAAATTTAGTCATTTCTTCCTTTGCCCATGTCACACCCTTCCACAAAATTTAATTGAAATTCATTGGGAACTTTGAGATATCATATTGACAAATGGAATGACAGACAGGACGTAATACATATGTCTCTCTAACTTCCTTGGTAGACACAATCAAATAAGAAATCCATTCTTTTGTACAATCTTTTTTGAATTCCTTATTTCAGGACAAATTGTTTGGATTAATTAATGTGAATTGGAGGGACCAACTGAAAAGTGTCTTATAGAGATGCGTGGAAACATCTTGGAACTACCAGGGATGATGTTGCCTATATGCAACAGATTAACTTTAATAGGAGAGGTGAAAAGGGAGATATTGGGGGGGGGGGGGTATATATATATTATTTTTGTCTGAATTTCTGAGATGAATTATTATTGACCCATTAACTCGCTCTCATGTCCTCGTCTTGGTTGTTAAGTGACAATGTTTCAGCTGTCGTGCTCACTGACAGTCTTCAGGTATCTGTCATAGTTGGTAAGCAGGGAATTTAGGACACCCTTCAGTCAAGCTATAGGGGTAGAGATTGTGCCCATTCTGCTGTCCATGATAGAGAATATCTTGTTAATTCTTCCAAGTTAATTAATCCTTGCAATATCATTTGTCTGCCTCTTTCACTGAAGAAGATATTGCAAGGATAAATTAACAAGGAAGAACCAACAGATATGAAATATCTCTTATTCTGCAACTATTATTTTCGATTAGGTTTTATTTTTAAAATACAAAAATGTGGATGATGAGGAGGGAGGAAGCAGCATCCAGAGTGGACGAGGAGGGGGGAGGCAGTATCCAGAGTGGACGAGGAGGAGGTATGCTGAAATTGGAAACTGCACTTGTATAGTACGGATGATGTGCAAAATTATGGATGTTTAGAGAACATGTTCCAATCTTCATTTTTCTTATGAAAAGTAAGACCCTCTAAGAGAGCTTTTGCGAAGTTTATGACAGTAACTTCTGGGCTCCAAATGGTGTCCATTGTATTTTGGAAAGGTGAACCTTGCTCTAGTCTGTACCAAGTATATAAAATGATTAGAACACGGTTTTATTTTCAAAATAACACAGACCAATTCTATTGCCGTCTATGCCAAACTATAAGACAAATAGTTTACAAGAGTATAATTGAAGGACTAACATATCAAATTTCAGTAGCTGGCCTATAGTTATACGAGTATATTGGACACAACGTAATATTTGCCTTTTTTTTAAAGTTAAATGTCCGTCTTGTATAACATGAGATATGTGTTGTTTTATCTTGCTTTTTAAAATTCAAAAAAGGTTTTCCAAATTGTTAGGAGAGAGAGAAAGAGAATGCAGTAAAGAGAAGTTATAACATTAACCTCTCCATGAAGGTGGAATGTGACACAACACAGACGTTAGCGTTGTGGCCAACACGTGCATGTACAAATATGAAAATTGCCCAGGCTCCATGAAAAGCGCTACTAAGCTTAAGATCAACTTAACAACTCTTATTAGTGCAATGGAGAGAGGCTGACCCAGGACAACTGACCCTAACCAGTCCAGAGACTCGACATTGTATACATTTAGTAGCCACATAATAAATTCGAGAAAAGTGAAGAGCAAGATTTTTGTGAGAAGAGTTTTTCCAAGTATTTATTTAACCTTGCTGTTATAGCAGAATATTCTACAGGAATGGATACAGGACTCCATTATAATGCTGTTTGTTATAGTGTGGCTGAATAGTGGACTCCAAAATATTAATCTAGCTACAAAGTGGCTAAATTTCATCATGAGGGACACCTGTACAAAGAAAGGATCATGGAGTATTTTTCAGATTTCAGCTGAACAGTAAAATCAGAATCGAGAAAGGGTCTTCTGCTCATGCTCTCTCAACCTGATGGATTATAAGTAATGATAACCTATCAGGTTGAGAGTTCCATAGGAGCTGATTGGACCTCATGCAGTGGCTAGCTGTCAGAAGAAAAGGCTGTTGAGGTGACAAGGCAAGGAGTGATAGGTGAAGTATATCAGCAGGTTGTTCTATCTATCATACCCAACAACATCAAACCAGCGATCGCTTGAGAGAATCTCAAACAGGCAGAGAAAATGAGGCGCAGGAAAGGAACTTCGTTGAACGAAAACACGCCTCCAAACACATTTAGTTTCCACCCTACCTTACTTACTAATCAACGAAAGTAATTCGGAAGCACACACCTCTATCTAGACTATGGTCACTAAAACCCAAATGAAATTCAGTTCATATATAGTTACAATGGCAGGGAGGTAAACGAGAAGAGAATTCCCTAGATTTATTGTATCACAAAATGTTATTGGAATTAATAACTTGGGTGTATTCTATGGGCAAACAGACAGATATGAGTGAATACATATACCTCTTCCTACTTCGGTAAATTATTGGCTTCCAGTAACAAGCAATACTTATGTACAACCTACTGATTTGTTCTGTGGCCAACAAAGTATGCTATTGCCAGTCCTGGAGAATCTGTCACAATTGGGTAGCACCTCCCCATTGCACTAAAAGGGCAGGGTCATGGGTCGCCCTGAAGCCTTCGTGACAATAGTCGTAGAGACTAAGCAAGTTTTGTCCTTACCAACAGATACGCGTGTGGGCCTCCATGTTAAACCAACGTAGTGTCAAATAAATCCCCATTCTTATGTATAGCTTAAGATACATAAGGCATGCTGTAACCCAAGCAATTATTTTATTAAATCACCTCAGGCCTTGATATAAAAAGAATAAATAACCCACTCCCAGATTAAATACAACCAAAAATTACTTTGATCTCACAGGGGAGAGAGAGAGAGAGAGAGAAACTGAAACGATATAGAGAGTATGGGGGGGGGGATGAAAGTGACAATTCATACATTTGTTTTTAGCTTCTCAGAGGATTTGAAAAATTTCGATTAACATTTAAAGAAAAAAGTTCGTACATTAACCATAACATTTGATACCTGTACCTTACATATATCAACTACCCCAGAACTAATTATCTAGGTGAGGGGGAAAAAAAAAAAAAAAAATACAATAGAGAAAAAATACCAGCCAAAATGACCATAGAGACCCCAAAAAACACATTTTGGAAAAACAAAAACATTAATAGATGGTGCCTAGTGGTGTACTCATGCAAATTTTCAAGGTTGTAGCCCCCCCCCCCATGTAACCAGGAGTGCCTGGAGACATACACACTAGTTGGTGGGTTGGACGTGCCACTTGTGGGACTACAGTGATTTGATAAGGAACATACAAGTCATTCAGTATGGATTAAAAGAAAATTTGAAAAAAAAAAAAATTAAAAATTTAGATATATATATAAATAAAATATAAAATGAAATTTTTTTTTTAAATGTAGAGAGTTCTTGATCTGAGGGTCATAAAATCCAGCAGATAGCATTAATCTACAAGTTAGTGGTGGGGAAACCCCACCAATCCCTTTAGCTACCATGAGTAGATTAGATTAACACACTGATTTTCCTAGCATATGTTTATTATATCATTTTGTCCCCTCTTACAGAAAGCCAGAATGGCTGTTTGTTGCTCTATTGTACCCTCAATTTCATATAATTTATTTACAAAACCAACCAGATGATCTCTCTTCAGGCGTATAGCCTAAGAACACATAATTGAAGAGCAAAATTAAAAAATTAAAAATCAAAATTTCATTCAGTTTAAGTCAATTCATCTCCGACAAAAATCATAAGGAAATTTCAAGACATGGCTGCAAGTCTATACCAACCAGTATTACCCCAACTTTTGGGTCTTAACTCCCCCCACTCCATCCAATAAATTGCAGAACAATCAGTTGGAATTCTTATCCAACTTGTGAAAGGATGGCTGGAGGTATAAAAAAAAAAAAAAAGAGAGACAAGAGCTGATATTCATTAAACAATCTTAGAAATACAAAGCTAAATGAAAATATAATCTTATTAAAAAGACTAATATGCAAAAATATGCTCTGGGATCTCATTAATAATCACAAAAAAATTTAGTTGCCATAGCTCTAGCCCTCCATGAGTTAAGCAAGGATAGACATTTGGCATTTGGTGACTTGGAGTTAGAAGAGACATGTTGGATGGTCAAGTAAAAATATTCTATACAAAGATATTTGTATTTATAAGATTTGCATTATTACAAGAAAAGAAAGAAAAGTGAACTCAGGAGATTCTATATATGATAAATGCATAAAAAAAAACCCAAAACAAAAATAGCAACAACAAACAAACAAGATAATTATGCACATGGCTAAAATAGTTTATTCTATTGCTCATTTGTTAATTTTTAGAGAAGTCCACACATCTCTAATAGACACTTTTTGCTCAGTTGGTCGGTCGAACTAATGTTAGACAATAGGAAGGAAGGAAGTGGAGTGATATCATTAATGTTATGATGTAATAACCGAACAAGTACAAGTTCGCCATTTTATCCCCCCACCCCCCAATTAGAAAAAAAAAAAAAAAGCCATTTCTAATTTATTGAAAATAATACTTGGAATATTTCCATACAGCAACATCTTAATATGTGCATTTTAATACCAAGTACGAAAATCAATTGACTGAAAAAAAGACTGCTTTTCACCCCCTCCTGCAACCACCGCCACCACAGATGCATCATTGAACTTATAGTTCTTGTTTTTAATACAATTTGATTTCCTGAAGGAAATGAGAGAAAGGATGTAGAAATTCAAGCAATGATTTAACAAAATTAACTTCTTGTCCATTCAAGCCTGATTGTAATGTAATCGTGCACATTATCTCGATTTAGTTTCTATTAGATGAAGCATCGTCAACCATTATTATTAATTTTTGACTAGTGTTTTCTGCCATTATTTTTAGCTGTCTTTCATCACAACTTACTACCATAGACTGATGGCTTGAGTAAACAGTGATAAAAATCGACTAAAAATTGAAGATACCTGTCAAAAATTAATATTGTGCACATTTTTTAGTTCTTTAATTTTGTAAATTATCTCCTAAGCACAAGTTTTAGCTGTTTCTTGCACACGTGTAGCGAAACCGTCAGTCTATGAACCCATCCTCGGATTCCGGCACTTTGGAAGGGTAACAGACTGAAATAATAAAAGAATTTCAATTCATCTGCACTTATTGTATCCCTGTTTGACAAGGGACTCCGAACCTGATGAGAGCTCTTAAGGGGGGCCATGACCAAAAAAAGGTTGAGAATGCCCTGCATTTTGTAAAGGCTCAATTGGTTGGGAGTGGGCATTTTTGTAATGGAACATTAGACTCGATTGAAAAGAAAGAAAAAAATAAATAAATAAATAAATTTAAAAAAAAAAAAGAAATACATTTAAAAAGATAAGTAAATATGTTCGTCAAATCCTCAACCATTTGTTTAAGTGTAAAATGCAAGGACATCGAAATAAATTTCAGTGAATAGTTGAAATATTTATCAACAAAAAGAGCATGTTTTAATAAGTACCGATTTTTTCGTAATTTCTTCAACAGAACTGAAAGTTTGTTTTCCCCGAGATCGCACAGCCATTTTCTGTTCAAAAGACATTCATAAGAAAGGATGTAGACAATTTTTCTAAAAAAATGCATTTCATTATCTTAATAAATAACAATAGTTGCTATCTACACAAAATCTGATAATGTTCCACAGAAAGAACATCAATTAGCTTCTACATTTATCGGATAAGCATTCACAAATGTATTTTGATCAGTGAAAAGGAATGGCAAAATTAATTTCTCAATCGTTAGAAAGGAAAAAGCAGGGGAAAAAAAAAAAAAAAAAAACACAAACTAGAGAGAAAAAGTCAGTATGGAAAATAAAATTTACAATAGCCACTTCGAAATAATTGAATTACCTATTAAAACAGCCTTTCAAGGCAGGAGGAACCCCTGAAATATCTCAAGGAACTCAAGCATAAAATATCATGTGTACAGCTTGTTCAAGAAATTATGTATCATAATCTAAAAGTAATTTATCAGTATTCTATAGGGAACAGGAGGATAGTTTTCTAAACGTTTCAAAAGAAACAAAAAAACAAACAAACATTAGTTTCGAATATCTGAAATTTTGGATTTCTTTGAAAGAATAAGGAATTCAACATAAAAATCATCAATTTCAAAGCATCATGGATTTTTTGTGACCCATTTTTAAATCAAAGAGATAAAACTATTCAATATGTAATGTTCCTGTGAATCATGTTATTTTCAACATGTAACCTTTCTGGAACTAAGCTGTTATGAGGCAAGTGTTTTTGAAGACAAGAGGTCAGTAGTCTAAATACCAGCCAATTTGACAGGGTGAAGAGTTCAAGGGGAGGTCAGAACTTTTTCAACACAATTGGTTTATAGAGTTAAACAAAACAAAACAAAGCAGGTGGCCTGCTTCATGGCTGAAATAATTGCTTATTTAGGACCAGTGTTTAAGATTAGTGTTCAAGTCCAGGTAAGGTTTACCCACCAAGAACATTGGTGCAATACAATCCTCTAACTACCATTTGGCTTCAAGTCTTACTAAGTATAAAGATAGTTAGTTCATATTAATAAAAATAAACAAATTAAAGGACATTAAACTTGAAATGATGAAAAAAAAAAAAACAAACCCAAAACAAAACATGAAGACAATAATCCTGACTTAAGATCGGAGAAGGTGCAAAGAGGGGGAAAAAAAAAAAGAAAAAAAAAAGCAACATCTGAAAAATAGGAGTCTCAGAACATGGAGGCTAAAAATAAGAAAAAGCTAGCCGTATAATCAGATGCCAATTGTACAAAACTTTACCAGAAATTGAAATTCTGAAATTGTTTTACAAAGCTACACGAACGAATAGACATGCCAAACACACACACAGCCACATATCGTGAGTCTTTTAGATAACAATAATCAACTTATAACAATAAGCAAAAGGATCGCTATAGATAACTTTATACAAAAGATAATTCATGAATTTTTTTCTTTTTTAAATTTGAAATTCATTTTAAATAAACTGTTTGGAACTCACTAATTTTAATATAGCTGTTTGATAACATTATCTGTGATTGTAATGAATGGCTTCCTCTGAACAAACATTTGCGATTGCTTCAGTACACCTAGTGACTAGCATCAATCTTCCCGGAGTAAAGTTCAACAAGATCCATAAGTTCAGTCATGTGTCCACCATCCTCACATCCACATCTCATTATAGGTGATAATAGCAGCTGTTAATAAGTAAAACCTTTCTATCTACTAATGTAACTGGGAGCAACTAAGAAACCAAAAGTTGAGTAATAGAAATTTGTGAAAAAATTTTAAATTAAAAGAAAAAAAAAAATTTACACGAGAAACCCCAAACAAATGCAAAAAGCTATTGTGATATCTTTCTCTCCTACAATGTAAGTGGTCACAAGGAACAGAAAGAAAGAAAAGTAGTACAACATTAATTTTTATATTGACTTTTGATAATCTACAAAATGAGCAGATTGATACAAAAACGGTAGACGAATTTACATGTTTAAATCAATTTTCCCTTCAAGTGAGAATCAGCACGAAAGAATATCTCTTCAAATAAATTCAACAATATTTTTTCAAACTTCATACCAAGAATGAAATATAACTAATCATAAACAAACGATTACATCAATAAGAGAGTGCAAAGTTACTAAAGCAATTTCAAACGATTGTTTTTTTTTTTTAAATATTAAGTTGTAATAAACTAATTTCATGTAATTAGGCTATAATCATTGGTTTTCTTTTTTTACTTGTATCAAAAATCAGTATACAAAAATAATCAATATTTGGTATCTTTTGTAAGTTCAGGAGGAAAGACTTTTTTTCCAATATTTACTATTCCATTATTTGGAGGCAGTATTTGTGCTAAATATTTAGATTTAAAAAAATAAATAAATAAAAATAAGAACACTTTAAAAAATATAATCATGTATAAAAAGAGTTTTCACCCAGTAAGAATATTGGATTTCGCACATTCCTAGATGAGTGCGGGGAGAATAATCATGGATTTATTTAATTTTTATTTGAGGTGGTTAAATTCCTGGTTCCTGAAAGAAATTTACCATATTTTACAGCATATAAAATCCCCCCCCCCCAAACAAGGAATGGCTCAAAAGGTAAATGCAACCTTTGCTGTCCATCCCCACATTGGATAGAACTTAAGGGGTTTTGAAAAAATAAAAGAAAAGGGGGGGGGTTATAAATGAGAGGAATTCAGAGAAATGTGTTTTCTCCTTCCAAAAGAGACTGGATGACTGTATATACCATCAAATACAGTTATGGATTTGAATTCTTAGCTCCAATTTAAAAGTGCAGGAATCATGAACCTTGAATAAGGCTTTAGATAGAGTAACTAGTTAAAAAGTGAGACCATGGTTGAAATACTTTTTTTTTCCAAGGAAAATAGATAGGGAATTAATGTTTCGTGAATTTGCTTAATGATGAAAATTATTTTGTATTGATAAGACCAATTATATATTTGATTACTTGCAGACTTTTCACAAAATGTATGAAGATGGTACCAAATATTCATGTCTAACTCAACTTTAAACAACTATTTCAATTAAAATAAGAAATCAAACCTAGGAACTAAGCTTTTTTTCCAGATATAAAAATATTTTATGGCATGTAAATATTTTTCTTTATATTAAAAAACAAACACACAACTATGTAATCAACACGAACAGCCAATTGTAGTGAAGTAAATCAAGTGATCAGATTCAATCATTTGAGAAATCAATTTTATAGAGCAGATGATAAATGATGAAAGTTATTAATTACAGAAGAAAGATCACCTTTCCCTTCATGAATATTCAAGTTATTAAACGCGGAAAATTCAGATATATTTCATTTTCTATCAGATCATTTAGCAGTAAACATGCACAAGAGACATTAATGATTTTGGATAAGATATCTACCCATGTTTTTGTGGAATTTCAGCATTTTTTTTTTCACATTCTCCACATTCTATTACTTTAAGACTCAATAGTTCACTACTTCAAAGCTGTAAATAATGTAAACAAATGGTTACATCTTATTGATTTCAGTTATTTTCTTTCATCAAAAAGTGACTGAGCTCATTCAAGTGGAAGAGTCCACTATGAAAATGGTGGGTAGGAGATACTTTTATCAGCTAAATATAAACGTTATCTTTTATTATGTATTACAGAGAAACAGAAAAGTCACGGTTCTCTCTCTCATACACACACACACATATATATATATATATATATATAAATCACGCACACAACCATAAATAGATTGAATATCAATATATTGAGCATCAAATCTTAGGTTTTTCTTTTTAGAGTATAGTGGCTATTAAGCAATAAAATTAACTCACTATACGCTAAACACAGTTTTGTGACAAAAGAAAAAAGTCAAAGGTGGTAAGAGTTTGAAACAGTGACACTAATTTAGATTGTAAGAACTGAATTTTGATAGAAAAAAAAAAAAAAAAAAAAAAAAATTATATTATATTATATATATATATATATATACATACATATATATATATATATAAGTTTCAGGAGTAAGAGGAAGATTTTAAATTAATCAACAAGAAAGAATTCAGAGAGCAAACCTCTGCCATACCATATACTAACTAAAAACTGAATGAAAATCAGTTCATGGATTGATATGATACAGGAGCGAGTGTAACTAAGTTTTTGAATATAATCATGGAAAAACATTTATCAACAGAGGAAGAGAGAGAGAGGGAAAGTAAAAAAGAAAAAAAAAAAAAAAAAATCCCAACCCCCCTTTCTTTCTCAGCCCATGGCCCGCCCTTCCACAAAACATTGAATTCCATAGAGAACTTTTGGGAGATATTGTGTGTACAAACAGGAGTGAATGAAGAGGTGGATAAGAAGACAAATAATGTGAGGTTAAGTATCATATTGCAAAATTAATGAACATCTCATATAAACAGTGGGGTAAATCATTTAACAAAGTTTATCAACTTGACTCCAGATTGATTAAAGGAACTTAATGAGAGAGAGAGAGATAGAGATAGATAGATAGATAGATATATAGAGAGAAGGGGAGTTACCCATGTTGAGTGAGAAGGAAATAATGTTTCTTTTTCCCTTGCCAGCTCCTCCAATCAGATCAATCTATGGAAAAAAGGCAGGAAAAGTAGGCCAAGCTCACTGCAATAATCACATCAAGCAGTCAAGAAGGAGGAGGAGGAGGAGGAAGAAGAAGAACCTATGGATCACTGGATTAGCAGATGACAAGCTAATGGAGTTCTATGCTTTACGTAAAAGGAAACACTTGTTTCAGTACAAAAGTGATATAGAACAAAAGAAAATTTACATACGAAGTCAAAACCTGAAACAGAAAGCACGTATGAAATATCGTTGGGTGTTCAGCTCTAGAAGAATGATGTAAGCTATCTATCAGAAATATTCAGGGACTGGAAAGAAGGATGACACAATAAATTGGGATTGATTTATAGAGAACTAGCAGAGTACCCGACAAAAATGACGGGATGATTTACGTAAGGATGAGTAACGCAAATATGTATTTATGTATTCGTTCACTAGTACCCATAAAAAAACAACAGGATTATTTATGTATGTATGGATGGATGGGTAAATTACAAAAATACAGGTATACCTTTGATTACAGCAGTAATTCATTCTAAAATTTTCGGTAAGGTTCCAGGTCTTAAAATTTAATTCCCCCCCCCCATTCATACAGCGACACTAAGACTGTACTACATCAAAAACTACACTATTCAATTGTGTGTGTGTATATATATATATATATATATATATATATATATATATATATATATATATACACACACAATCAGGAATATAATACATTATCCAATGAGAAATGGGTTCATTTCATAAATTGCTTGATACATTCAACATTAAACTAATCTAGAGTAGAGCTTTAAAATATGGTGAAGTAAGGATTTGCTAAACAAACACTCTTATGTTTCTGCCCTGTTTGGGCTTCTTCAAATATGTAATAGTATAAATGTATTTGTTTACTTGCATAATACCATTCAAGACCGACAGAATTATTTACATATTGATACGAATTCATTAGAAGCTTAACAAAAAACAAAAAAAAACAAAAACACACACACACACACACACACAGAGCAAGTAAACAACATGCACCATTAATTGTAATGAAGTAAATCAAATGATCAGATTCAATCATTTGAGAAATCAATTTTATAGAGCAAAAGATAAACCAAGTTATTCATTACAAAAAGATCACCTTTCCCTTCATGAATATACAAGTTATCAAAACATGGAAAAATTCAGATATATTTGATTTTCTATCAGATCATTTTGCAGAAAACATACACAAGAGACTAAAGCATCTGGTAAAAATATCTACCTGTGTTTTTATGGAGTGAGATAGTTTTTTTTGTTTTTTTTTTCACAATCTTGCTTCAAGACACAAAAATCTACACATGATACAAATTTATTTATTGGGAGATGAAAAACGTATCCCACAAACAAAATTAATATTCTGCTTATTTTCTATAACTCTACAAATCATGTTCACTGCTTTTCTTTTGATAATTCAAGAAAAATATCTATATTCGTTTTCTGTTCTGTTTTAGTGATATAGACATGAACATGAACATAGACAAGCTTGGCTTACTCCCTCCTTTCTGCTTTAGCATGACAGACAGAAAACAAACAAACAAAAAAAGTGACATTGGCTTTTATATCGTAAGATCATTCTTCAAATTTAATGATGAAGGCAATACTGAGCATAACTGCTTACCAACAGGATAATTTGCATAGATTATGAGAAACTGTAGATTATCATTTACCTCTTTTTTTTTAAATTATGATCATGAAAAGACACTTCTCTGAGTAAGGCTGACCCTACAGAAGCTGGCAGTTATTACCAATAAAAACAAGTTGGAACCTCAGTTCGTTTGGGGCTGCTATGGCTTTAACAGAGGATGAGATTAATGTTAATCTACCAATAAAATGGTCTGTTGGACAAGACAATACAGGCATTTGAAGATATGAACAATGCCATGTTTCAGACAATTTGAATATTCATCAAATAGGTGTAATAACCCCAGTGACTAGAAATTTTTCAATATCTAGAAACAAAACATTCTATTTAAGTGGTTTATATTACTCATGTCTTAAATTTATAAAATCCATTTTATAACTTTAATGGTTTGAGTATTAAAAATAATGGTCATCCTTGGCCTTATGGATATAAAATATTGTAATTAAACACAGAATACAAAAGCTCCAAAAAGTGTAATTATACAATATATCAAGAACAATAATGTCTCAATTTCATTATTATATAAATATCTGATCAATACATTGCATAGTTATACATTTTGGAGCCTTTGTATGCTGCGTCTAACTAGAATGGTTCACGTCCGTAAGACCAAGGATTACCATTATTTTCAATTTACAATACTTGAATTAAAGTTATCAGTTTTTAACAACAACTTTCCATACAAGTCATAAATACGATAAAACTACGATCACCACGAGAATAAACAATTAAAAAAAAAAACAACAAAACAACAAAAAAACTTCCAAGCTGAACAGCAATAAATACAGAATAATGGCTACCTAGGTACTTTGTAAGTAAGAAGTAATTGGACAAGAATTTTGTTTTCCAGATATGAAAACAAACGATTCCACATTTTCACATCTTCCATTATTCTAGCTCCGTCAGGGGGATGAATTTAAAAGTATTAGGGGAGGAAAAAAAACCCCACAGTTTGAAGGTGCAGTATACTAATGAAGTTAATTTGTTACCCAAATTTTCCATACTATTCAAAGTTTTATAATAATTTAATGCGGTTTTGTTAAAGTTCAAAACTTAGTTACATTATTTTTGTACGAACACCTTAACCTTACTTAAAACACTAAACATATCAACGAATTTTTTTCCCCAAAAAATTTGTAATTTCAATCAGTTATTTCCCAATATCTGTAATCCAAAATTTTCTTCAGGTGTTTTTAATAGACTCTAAAAATCATTGAATCAGGAAAAGGCTTGATAAAAATTCATAAGGAGCTTATTAATGAAAGAATTAACAGGTGCAAAGGTTTGCAGAATAGATTCTTATTTTCAATTTTATTATGAACAAACTCCAGTACAAAGTTTGGAGTTAATTTACGTCCTGTAACAAGAACAATCCTCACAAAAAAGATAGGTGTAAACCGATGAATAAAATCCCCTATGATGATTTGAACCTTACTAATTGAGCCAGATTGACAAACCTTAGTTATTAACGATAATCATAAGCTCATTTCAATTTAATAATATTTATACTAACAAACAAAAATTATATTTTTTTCCATTTGTCATACATACAATAAAAAAGTTGCAGTTATCCTTTGTGAGACGTAAAAGTGGAATTTGAACCTGCAGCAGTCTTATCATGATTATCACCGTCAATACAATTATCACTATTATTAAGATATTATTAGGAAAGCAGGGTTTTTTTTATTTCATCTTACTACTACAAGACAGTGAGCAAGTGAGTCTGCCACTTATTACGTCATTCCATTAGGGTGTGGAAAGGAGACTGGAAGGAAGGCAGAGACATACACACACACACACACAGGCAGGGTGGGGTAGGGGGAGAGTGTGGTGGAATAACTAAACATATTAGATTCTAATTTCTGGGAGTTGGGATTTGGAATTCAACACTAAAACTCAACTGACCACAAATTCATTATCACTTTTCAAGAAGACAAAGGCTTCAAGTGAGAGAAAGGAAATAGATAAGGAGAATAGTTATAAGGGGACAAAAGAAAGAAAACAAACAAAATCTGACCAGCTGGGTTAATTTCAATAGATTCACATGGCTACAATTGTATGGCCCCTTTCATGGCTAGACTGGAAAGATCCTAATAAAAAGTAAAAGGAGATTGATAGTGATACAAGACAGTGGGAAGAAGAGGGGGAGAAAAGAAAAGAAGAAGAAGAAGAAGAAGAGGGGGAGAAAAGAAAAGAAGAAGAAGAAGAGGGGGAGAAAAGAAAAGAAGAAGAAGAAGAAGAAGAGGGGGAGAAAAGAAAAGAAGAAGAAGAAGAAGAAGAGGGGGAGAAAAGAAAAGAAGAAGAAGAAGAAGAGGGGGAGAAAAGAAGAAGAAGAAGAAGAGGGGGAGAAAAGAAGAAGAAGAAGAAGAGGGGGAGAAAAGAAGAAGAAGAAGAAGAGGGGGAGAAAAGAAGAAGAAGAAGAAGAGGGGGAGAAAAGAAGAAGAAGAAGAAGAGGGGGAGAAAAGAAGAAGAAGAAGAAGAGGGGGAGAAAAGAAAAGAAGAAGAAGAGGGGGAGAAAAGAAAAGAAGAAGAAGAGGGGGAGAAAAGAAAAGAAGAAGAAGAGGGGGAGAAAAGAAAAGAAGAAGAAGAGGGGGAGAAAAGAAAAGAAGAAGAAGAGGGGGAGAAAAGAAAAGAAGAAGAAGAGGGGGAGAAAAGAAAAGAAGAAGAAGAGGGGGAGAAAAGAAAAGAAGAAGAAGAGGGGGAGAAAAGAAAAGAAGAAGAAGAGGGGGAGAAAAGAAAAGAAGAAGAAGAGGGGGAGAAAAGAAAAGAAGAAGAAGAGGGGGAGAAAAGAAAAGAAGAAGAAGAGGGGGAGAAAAGAAAAGAAGAAGAAGAGGGGGAGAAAAGAAAAGAAGAAGAAGAAGAAGAGGGGGAGAAAAGAAAAGAAGAAGAAGAAGAAGAAGAAGAGGGGGAGAAAAGAAAAGAAGAAGAAGAAGAAGAAGAAGAGGGGGAGAAAAGAAAAGAAGAAGAAGAAGAAGAGGGGGAGAAAAGAAAAGAAGAAGAAGAAGAAGAGGGGGAGAAAAGAAAAGAAGAAGAAGAAGAAGAAGAAGAGGGGGAGAAAAGAAAAGAAGAAGAAGAGGGGGAGAAAAGAAAAGAAGAAGAAGAGGGGGAGAAAAGAAAAGAAGAAGAAGAGGGGGAGAAAAGAAAAGAAGAAGAAGAAGAAGAGGGGGAGAAAAGAAAAGAAGAAGAAGAAGAAGAAGAAGAGGGGGAGAAAAGAAAAGAAGAAGAAGAAGAAGAGGGGGAGAAAAGAAAAGAAGAAGAAGAAGAAGAAGAAGAGGGGGAGAAAAGAAAAGAAGAAGAAGAAGAAGAAGAAGAAGAAGAGGGGGAGAAAAGAAAAGAAGAAGAAGAAGAAGAGGGGGAGAAAAGAAAAGAAGAAGAAGAAGAAGAAGAGGGGGAGAAAAGAAAAGAAGAAGAAGAAGAAGAGGGGGAGAAAAGAAAAGAAGAAGAAGAAGAAGAGGGGGAGAAAAGAAAAGAAGAAGAAGAAGAAGAGGGGGAGAAAAGAAAAGAAGAAGAAGAAGAAGAGGGGGAGAAAAGAAAAGAAGAAGAAGAAGAAGGGGGGAGAAAAGAAAAGGAGAAGAAGAAGAAGGGGGGAGAAAAGAAAAGGAGAAGAAGAAGAAGGGGGGAGAAAAGAAAAGGAGAAGAAGAAGAAGGGGGAGAAAAGAAAAGGAGAAGAAGAAGAGGGGGAGAAAAGAAAAGGAGAAGAAGAAGAGGGGGAGAAAAGAAAAGGAGAAGAAGAAGAGGGGAGAAAAGAAAAGGAGAAGAAGAAGAGGGGGAGAAAAGAAAAGGAGAAGAAGAAGAGGGGGAGAAAAGAAAAGGAGAAGAAGAAGAGGGGGAGAAAAGAAAAGGAGAAGAAGAAGAGGGGGAGAAAAGAAAAGGAGAAGAAGAGAGCCACATTAGACACAGGATTACGAAGAATTTAAAGAGAAAATTCATTTCAATATTATCAGCTGATCCGTGGACAGACAGCAGAAAGCATACCTTCCAAAACACATTTGGAAGGATTTTGAATTTTTATACCATTACAAAAAAAAAAAAAAAAAAAAAAAATCTAATTGATTTTTAATTAAATTCATTGTCCCCAAAGTATAAAATCAAATACCTAACTTTCTATACCAATTGCATTTTTAAAGGTAGAAAAAAGAAAAAAAAAATTTACAGTACAAGATTTGGATATTGTTGACCATAGAGACCAAGAAAAAAAAAAAAAAAAAAAAAAAAAAAAAAGGAGAAAAAGCACTATTAGATAGTGATGTAGTCATGCAAATTTTCAAGGTTGTAGTCCAGAAAAAAAAATGACCAGGAATGTCTGGAGACACACAAATAGACACAGGCAAGCAAAGAATCTGTAGCACACTTGGCTGGTTGGTCAGGCACGCCATTTGTGGGGCTACTGATATCACATAAATCATTTGCATGAAACATTTATTGAAAACAAATTCTTATTTTATGGGAAAAAAATTTGCATAATCAAGCATAGCAAGTATTTGTACAATACATTCATTTGTGAAATCAATTACACAAAATAAACACATTTTTCATATCCTGTGATTTCACAATAGTTACGATATATTCATTTTCTATAGCTTTGAATTTTGACCATCTACAAGATAATTGGAAGGAAATTGAAATGAATAAAATACAAAATCTCTTCATAAAAGAGGAAAACAGTATCTATATAATTGGTTTGTATGAATTTAAGATCCTATATCAAACAGATTTCCTAATTTCTGAGGACCCAACAGTATTATTATCCAGTTATTAATCACACAGACTTTTGCATTCTTCAAGTTAGGGGTATCTTAATTTAAAACCTCAGGTTACAATGCTAATTTCAGGTCACACACACACACACACACACACACACACACACACACACACACACAAACAGAATCTGACTTTTAGTATGTATAATGAAGCTGTTTATTAAGATCATTTTAGATTACAATAACCAGCTGATAACATTAAGAAAAAGATCTGAAAAATAGAGCAAGTCACATGCATTGTTATAAATGACTTTAAATAATAAAAACAAGAACCATAAGTTCAACAATGCATCCACCATACGTGGTAGTAGTAATAAGAGTAGAGGTAGGAGGAAGAGCAGGTTGTCTTTCTTCAGTCAACTGAATCTCATACTTGTAAAATATTAAGACATGGAAATATTCTGCGAGTATTATTTTGATATTCTGGACATTTTATTCTGATATCATAAGCAGCTGGTTTAGGGGGGAAAAAAAAGGAAAGAAAAAAAAGAAAAAGTTTAATGAAGTTACACCTTTTAACTTCCTATTTCTGTGGTTTAAACTGGGACTGATCAACTGACCAACCAAAAAGCATCTATCAGATATGTGTGGACACATTTGAAAATTATATGAAACTTTCAATCAATTTCAAAGAGTTTGGAACTAACTGATTTAAAAAGATAAATATTTGATAATATCAGGTCATAAAAGACCTCCTCAGTGCACATGATTGCACAGAATAGCTAGAATATATTTTACATGGAATTCTAATCATCCAAAAGATAATAGGAAGTAAATAAAAATAAAGATCTCATCATAAAGAGAGGAGGGTATTCATAATTGGTTTGTACCAATTCAAGAATCCACCCTCCTCAAAAAAAAAAAAAAAAAAAAAAAAAAAAAATCAATTTCAGAATTATTAGTATATTATTATCATCATTATTATTACTACAAATTTACCCCTTACCATCAAATAAAATATTTCATCAATTCATTTTCTAACAACATTGTACTTATAAAATATCATAAAGATTATTTTGCACAACATTTTATTGTTCAATATTTCCTGAATATTAAACTCATCTAAGGTGTAATCAAGTGAAGATACAATTTCTCAAGTTCAACATAGCATTAAATCTCATTTCTACCAAGTTACATCACTCAAGATGAAAGCATGAAATAAACATCTCTCTCATATATATATATATATATATATATATATATATATATATATATATATATAAAAGCATGTGTACACACATAAACTTTTCCTCACTAATCTCTTACACTTATTGGACCTGTCTTGTGGAATACTAGTACCTATATATTATTCACAACAACAATAATAGTAATGTAAACAATACCACATGCGCCTATACTTGACTTCACTTTTAACAGATTGTTTTCACAAGGAATTTAGGCAATCTTAACATCCCAGGGGGGTCAGAGTTTTTGGCAGGCAGATGAATGGGACAAACAGAGAGACATTTTCAACACAGACAAGAATAAATTGCCTGAATATTAACAGTACATTTTGAAACAACACTTGAAGATCTCGCCCATCCCCTTTTCTTGAGGGGGGAAAAGAAACAAAAAACCTAACAAAGAACCGTGGCAGAAGAGCTGGGTATTAGTTTCAGCTTTCAAGACATTCTAACTCATCATAGAATAAACATTTATTAAAAAAAAAAAAGTGATTCCTATTGTTAAAAAACCTTTTATATAACTTTCGTCTGAATTTTTGAGATGAGGAATTAATTTTATCATACACAGATTTACTTAGACTAAGATAAGATGAGGAATCTTAAAATTCCAATTCCTGATTACAGGAGTACAAAAGTCATACACTGGTTCAGTTGAAGAGGTAGACAAGTTCCATTAGATTTAAAACTCCAAGTTTCAAATAACGGATTGTCCTGCGAGACACACAGCCCAGTGGATAAAAGTATTGATTATATGCATACATTAGTAATCAAGTGGTCAGGAGTTCAATCCTTGGACCAGATAGTGCAAAGAAGTCACATACTCTGGTTCAGTGGAAGAGGCAAGACAGGCGGCATCACGAGGACAAATTAACTATTAGCATAGATCGCGGAATGAAAACAATCTACAACCGATCTATTGAAATTCCCAGAGGGTTACCAATATGCCTGAAACGTGACTATTGTAACTAAGAGGAGGATACTAGTAAATCAGTGTATTACTTTTACAGCTGGTTCTATTCCATTGATTTTTCATGAATTATTTTTCTCTACAGAAGTTGTGCATGCTTATAAAAACCAGATCTATACAAATTGTGTTACCTTTGTTTAAAATTTTTTTTGATTGATTCAAATTAAATTAACCGTTTGGATATGCTTAAATGCTTAAATTTTCAATAATTCAAGAGATAATTTTATTGTTACTCTGCTTCGCAGTTACATTATTAGTATTAACCAGTATTTAATTGTAGCAAACAATCTCTTACAATTCGTAACAGAGTCAAGAATTTAATAGTACCCATGCAGTCAAGCATAATTATAACATTTAAAAAAGATATTAATTAAAAAAAAAAATGAATTTAAATAATGTGAAAAAAAAAAAAGAAAAAAAAAAAAAAAGAAAAAAAGTCAGTTCTGTTGAGGATCTGATGGTTTGAAGATTTAGAGGAGAAAAAAAAAATGAAGAAAAAAAATAAACATATTTGGGAACATTCCTCACCAAGAGGGGAGAGGACAAGACAAAAATACTAAGCATTGGCCAGATGGAAATAGTCAAACCTATCAGTAGTACCTTACCCCTTTCCACTAGTTATAGTTATTCTACTGCCATCAAAATCCTATTTGTAGATAGGAAGTCAAAAAGAAGAGCACGAAGTCTTCCCCTCCCCATTACAAGCAATCATATCTTTAAGACTACACTAGATAGAAACATTGTATAATATCCGTTTAAAATCGGGGAGAGACTTCAAACTCGCCGTGTACATATCAACTAAAACTAGTCGTTTTTGTAGGAGATACGAAATATATGTAATGGGATAAATCTTTTCCCAAGTTTTTCTTGTCAAGATGAAGATTATTCTTAAATTAGTCAAATATCTAAATGTTAATTTTTCCAACTGAGTTAAGACACTCGTGATCATTTTGAAACAGGGGTATCCAAGATGATAATAACTAGCTGATAATATTCAGCCAAAGATATGAAATTTAGAATGATATTCATTCATTCTTACTAATTCATTGCAAGAAAATAACAGCACATTATGAAAAAAATTGATACAAAATCTCTATAAAACATTTGCTTTCCAGTGTTGTCAGATTTTCTTTTTTCTCAGGCAATGCAAGGTATCCCTGTTCATTTTTAATGAGGTACTCTGAAACAACTGATGACCCTTTAATAACATTACCTGTGATTATAACAAATGGCTTCCTTCGTATATTTGACTTGGATATTTAAGAAGAAAAGGAGAGAGAGAGAGAGAGAAAAAAAGAAAAAAAAAAGTATTATAGTGAAGATTGTTGAAAGACATCTACCATCAATGCTGTTATTATTAAACGACCGTAGCCACCAAAAGTAGCGATGGGTTCAATCCCTTTTTATACATGTATGTGTGTGTGTTCCATCACTCCTGGTCATATCGTTTTATCTACAGACTTTTGAAAATTGGCATCAACATTCAACTAGACCCCTTCTAAGTTTTTTTTTTTTTTAATAACATCTAGATTTTCCAAAATTTATAAGTTTCTTCACTCTAGTCTATATATTTCCAGTGGAAAATACCAGTGATATCATGAATAAAATTTATCTTAACCATATTTGTTCTTCAATGGAATTTTTTGTTACACAACATCAAATTTTCATGGAATTTAAGAAAAAAATTCCTGTATCCATCAAATTTAAACAATTCTTTTCCAGCTTATAGACCACGCTTCCACAAAATGTTATTGGAATTCATCGAGAACTTTGGGAGATATTGTTTAGACAAAGATAAACACGAGTGAATACATATACCTCTTCCAACTTCATTGCCAAGATTTATAATTAGATATTCTATAGATTTGTAGACTAGTAATGGAGATGAACCAGCTTTTTAGATTTTATTTTTGGTTTCCAACATAAGGCTAATGACAAACAGGTCGTAACTTGATTCAGGCATGAAACTGACTGAACATGTGTAAATTTTTATGTTATTAAATGGTTTACAACTGAGCCTGTTTAAATTTTAGATAATTTCTCCAGCCTTAAAGCTCAAGGGGAAAAAAATGTATAACCTTGCATTTTTCTATTCTACGTTATTGAAAACTAGAAGGCTGAAATATTTCCAATCCTCTGAGAAGTTGTGCATATCTAATATGCAATACACTTCAGGAATCAAAATCTTAGTAATATAAATTTTACAATTAAGACTAAATGTTGAAATAATTAGCTATATGAATTACAAACCTTTAATTCAATTTTTTCAGCGTTCTAAATTTCAACATAAATTTTGATTTTTAAAATGAACATGTTAATCATCAAACGGAGCAATTTATTTCTCCTCGCCCGCAAATTCAAAATAAATGTATTTCACGTAGTAGATTAAATGGGGATACAGGGATGGGGGAGTAGGGACGGGGGGGAGGGTGAAATGCATCCGGTGGTAGAGAGGATATCGGAGAGTAAAACTTGAAATGAGCCGAACAGAGCAGAAAGACTTCCATTGATAAAATAATACTGAATGAGCCAAGAGGAGCAAAATTACAACATTGCGGTTTGGTGTAATACTCTGGATTTATTTGTGGTAAATGAGGAAAGAAAGTGGGACAAAAACAAAACATGCTTACTATTGAGGAAACATTGGGTAAAAAAAGTGAAACAAAAACAAAAACAACTTCATTTTATAAAATACTAGTTAATCCCCAAGAAAAAGTTCATGGATTATAATTGAACTGCTACGAATTATTTATTTACTTTTATCTTTCCAATAAACTATAAGAAACCACTGAACTAATTTCAGAGCAAGATTTCATCATTTCAGATGGTGTATATGAGATACCTTTATGAGCAAAATTGTTACTTATAAGTGGAAGAGTATTATGGACAGGGAAGCAGGGGAAAAAAAAAATTACTGTTTGTTACACAAGTAAATGGAGACACACAAAACAAAAATAGGTATATAAAAGATACAAATGTCCGAGGTATCCAATTTATCTCATACAATGCAAAGAGATTTTCTGCTTTCTAACGATACAAAATCACAGCTTAAACTGAAATTTTGTTAAATGTGGAAAAATACTTTTGTAAAGACATTAGGTTTTTATTAATAAGGATCATTTTTGACAATAAAACTGACCAAAGGTTTAAAAGTAAGCTTATTTATTGCCAGGGATACTATAATTTTTTAGAAAAGTGATGATTCGAACACAACTGAAAATAATTTCATTGGCTTAAATGGCATCACTCAGGAATGAGAAATTGAACATTTTGAATTTAAAACGAACATTAATAGGCAAATAGAAAAACCAATGAATACAATTGAGAGGTAAAAAGCACTCAAAGGGCATGTATATCTGCCTATACTATTGTCACTGAAAACTGAATAATCAAGTTATGGATCCCAGGCTACACAGTGACCAAAGCTTGTAGTAATTATTCATTAGAAGCATCAATAAAAACAAAAAAAAAAAAACAACTATAATGCAATTTATTACAATAATACAAGTAAGTCTGTTACAATCCAACTTGAGTTAAGAATGCCATTAATTTTTCAGATTTATACTTTCAATAATTTTTTTCTCCAAGCATTGACAAAACAAAAAAAAAAAACCCTGTTCATTGGGGCATTCAGTAAATATTCAATTTATCATTTATTCATGATGATGATGTCACCATAGTGATATCATAATATCAGAAAAGCTGAAAAATTGTCCTTACAATATTAGCAAAAATTCCCTAGATCTGCCCCTAAATTCAATCAATTCTTCCCTGGCCCATGTTTCGACAAAAATGCTATTGAAATTCATTAAGAACTTGGAGATATTGTGTAGACCAACATGAACAGAATACATAATCTCCGAGGGAAGGTAGAAGTTGAAAAAAGGTAGTTTATTCAGCAGTTCATGGTAAAAAACCCAACAAGCAGAGACACAAAAAGAGAAATTTACAAAAATAGACTTTTGATACCCTCCTCACATCAATAAATAAAGATTCCAGCTAACATATAAAAAGCTTTTCAAAGACTAGAGATACAGCTTCAGAGTCTAGTGGTTGGCACAGGAGAGTCTAATAAGACCTAGATAGAGGAGTTGGATCTTCAGTGGGCACTCAGGACTAAACTTGACAAAGCTAATCAGAATAAGAAAAACTGAAAAGCCATGAAATTTCAAATACCTTCGGTTAAAAGAAAAAAGATTAAATTAGAAATAAGATGAAGATATTTATGAAGTTTACAAATGAGAACTAAACATCTCTCTCATAAAGAGGGGAAAAAAAAAAAAAAAAAAGAAAGTAATATTCATACACACATTTACCATACAGGAGTCAGTTTATATACTTAGAGAGAGAGAGAGAGAGAGAGAGAAAAAAAAAACAAACAAAAAAAAAACTTATTGATTTAGTAATTTCAAGAAAATTATTGATTAATAAAATGAGAACATTTTCTTTCATTAAGCTGCAGTTGAACCACAAAGATGTTGCAAATAAATGTCTTGATGGAATAGGAAGATCAAGTTGGGATATTGAAAAGACACAGATTAAAGTGGGGGGGGGGAATCGAAGGTTGGACGGACTAGTGCTCAGGCCTGCTTCACTTAAATTGTCAGAAGTTTCCACTGGAGTGAGGGGGATATGTAGGAAGGAGGGAAAGTTTCAAACATGAACCAACAGCACTTGATGGTAAAGAAAAACAAGACTTCTTATGAAAATTTGATAGTCTTCATATCTTCAGTCATCAAATGAAATGAAAGAATTTCTCAACTCAAACAAGATTCAAACGTCCAACATGTGAAAGTTGCATTCCACAATTTTCATAAAAAAAACTTGTTTTTCTTTTAAACATTAACAAGAAAGACGTCATCAATCAACACTTATACAAAGTTATAAAAAATAATAATGATGATAATAATAGAAAAAAATAAAACCTTCAAACTTTTCTAAGATCATCTAAGTGATTAAAATTACCAATGGAACACACATGGTGATTCAGATATTTGAACTACCAACAGGAGAAGCCTTTCATTATAATCAAAATCTGGTAACTCTGGGTCAGATAGCCTACCAGACAAAATATGTTGTCTGAAGACAATATTTAGCCAACAAATTCCATAACGAAATGAGAGTTTTATCAAAACAAAAGACAAAGGAGAATCTCATGCATTATGTAAATTTGCACACAGAATAAGGCTTTACAAAGATATCGGTAAAAGTATACTATTCTTCTGCTGATTTGTATGTACAATCCTTCACCTTTTCAGATAATTATTCATCTTGTCTCCCCAACCTCCCTATCCACCATTGCAATGTAATGAATACAAGGGGATGCTTATGCTCAAGTGAAAGCAAAAAGAGACTCACTGTAACTTATTCAATACTACCACCTTGTCTGAAGCCTAAAAAATAAGTTATAGTAGTTGTAGACCACAAGGATGTAGACAGACAGGAAAAATAATCGAAATAGTAACAACATATAATAATTTCATCCGCCTAGGCATTTCATTATAGTTAAAATATCCCATAGGTAATGAATTGTTTCAACAAAATGATATATTTTAATTGCAGAAATATAGAAATATATATGCAAGATAGTCATCGAACCTATGGAATTTCTACAGATCCAGCTAGTTGGTAATAATTCTTGAATGGTGGCTATAATTTGGGGGGGAGGAGATAATAATAATAATAATTGACGTAGCCAGAAATTTTTGGACACAGGGAGTTTGGTTCCTTGAAGGGCTCCTTCCAACATTCAGTGAAATTTGATGAAAGGAAAGTTTGCTATAGACATGCACAAATGAAGAAAGGGAAAAAAAATCTGATTATGTAATTAATGTACAAATCTATCTTTATCGTACATTATCAGTAAAAATGCAGTAGATAAACTACGATTGATGAAGTTTTCGAGGACTACCACCTCTAGCGGGAGGGTGAGGGCTGTTTTCATATAGAACCCACTCATCCTTTCTGTAAATAATAAATAAATAAAATGAAATAAATCCATCGGCATCATCATCTCTACAAGAGCTGGAGAGATGAGAGAATGATGGAAAGTGAAATTTGAAAAAAAAAAAAAAAAAAAAAAAAAAAGCCCAAATAAAAAATGAATGATTCATAGCCGCTTAAAAGTCTTCCTCTTAAAGCTTACCCCTTCTGAAAGCAATGGACAATTGCTATTTTGTATTAATTCATCAAAGTCTTAGAGATCTGGTAAAAAGCAGAATAAAGAAAATAAGCAGATTACCAAACTCCAGAGAAGCTAATTCAAAACCTGACAGAGCTGACTCAAATTTTAATCATTTCAGCAAACAGGAAATAAATACCAATATTAAAAATGACCAAATTGCTAAAAGAAGCGATTCTCCTAGTCTGGGGAAGAATTTTGTCACAGCTAAATTTTTCCCTTTGTTTCTAAAAAAAGATCTCGATTGAACAACCATAGCCACCAAACATGGCAAAGGGTTCAATCCCTCTTTCAATAAATGCAGGTGTTTGTGCATTTGTTGATAAGTTTTCCAAGCACTCAAGGCTATACTGTTTTGTCTACAAACTTGAAATTGGCATCAGTACTCCTCTGGATCCCTGAATGTTTTTCATTATTACTTTTTGGGAAAGGAAAAAAAAAAAAAAAAATTTTTTTTTTTAAAAAGTTGACTTTTTTTGTGGCTTGATTCTCCAGAATCTAGAGTCGAAAGTGCCAGTAATGTCAGAAATAGATTTTACTCGGACAATCTTTTTCATCACTTCAAATTTTGACTCTACAGTTGTTCAATCATTGACGGTAAGGGAGCATCATATGTTATTTATAAACAACTGTTGTATGTCCTTTTAAATCTTTTTCATTTCTATTAATTTTATTTCCAAGGGGAATGTGCTTTGCTCGAGTTTTTATAGTGGAACTTGAAAACAAGATTTCATTTTGCATAGGGTGAAATCGTTTCACACATTTTTGATTGATGATGACCTCAAGGATTTTTCTAAGAGGTCGACAAATAGAAAGAGGCTAAGACAAAGTTGGATTACTATTTTGTATGCCTCTGTGCTACAGGTACTATGAGGATCACTGTAATATTTTGAAATGGGGGGGAGAAAGGAAGGAGGAGAAAGGAAGGGGAAAAAAAAAAAAAAAATCATGTCATAGAATAATTAAATTAACTGGCATACAACCCATCAAAAATTATGGGTAGCTTCATTAAATCAAAATTAAATAGATAAATATCTTGAAATTATCATTTCAATACGTCTAATAATTGTTTTACCAAGTCAAAGCGATCTATGATTTTCAGTATAGAAGAAAAGATGGTTCTTCTAACAATTTTACCCTTCAACAAAATAATCTTGTCTGTCCCCTTATCTACCCTTTACATTGAGTGGGTTGAGGGTTTTCATGCTGGTGTAGGGAGTGATGTACAATGGTGACTGGCTGCATAGAAGGAAGGAAGAACGAGGGAATTTAAATTTGAAATAAAAATAGTCACAATGTTCCACCCGCTGTAACTTCCCGCTTTCTTAAGGCGCCTATTGTATTTTGGAACATACTGAACCTTGCATTCAATCCATAGGGATTGACTGTTCTCATCCAACTGTCCACGCTAAGGGATATCTTGTACTAGTTAATTAACAGAAATAACAATGGAAAGGGAATCGATAATTTAGACGGGAGTCATATGAAATTTAAGGATGGGGGGGAAAAAAATACATAAAATACTACAAATGCTTAGCTTACAGGATGGAGAGGGTGGAGAAGGTTAATATCCATTTAAATCCCAATTAATTCTTATAACAGCATATCAGGAAAAGATCCAATAAATCCAGGAAATAATCAGATATGATGATCAGCTCAATAAATTGTGCAGTTTAAGGTATGGAACTGAAATATGGAACCTAACCAAGAGACAGAGCTGCAAATTGAGAACCATGCTATATACACATGAAATAATTATGCTCAACCTCAGATGAAGAGACCACAAGACAGAACAATACATGCGGGAGAAGACAGGAGTAAGGGACATTATAGAATCCATTAAATATTTCAAATGGCAATGGGCTGGCCATGTTGCAAGAATAGCAGACAACCGATAGACATTGGGGGTCCATGTCGGAAGTCACATGTGCAACTGAGGCTGGCAGAGAATTAGATGGAGAGACAAGCTAGACAAATTCAGGAAGTGCTGGCTCTGCAACACCCACAATAGAGAAGCAAGGCAAACCCTGGGGAAGGTCTATGTCCAATGACGGACATTAAAAGAATGATAAACGATTTACAACAGATTATTGGATAAAATAAGAAAGTATTAATATGAGATTAAATATTCTCAGAAAACTGCAGATGGCTTATTTGAAAGTTGAAGACAATAACTACAAAATAATTAAACAATTTAAAAAAACTGTAAATTTTCAACTGAGTTTTCAGTGACAGTCATCAATTCTTCCTGTTTGTTAGGTAATCAAAAATTGGTGAATGAATTTATGGAAATGCATTTTTTGAATAACTTGAAAAGTGTTGGTCAAATACTTTAGTGTTACCAGAAGGAAAGAAATAAAGAAAATTATTTATATGACGAATTTTCATAATCTTTTTAAATAAGTAATAAAAGAACCATCAATCTATCTTATACCGCACAGCCCAAGTTGGTTAGTCTGTCTATCATAAGGAAAAAGGAGTATGATACAAGTTTCTATTTCCTTGGTTTCTACTCACCCCTCCTTAGAGTCAATGCTGAACACTTCCCGCCCTTCATCAGCAAAGGCACCAAAAGTAAAGAGGACAGACAAGACTTCTTGAAAGAGATTGTTCCATTAAAAAGTATAACTATTCAAGCACAATTAATCCCCTAGGTCCACATGAATGCTTGTCAGGTGATTTTTTTTCCAACTGATGTTGTGAACTGCTTGGAGCACTCTCGTGTATGCACCATCTAGAGCGGATTTTTGTTGGCAACTTCCCCTGGTTACGGGGGATGTGGGTTCATATCACACTTAGGGGTTATTTATTTTCCGATCGATAGGATTCATTCACTGCTAGAGGGAGGATCGGCCTCAAGCTTAGAGTTGCAATAGAAAGTAATAAAATCAAGATGAAGATGAAAAGTTGTTTTACGTTTCCCTCCCCATGTTGGCAAATCCCCTCAAGTGACCAACTAAAAAAAAAAAAAAAAAAAAAAGCACCTGTTAGATACCAAGTCACCTTATTGCTTCTATTCTACGAAGAAATAATTGAAATGATGCAATAGTATTTTAGTTGGAGGATCTCAAGCACCCCCCCCCCAATCATTGAAGATTAGGTAGTAAACAATTTCAACAAGGAAGAAGAATTAACGATTCTACCAAGAGAAACTTTCTCCTTTTTCATCTGATGATATACATGTGCATAACATACACTCGACAAGATGCATATGACTACGATGCGAGAAATGAGAAAATGTTTAATTGGTGAAATTTAGTTGTTTTATTGCCTTGTTTTGACTGAATGAACCTTTAATCAAAATAAAACACACACACACACACATATATATATATATATATATATATATATATATATATATATAATTAATTATTGTGTCATCAAGAGACAGCTGTTTCTTTGTATTACAACTTTTCATTGTAGCTATAGACCATCCATTATCTCATCCAGTACCACAAGATTTTGCTTCAGACCCAGAGGCCAGTATCATACCTCTGCACCACAGAACTGGATGGTCAGTAAGGTTGAATATAAGCAATATATTTATCAAGCATATATTCCCCATCCACCAGAGTGCTCCATTCCTATGGAAGAGCACACACACACACACACACACACATCTAACAATTTCACTGGTTTGACGTAATGTAAACACTGCGATGTCTGTTAGCATTTGCCACATATATTTATCAGCACCAAAGGCAATGCAGAGTTGGGAGTTTTTTTTTTTTTTTTGAGAAGTGGTTCTTGAGAAATCTAACAAAAATAAATTTAAAAAAAAAATTACAGATTATAAATATGGTATCTAAAAGTATAGATATTTTATATCTAAATTGGCAACACAGAATAGATGTAAGTGAAATATTTCAAAGTCATGGTTTCGTACGATGGATGGAAAGTTATTTCGTATGACAATTATAGGAGGCAGCTCCATGCACCATGAAGTCCAGACTTTACCAAACATGCACTACTATAGTGATTCAAATGAGGGAAAGATTCATAAAAAAGTTCAGAATTCAAAATCAGAAAAATAGCAATAAAAATAGACTGAGGATACAACCCAAGTAGTGTGATCACTAAAAAAGAAGTTTCGTCCCCCAACAGAGTTATCTTTTTTCGCACATACAATACTCCAACGAGTAGTACCGAATTACCTAACCCTGATAGTGCTTACATTCCTATTGGGTTATGGTTAGGTAATTTGGGACCACAGTCATTGGAGAAGAAGACGTGAAAATAATGTAATACTACTAGCTTTGTAAAAGGGACCGAACTTTTTAGGGACCTCACTACTCAACTTGTAGTGTTCGACTGAAATTGTACGATTAAACCGGGAAAACATTACTTCTGTCTTTCAGACATGGTAATAATCCTTTTGATCGGAAGAAGCTTAGTGCTGTTTCATTATTCTTTAGGTAGATGCCGACCTTCGAAATGGTTAGGCGTCGCGCGAATGCAGACCCCACACCATAATTATTTAGTTACAAATCACCCGGTCTGTTTCGCATTATGTAGGTTAGAATATTTTAGCGGTGCCTCAATTCAAAACCTCCGACTACAACGCGCCGTTTATCTGATAGGAGGGGGGTATACGGATATACGTAATGCGAACATATATATAAGATAAACAATTGCACAGACTCCTTCAAACAACACATGTATTGTACAATAAAAATTCTCATTAAGCATTCGATGGGTGGTGCATTTCAAAATCGAGGTCGAATTGAATTAAATGACAAAAATAATTAAAAAATGTTAACTAATGAGAGAAAAAATTCAGACGTCTGACATGACATTCAAGTTGTAGTTTTGATGAGCCGTCTGTCATTCATGAAAAGTTGAATATCTGTCGTATTAAAAAAAAAAAAACTACGAAAAACGTGGGAGGGTTGATCTGGTACATTAAAATAAAGAATAAATAAATAAAGCTGATAATGGGAACATTAGATGGTAGGAGTTCAGACACTTTTATGGGCTGGGTCAATTGTCGGTCTGTTGATTCAGTAAAGAATTAATTAATTGTCTCGTCGCGTCGGAGTTGGCCACTAGATTTATTTCCATCATTTCATTGATTTTAAATTAGAAAGTTAAAATTAGTTCGTCTATGAAATCGCACTGTATTCAGGACTAGTCCTAAATATCTGCACAAGGACACACATTATTATTATCCTTGGGACTACCTTACTTGCTAATTTGTAACCACGTGGTCTATTCACGAGAGATGTAGGTTAATGGTACACACAGTATTTAAAGACTCTTTTTAATGAGTAAACGAATCGAAACCGTCTGTATCAGCTGTCTACCGTATAAGACAGATCTAGGATAACATTTCAATGTTTCCTAGATTTTATACGCAAATCCAATCTAGGATCAAGACTGTATACGATGCTTCAAACCACGTGGGTAGTCGGATTAAAAAACAAAAAACAAAAGCAAAATTTAAAAAAAGGAAGATTAATTTGAAGTAAAAACTAGACACGTTCAACGATTTAAATAATAAAGTATTATTAATCATAGTAATACTAAAAATAATTCGATCTCAACTGTGGGGAATTACAAAACTCAAGTCAGATTATGATTTTAAATGTGTTAAAATGCGATAATCTGCGCAGTACGAGAATAAATAATGGTTAAAAACACTAGCTAGGAAGTCAGACTTATCAATACTGAATTCTTAAAGTAATGGAATTCAAACAATGAGAAACAAACTTTTAGACGAGTAGAGGACGAAAATGAATTAACTTTGAAGTCACTGGAAAACATTCAAAACCTGGAGAAAAAATACTTGTAATGTTTAAATAATCTAAAATTCTTTAAAAACTAAGGAAGAAAAAAAAAAAAAGACTAAATTGACTCTTCTTTCAGAAGGAGCAAACATTCATCACGGATGTAACTCATGATTAGATGCATACGATAGTTAAAAGTACCTTTGCTTCAAAATCTATATTTTGGTACACAATTATATCAAAGTAGCCCAGAAGACAAGTGCAGACACACGCAGAACAGAATTAATTTTGGCAATCTCCTAGTTTAACGTCCCCAATCATCACGATTCTCGGGGGGGGGGGGAAACTAGTTAGTTGCAACTCAAAAACAGATATAAGATACCAATTAAAAAAAACATCTGTCATTTTTTCGACATAATCACCATTTTTTACGGCAATTTTCATTTTTGAACATAATTTTGAGAACGTAATACCAGCTGTGCTTCCATAACTTGAAGAAATTAGAGTGCTCTCGCCGGGAGAGAAAAAATAATTATAAAAATAGCTAGCTGGTGGAATGTTTACTTTGGGATTTTTTTTTTTCACACTTTGTATTAGATTTGATATCCGCTTATTTTGTTGTAACTGAGTGGCCAACAGTGATAATTTGGGACGTTAAACTACGAGATCGCCTCAAATTCCCCTGAAAAGCACATCGTTAGGTGCACTTATGAAATTATCTAACAGTGACTGACGGATGTCCAGTGTGTGTGCGTGTATGGGTTGAGAGTATATTACACATACACAAAAACAGTAATATTGTTGAAAAACACAGTGCATATTTTCAAACACACATACACTCACATATCTGACTGTCCCCGTGAAGAGGAGACGAGGATTTGTATATTTAACTTGACTATAAACAAATTGTCGGTTTCCTTTGTTTGACATATACGAGAGAGAGAGAGAGAGAGAGAGAGAAACACACACACATACATCAGCGAAGAATAAGAAAGTAAACGTGCTTGTCACTAGCTTTATTTTTATTTTTTCAAGGAGGAAAAAGGACGGGGTGGGGGTGGGGGGGCGACAATGAAAATCAACATTCTCTACATTACTTCATAAGACGAAGTTACACTGTACAAATTCGATCTGCTACACACGCCACGTGTATTTGCATATCTATTTTTTGTCTGTAACACCGCAAAGGAAAGATGGGAGAGGATGTCGAGTACGTATCAGTATGTCAATAGGGGGAGAAAAAAAAAAGTTTCGTTCAACGACTACTGAAATGTTTTTCTCAGTGATCAATATCACTTTTTTTTCCCCCCTTTTTCCTTTACAGAGAAGACTTGCTTGACAAAATATCAATTTCATACATATATATATATATATATATATATATATATATATATATATATATATATGCCGTCACTCTTGACAGCACGGGTACTCTGCAGTGATTGATTAAATAGAAGAAAAAAAAAAAATAATGACGTGCGAGGGGGGGGAAGAAGGAGAAAAAGAAGGAATTGATTATTGATTAAATTGATAGATATAGTTAATTGCATTTTTCTATTTGCACATCTGGCAACACCTGCTTCTCTCGGTGACGTCACCCACGTGCGAGTGGCGGCCGCCGCCGCAAAGCATTCTGGGAATGTGTTTAGGGCTGGAAAAGATGGCAGCGCTCATTGCCTTCCATGTGCAGTCAAGCATCAGTGCACATCGACAGAGACCTACCACACTCGATTGGCGACAAAAAGAACAATGTCTAATAGATTTACAAGGCACAAGACAATAATAAAGAAGTCACCGACACCCTGAGAATTTGCAATCGATAGGGATTAAATGGCGGATCATTTTTCTTTCTTTTTTGCAATAAAGATTATTTGAAAATATAGACAATGTGTACGACGAACAGCAGATGTCAGAAATGGCTACAGAAAAAAAAACTTGCATGCTTTTTTTTTTGCATTCATTCATAAATCATAGCTTTATTGTCGACGTGACATCAACCAATGAATAACTGTATTATTAATAGTATAATATTTATTTTTATTTCAAGACTTGGTATTTTAAATATTTTGAAAATTCGGCCGGACAAGAAAACCGTGTAAAATTGGCCAACGTTAACAACAAATTATCAATGCATATGATAATGAATGATACAAGTTTGAACAAAAAGTGCTTATTTCTTCATGATATGTTATCGATTATTTCTGTTCGCTTATTAAAATACAAAACCATCGAGACTTTCAAGTTGGAGACCGACTAAAAACAGTTCCCAACTTGAACATAAAAGAGGAAGAAAAGAGTAGGAAAAAAAAAAAGGACCACGTCATAAGTCCCTTTTTAGAAGAAATAATTCACCCAACAACAAACATAATATGCTTAGGGGACAAAATAATCTTGGATGTCAGTTCCACGATGTGAAACTATGGACGATCTTTTTCTATGTAGACCTTTTAGGGAGGCTAAAATGTGGGGACAGAGACAGGAGTGATGTTAGCCATTTTTATTGAGGAACATAATTTAATGTGGTGTATTGCCCTCAAGACTATTTTCCGTACCCAAATAAGGGCAGGGCATAAATACAGACATTTTGGAGTGAGTAGGGTGAAAGAAGCACTCATGAAACGAAGAAGGGTAGAATTGTTAGTTAACATTGGTGTAAAAGAAGGGGAAAATGAAGATCTTGTAATTCAATTGGATGTAAGTCGTCAACTGTGATTGAGTGTGTGTGTGTGTACGTGTTGGCTACAGGTAGTAAAGTCAGTACAATTATTACATAGACTCTTTAAAGGCTAAGCGAAGATCAGGGCCTTTTTTTCTTTTATTCTAAGAGTGCAGAGAAAGTCTTTAAGCCAGTGAGTATAATTAAGTATCAAGAAGAATGAAAAGTAGAGTTGATAAATCACAAAGAGGATCAAGATTGAGGGGTATAGTCAACATTTTTAACTAGGACAATTTCTATCAACACGTAATTTAAACATATCGATTTTTCACAAGTTTTGTTATTTGAAATGGCAGTTTTTCTTTCTAATATTCACCAGGCGAATTTACTTTCAATTTAGAAATTCCTATAAAGAGGGTTGAACGATTTTTTTCCAATTTTTTCATGATCACAAATTTACTCTTGCTCTTAAGTAACATTTTATTTCAACATTCATTGTTTGGTGCACCGGGTTTTAAATTGCAATAATTAGATTTGTTGCAACTTGAGGGTTTATAAAAATTATATGTGTAAATAAAGAGCATAACCTAACGTCAAATAGTGATCAGTAATTTCTTTTACACCTAAAGAGTTATAGCAGTAGAATTACAAAGAAAAAAATATTTTCTTCCGTATGAGGAAATTTTCACCTTTTAAATAAGTTGATAAGATTGGTTCAGTAATCGAAGACAATCTCATTTACTTTTGTTATATTTAGCTGAGAAGCGATTCAAGGTTATTAATTTTATTCGTATTTGAAAAATAAATAAATATCACGACGTTTTATAAATGTTTAAAAACACTTAATGATAGAGTAGTTTCTCAATAAATCATTAAAATATTTGAGTTTAAAAATCCACCGATCGAAATTCAAGCAAGTTCCGAGTTTTCCTCAGAGTAAAAAAAAGTATCACTTGTAGTATATTTATCATGACATCGTCTATTTTCCGTTTTATAAGTAAAATGTACTTAAAAACACTGACTGAAGTAGTTTAACTTGAAGCATTTTAAACTATTCACGCTAAAAAGAAATCAACAATGCAATTTTAACTTTTCCTCCTCAAATTCTAGTGATCAGCTTATGTTTGTTTTTATTTTTATGACATCGTTGAATTTCTCGTTTTGAGAGCAAGTTGTACTTAAAACACTACTTGATGATAAAGAGTGGTTTAAATCAATAATTAATCGAACTATTCACGTTAAAAATAAGAATAAAAAACGATTTAAATTAAAGCAAGTTTCAAGTTTTCCTTAGTGATGTGAGCTTTCATATATTTTCTTTTTCATGACATCGTTCAATTTTTTTGTTTTATGACCAAGTCATACCCAGAGGACCAACTATTTCAACAAGTTTTTTTTTGTTTTTTTTTACCTTTCATTAGTTGTCGTCGTCGTTGTTGATGTTTGCTGTTGTTGATCTGGTTTATTTTCATGTCTTGAAGACCTTCTTCTTTTCCTGGCCGACGATTCGGGCACCGGCCGCCTGGTCTGCTGTTGTTGTTGGCATTGTTGTTGTGACTGTTGTTGTTGTTGTTGTGTTTGTTGTTTATCTTTCCTTGATCGCAAATTCGGAATGGATGGCTGACTAAGTAGTAGTCCTTTAGCAGAGACTGAACCTGAACTATTATCCACATTGCTGCCATTAATCCTGGGGTTTTTGCTGTTCACAACATCCATTTTCTTCTTCATCATCATCTTCATCTTGTTCTTCATCATTCCAGTCTCGCCATTAGTCGCAGTGGTAGTGGCGGCGGCACCAGGAGACTGAGAAGATTTTTTTTCATTTTTTTCGGGGAAGCAGTTCAAAGCAACCCCGTTCTTCTTTTTGCATGCGTCGGCCACAACCATCTGACTTGTTGTCATGTTGTTATTATCTTTATCCTTATTGGCGGGGGCCGGTTCCTCATCGTTATCTTCCAAGAGAGAATCACAACCGCTCGGCTGATCCATGCAGCGGCCGACCGTCGCCATCTTGTACACCATGACGATGTGACGTCACTGACCACGTGGCTCGCGGGATTCCCGCGGTTTCTCACCGGAAGGGGTTTCTCCATTTACTATGACAAAAACCAACATGGCACCCGTTTCTGATATGCACGGTTGATATTAAGCAAAGAACGGATTGAAAATTAATTTAATTCGCTCCCGATTACTTATCGACGACCGTTTACTCTAACCTAAGACTCCAAAAAAAGAGGTAAGTTAGGCTATGGATTGTATGAATGAATCTTAAGTGGCCTTATTTCACATCCTTTTAGACTTCAAGTGGACGTATTTTAGCTGAAATCATTGAGTCATTAATCAACAAACTTTTCGTTCTGTATTTAATAATATCCTGTTCCTGATTGTTTTCTTGATATCTATTCCTTGAATATCGAATTTGATGATTTGATTAGATTACAAGATATTCTAGAATTCGTTTTTTCAGTTCAGGAAAGCAATTAAATGTTTGATGGGCTTGTTTGATTTTAGTTTCCGATTCAAACAAATTCAAGTGCGCGTGTTTTTCATTTGACCAGGAAATTTATTGTCACTTTAGTTTCATTTTCTACAATTAGTGTAAGTCCACCCCCCTCCCCACTGTCTACATCTACAAATTATTCGTCGCCAATCTTTTTTTCTCTTTCTTTATATTTTTTTATTTTTGTTTGCTCCAACTGGATTGTATTTCTTCTCCTCCTAATGAGACGTAAGACACATACATATTTTTGAAAAAACAAAACAGAAAAAAACTGAGTTCATCACCACTTGCAGACGATGTTTCTTGCTTTATGAATGGAATTAAAAGCTTTAGGGTAAAGAAGAGGAATCAAAATAAATACTTTATCAAAAGAAAATTATTAAAATTTATCATTCATGAAAGTTGCCATGAATTACTGTAATGCTGACGTAAAATATTCTGCTTTTGATAATTTTAACGCATTTTTTTTTTTTTTGCCTTCTTGGTTTTTTGTTTCAATTGAATAGAAAGTTTAGGTTACGGTTCACTAGTTGAAGTAAAGTAGAATGAAATGTTTTCGCCTATAATTTCTTGTGCTTTTAATCCATTTAAAGCCCTGTAACCTTCCAGGGATTAGTTAGTTTCTAGAAAAAAAAATTCTTTAAGGTTTTACACGTTCTGTTTACAATGTAACTCTAATGGTAAACAGGACCGTTACTTTCCGTCTGTTGTATGGAAGTGAGGTTTCGAAGTATTCGGTCATTTCCCTCGTGGAGGTTGTTACTAGGCTTCTTATTCTAATGACGAATTTTTGCTGCTTTCATTCAAGTTTTAGGGGGTTGAGGGAAGCTGATTCCGGTAACCACTACACCACTCCGCATCTCCTTTGCCATCATCATCATCATCATCATCATCATTCTTTCAACGTCCGTCGTTGGACACAGACCCTCCCCAAAGATTCGCCACACTTCTCTATCATGGGCGTCGCGGAGCCAGTACTTACTGAATTTGTCTAGCTCGTCTCTCTGTCTAATATTCTGCCGGCCTCGGTTCTGCATGTGATCCCGGGGGATCCATGTCGTGAGTCGCAATGTCCATCGGCTGTCTGCCATTCTTGCAACATGGCCAGCCCACTGCCATTTGAGACTTTTAATGGATTCTATGATGTCCCTGACTCTTGTCTTTTCCCAGATGTACTGTGATGTCTTGAGGTCTCTCCATGTGAGGCCCAGCATAATTCTTTCATGTGCACGTTGCATGGTTCTCAATTTGCGGATCTGTCTCTTGGTTAGGTTCCATGTTTCAGCTCCATAATTGACTATTGGGAGGATGCGCTGGTTATACATCGTTCTTTTTAGGATTAATGGGATCTTCTTATTTTTGAAAGTTAAGCTTGCTCTGCCAAAGGCTTGCCATCCTAGTGTAATTCTTTGCTTGATTTCCTCTCCTTTTGAGGGTCTAATGGAGATCCGTTGTCCTAGCTAAATGTCCTCTGCTATAAATACTCACTACTAGTTAAGACTATCAAATCAACAATGACAATCAACTGGACCCTTGGCCTTGCATATGCATAGAAATTACTGTGTTGGTGCAAAAATAATTGGAGTTTTTGTTAGTTTATTCCAAAAATAAGCATTTAAATCTAATATACCATATTTTAAAGTGTAAATATCGCTCCATGCAAGCCGAACGTTTTTTTTTTTTCTCTGTTCTGGTTCATTTGAGGCTGTTAAGATGAGGCGGGGTAACTAAATAGAGAATTTTCGTTTTATGATTTCAAAATAGAACATAAAGCAGTGGAAACTGCTTGCAATACCAACCTAGTATTTGGCCAGGAGACCATCAACAAACATATAGCTCAGCTTTGGTTCCAATAAGTTTGAAATGGAGATGAGAACCTTGAAAATATGGACGTCCGGTTATTATTGAAAACCTACAATTGAAGGCAATTATTAAGGTGGACCGATACAAAACAACTAAAGAGGTTGCAGATGAACTGAACGTTGACCATTCAATAGTTGTCAGATTTTTGCGCCAAATTGGAAAGGCAAAGAAAGCTAGACATGTCGTGTGAATGGCCCTAGATTATTAGTAAAAATGCTTGTATGTCACATGAATGACTCTCCAGAAATTGAATGAACTGAACTACAAAACTCTACCTCACCCTGCTTTCCTACTAAACCTCTCTGACCTACTACCACTTTTTCAATTGTTTTGATTACTTCCTGCAAAGGAAGATCTTTAACCACCAGGTAACAGCTCAAAATGCTTTTGAAGAATTAATTGGTTCCAGTACCCCAGAATTCCATGCTTCTGGAATAAATGGACTTGTTTTTTAGTTGGCAAAAATGTGTAGATTCTGAAGGTTCTTGTTTCGATGAATAACTTTTATCCTTAAGTAAATTACTTTTGGGCCAACCTCATAGTTTAAATACTGAAAGAAAGTCTCCAAAGAGTGCGATTGAGTTCTTTGAAGTTCCAAACTTTTTAGATTATTTTACTGAACCAGTAGATTTTATTTCCATTTGTTCAGATTTTATCATTGACATGTAAATGTAATGATACATTAAATGTATCCAAAGTCAGTTTGAAAAAAAAGATGTGATTGACAAGTAAAACAAAAAAAAAAAATAGGATTCTGAAGGAAATCGTGAATCCCCGCCACCCATATATGCTGTGTTTGCGGGAGGTCAATTGATGAGGTGATCAATGAAAGATTACTTCTCTCGCCTTTTGTTGGGCTTTGATCACTAAAAAAGATCTTTATCTTCAAAAAAAACAAAACAAAACAAGTGGGCACAAACTAGTGACCTGTTTAGCATAAATTTACATTATATATTGATACCCTCTCTGAAAACCTATCTGAAGGGGAATTCTCAAAGAAATATTTTCCCCACTCATTGAGAGTAGTGGATGAGCAAAATTTCAAGTTTCTACTACGAGTGGTAAGGGCTGGGCAAAGTCTGGATGGATACATCTGAATTTCAAAACATATGTATGACCCAAACCCAGCAACAGTGATTAGACTGGCCTGTTGTGGATAGTAGTGATTAATAATGAATCACGAAAATCTTTGAATGGATTTGAATTAATTATTCAGTATTTATTTCTGTTTGATTTTTCTTGAAATATTCACCTAAATCTCACGTGTACATCATTTGAAACATTCAGCTTAATTTTCATGTTGGTGATAAATGGAGTTTTGATACTCAGATCCTAATTAGGTTAGTGCAATAGATATCCTTTTTTTCCTGATTGATTTAATGCTGGTTTTGATCAATGATTTTGACAGCATTAACTGGTGTTATGTCGTTCATGATTAGGTCTGACTGGAAAATCCAGCCATTTTGAATATCTTTAGAACTAGTTGTATGGCCTTGATGTTATTTGACAACCAATCAGAAGAGACCTTAATTCACATTAAGATCTCTTCTGATTGGTTGTCAAGTGATGCTCTCCTGTGGGGTTACTCAATTGTTACTGAGATGCCATTGAGCGAGATTGTGTACTGTGTGACTGTCACAATCACAATGGCTAAGCTTACCCATTCTCTATGCCTCATACATGTTTTTTAGACAAAACATTGTATTAACCTGGTCTGTCAGCCCCATCCTCTTCCATATTCAGCCTCCTGTGAATTCTGGCTCTTTATCATTGAAAGGGAAGATATTTCAGATCATGGACAAGATTAAAGAGAATGCAATGAGGCACCTAATGGTGATCCTGGAAGAGTACTTTGCAGACTGCTTTGGTGAGTAGAAGAGATATTGGGATGATTCTCAAGGAGTTTACATTGAAGGGTAGTAAGACACTATTAATATATATCAAATTGCTGAGATATTGTAGAAAGAGAATGAATAAAAAAAATTATAAAATATATGTTTTTAGTATAGATGTATTTATTTTTTTATTAGAACAAAATAAGCCCTTGTGTATTTGTAAAATAAATTTCCATAGATATACAAAAATGGCTTGATTGGTAAGTGTACCTCCTACTGATTACTTGCTCATGATTCCAAATCATGTTAGTGAAACATCAATTTTGTATATTGGTTTGGTTTAATGTGATGGGACAGACGAACAGTGAATAGTTTACCCCTCAAAATTAGGTGAGGATTGTTCCTGCTATGGTTGAAAAACAAAATCAACTCCAGTGTCGGTCTTGGACAATTAAGGATCCTTTAGAATTCAATAAAATAAAAATAAACTAAGTCAAAAACTTAAAGTTTGCCACATTCAATTTGATGAATAAATATTGATTATTCTCTTTAGCATATATTGAAAAGAAATGAATATATTTCGGGTTCCGATGACATTGTCAAGGTTTAAAACAAAAATTTCCAGATGCGTTTGGTATTTAGAAAAATCAGTTATTCCATGAATTTATTTGTATCTATGAATATCCTTTAAATGCTATATTCGTCATAGATTGTATCCCGACCATTGTGTTGGAATCTATTCTTCCTGTTTATTGACCAAACTTTATTGCTTCTGGTTCCTTTTGTTCTGCAGAGACCACAATCATTTGCTAGGTTATTGATTCACTCACTCGATCATTTTTTAAAGAACCAAAACTCAATATAAGTATAGCCACTGATAAATTCACTGAATACAGGTACACCTTGATTATCCAGATGGGATTGGCGGAGATTATTTTGTTCAGATAATTGAGTATCCGGATAACTTACTCGATCATAAAAAAGGGAGTCGTATTGAACACAATTATGGGACCTGGGATTCTTGTTTGGATAATTGATGTTTGGATATCCGAGGTTTGACTGAATATTTCTGGGAATAGATTATGTTGGCATGGTTGTATTGTGTTATGCAAAACATTCATTTGGTTTATATGGAAGACATTTTTTTTTTGTTTTTTTTTTTGTTTTTTTACAATGTTAACTTCATGAAATAACATTTTCTATTTTGTTTCATCTTCTGCCATTTTTCAGGCAATTTCATAATTTCATACTCCCAGAACTTTTTATATTTCTTAGCAAAGAAGTGCTCTGAGTGCCTTTTGCAGTGTTACAAGGAATTGAAATTTCTATCAGGTTTAAGAGGCAAATCATGCACAGAAATACGGTTGAGTAGGTATTTTTTTTCCTCTCTTGTGTTGAAGCCGCACATCAAAGTGACTAACTTGACCGATTAGGTGCAAATGATTCCAGTGCTTGATTTGAATATTTTGAGTAATGTCCTCAGGAAAGGTATCAGTCTATCTCTTCTTTCACTCTAGCTATGGGTAAATTGCAGGGCAGAGTGGGATTTTCAGGCTTGGTTGGCAGCCAGTCTAGGAAAGGGACAACTTTGATTTGAAACCAGGGGAGTCCAACCCCTTGTTCAGCATCGATAGAGGCTGTCCACAGAGTAGGGAATATGTTTCCACGTAGTACAGTTGGTGAAGCTTTGATGGGCCTACCAAGTCAGAAGTGGATTTTAGTAGATTGCTCATGGAAAATAAATTACAATAAAAACTGACAGATGAAATAATGTGATTGCACTACCTCCCCCATCACACTTTGAGAGCAAGTAGAAGTTTTAAAAGAAAAAGTTGGTAAGGTTAGTTGCTGATAAGATTTGGGTTGTCATGCTGTTTTTTTTTTTTTTTTCTAGAATCGCTTGAACTAGGGCAATGCCCGTTCGAAAGGTTCATTTATGGGAGATGGAAGGGGCTGGACTTAATGGTGTGTCAAGCAGCCTACCATAATTGTCATGTAAAACAATTTTCCCTCTATCATACAAACCTATGACTCTGAAGTATTTTAGTTACTTCTCTTCAATGTCGCCAATTTATATATTTTACATCTAGATTTAGATCATTCTAAAGAGCAGAAGTCAAGGGAGATAATGTATAGAGACTGTGAAGAAAGATCTTAATCTTTAATTTTCAAATTTATTTCTATTAGATTTCTAGAAAACTGATCCCCAAAACTCTAAACTCGACATTGTGCTACCTTGTGTGCTGACTGATATATCTGATGAATTTTAACTTTGGTAATGGCCAGTTATTGAGTTATCATGATGCATGTACACTCAGAGACACAAACAGAAATTTCTCCAATTGTAGCTAGATGTTATGATAAGCGTTTGAAGGAGCAAGATGTCTGGATTATCTTTTCCAACAGGAAATCTTCGTACTAAACTTCTTTTAGATAACAAAGGACTTGAGATGTGATCAGAAAGTAAATAAGTCATATTGAACATGCTTTTTAGTACTTAGATAAGATTCTTTCTCTCTCTACCAATTCTCACCTGTTAGTTCCCAAGGGTTTTTGTGGGGTTCAAGTAACTTCCCATACTCTATTTCTCTGTTCTTCTTAACTGCTCATTCAATTTTATCAGTTGCAAGTGACAGTTGATAAAATAATACCAAATCATGTCTTATGTTAAAAAAGTAATCAAAAAAAAAATTAAGTGTCACCTGCTTGAAGTACTGTAATGAGATTTTTCTATTAATTATTATGACTCAGACTGTATTGAAGACAGCCTGAAGTTGGACTTCTCAAACTATTTTCATTTGCAACCCCTTTTGATGAAGTGAATTGTTTTGCGACCCTTCACCTGTTGTTAAAGTCTTAGTCTAAATCTGTAACTAAAGATAGAAACAAATAAAGATTTTGAAAAATTGTCAAAAATTGCAACATATCTCCAAGAAGTTTTAGTGTTCGTTATGAAAAAAATAAATTACTAGAAAGTAACAATCATAGTTTTTGAATTAGTGAGTAGCCATTTTAAAATAAGCCCTAGAACAAGAAAATTTTTTTCATAAAGATGAAAAAGAGATTTTTAGTTACATAATCATTCTTTCAAAAAAAACTTTTCAATTATTCCTGCAACTCCCAATCATCTTCGGTTCTGACCCCTACTTTGAGGAACCTTGGCCTAAAGCACTGAGGAATCCCTGTAAATGAGCTGGAATTTCATGCTAAGGACTGAGCCTGAATAGCACAGCCTGACACGTGGCTTGTACATCCATGTAAAGAGTGGATCGACAGCTCTGGAGAATGCTGAGAGGGCTCATCATCTGTGCTCACGGCACTCTAGTGACCCTACTATTGAGTGTGTGTCTCAGAAATTATATTTACAAACCATGCTCAGACATTATAGCCGCAAACCACCAACTATGACCAGTTTCCTTATCTTGGTTGTGTTAATCACAGTGTTGGGGTTTTTACTCTCTCCTGTCTTCTTCAGGTGCGTATAGCACTCGCCGATATTCAAGATTTGAATAGAATTTACTTTTTGGTCAACTTTCACTTTTTGTCCAATGAAAACAATTCACTGATCCATACAAGATTTTTGAAATTCAAGTAAGGAAAAAGTTTGTTTTTTTTTTTTATTCAAGAAATTGAAAACTTACATGAGATTAGTATGCGTCGAGGTTACATTCTAGTCATATGGCTGCAACTCAATCTGAGCGTAAGCCGATCCATATAGGGTAAAGTGAAATATATGCTCTGCACAGCGTAAGATACCGTGACACATACCTAAGCTTCTATATTGTACGTATCTCATCCATTATGTTTCTTTGGCTCGGCCCAGAATGTTGTTTGCTTTTTTACCTTCTTGCCTCCCTTGTGTGGAGAACCCGAAACATACGTAACTTATACATTGAGTCGTCATTAGCAGGCCAACAATACCATGACGGAAATTTTTGTAATTTGGAGATGAGCCGTAGAACTGTGAAATTCCCGTCATCCGCAGTCCATGGGTTTTTCTGCTCCTGTGACCATATCTACGATCAGACGTAAGATGACGTATGATTGTACTTGAAATGAATGGGGAAAGACCAGAATGGTAAAAAAAATGAACTAGCCTGAAAGTCTGACCATAGATGTGCTAGTTCTTTTCTTGTTTGAAGATCCACCAAGGGCATTGTGGTCAACTTTGTTCTCAAGTTAACATCTAAAATAGAGTAAAAAATCATCTTAAAACATCTATATTCTCCAGATACATATCTAAAATCTAGGAAACATATTACATTATTAATGAAATTAATGTGACTTTTATCTTCAACTTTTATTTCATTGAAAATATTTCTTAATTTATTATTATGAATTGAATAGAAATATTACTTATTATATCAAAATTCCCCAAATTATCTAGATTTGTATGAAAAACATCTAAAATTGGCAACACTGAGTAGGGGAAGTGACTAACAGTTAGTAATGTCAGTCAGTGACACTAATCAATGATAGAGATACTTGTGCATCTAAAAAATTTTAATTTGGTTTGGGGAAAGCTAACCGGATCTTTTTTTTTTCTTTTCTTTTTTCTTTCACATCTAAAATGTCTAAAAATTAATCATATTTGAAAAAGGTTCTTCTGCAGAACACTGTAGATTAAGATTCATATTGAAAAGGCTAAGGCTGCCATGGAAAGAAATGTCACGTGATGATCCTTTACGATGTGTGAAATGTGACAGGTGAGATTGACTGTTAATTGATAAATTGTATACAACAGGAAAGAAACATCCAAGTTGTACCGGCCTACTCCTTCCTCTGATAAATGCTGAACAGTTGAAATATACATTAGACAAAGGTCAAAGGTCAAAGGTCAGGACTCCGGTTTACTTGTTAATGCAAGATTTATATTCTAACTGGATGTTGGCTTCCTAAATGGAAATTATACATGTGTTTAGGTACACACACGTACACGTACAATGGATGTGAGAAATTTGATATAATGAAACACTAATTATTAGGTTGCTATACATGAAATGCTTTTTTAAAAAGATTTTTTTTACATTATCTAACTATAAAAATACACAGTGTGTTACGGTTGCTTTGTTGCTTGGTTGGTCGATCTGTCACGGGGAAACGGGTGTATGACATTTTCACTGCCTTAAATTTCTCAGTGTCCTACTTCCACTTTGTTCCCCCCCCCCTCCATTGCCAGTCAGCACTGCACCACTCTTGAGCATCAACCGATGTATGATGTGGAAAGAGGACAGGCGAGACTTCTTGAAAGAAGTTATTTCGTTTGTTGAATAGCAAGACTATTTATGATGAATTCTCTATGATGTATAAAACAGACGTCATTTTTGACGACTCTGGAATCCATTGAGAATAATGCTTCAAGTGAAAGATTTAACGATGCAAATTGCATTTTTTTTTCCCTCCCCAGATGCAATGTAAGCAGAGATTATAATTATTATCAGAGGTTTTCGAGCCCTTGGGAACAATGGTGTCTACCCAAGATGTTAGACTAGTCTTCAAGTATGCTTTCAAATTGAGACATTATGTCACTCAAGCTGAACATCAACAAAGCATTTTTAATGAACACTACCTCAATGTGAATTGATCGACATTGGTTCGATGGGTTTAGATCTGGAAATATGGATAACAATAATAAACCTCAAGGGAGGTCCCAACTGGTTCATAGTGATGGAGAATTATTGACAATAGTTGCTAACAACCCATGGACAACAGTTTGAGCACTTCAGGATGTCAGCAGCAAATATATCCCGTCATCTAGGTAATAGGAAAAGATTTTAAAAAATTGAGAAAATGGATCCCACATATGAAATAATCCATGACCCCATCTCTCGGCCGACTGTGTCTAAACTTTGCGAATCTGGATATGTAGACTTGCAACATCTTTGATATTCACCTGGTATTTCCTCCTCCATAGATTATCATCTTTTCTAACATTTTGAATCTCGTATCTGTAATAAAAACTTCGATAATAGGGAAGCCATAATTAGTGCTTTTATTGAATTTGTAAACTCTAAATCTAAAAAAATTTGTGTGCATATTATGATTAGAGGATTGTTGGAAAAAGGTTATTGATTCAAATGAGTCCTATTTTGATGAAATATTTACTGTTTTTCGTTGTTTATATTCTGTTTCATCTTACTATTTAAGACAATCAATTCGTTACCTCGTGTTCAAAGCAGCTTACCAGTAACACACCCAACAGGTTTTTCTTTTAAGCTGTTTAACTTGGGCAACATTGATTAACCTTCCTAGATAAATAAAATCATTGGAACATTCCTAATGGAAATATCTGTACCAGTTCATATGAAAGATTCTCCGATAACAACCAGAGCTGGTCAGAGCTAGCTGCAGGTCCAGGCCTGATGGGGGAAAAGTAGGTCCTGTTTCACATTAACATATGATTTCATGACTCTTGTTATTCCTCTGGAGTAAGCCCTCTCAAAATCATTGGCCCAGGCCAAATGGGCCCTACTCTACCTGGCCCTGATAACGACTAGGTACCTTTTACTGTTTTCAGACAGAAAGAAATTTCACTCTTTAACATTTGAAGAATTAAATTGCTTATAGAAATTCTTGTATTTATTTAATCATTCTGTGTTGCATTGTCTGATAATGTAAATTCTTGATTGAAATTCGATTTCTATGTTAGAATTATCTGATTCATTTAAAATCTCATAATATAAAAGCCTATGTCACATTTTGTTATTCTTAAGCCAACAAAGCGCGAAAATTGGAGTAAAGCAAGGCTCTACTGTGTCTTAGTGTTCATGATCACATCACAACTACTACTACTACTACTACTGATGATGAATTATGATTCCACTTGTGTTGTAAAAAAACTCGTACATCTTCTTGCCGTCTTATATGGCAGTTTTGTTTGTTTTTAATATTTGCTTCTTGCAAACTCTGGAAGATTTTTACAAAGAATAAATAATAGTAAAGAGCAAATTACATTCTAAAATACACAAAAGAAAATAAAAAAACAAAAAAGATCTAAGTTTGGAAAGGAAAAGAATTATAAAGAAAATCGTGAAGAAATCCCAAAGAAGGAGAAAATCGTGAAGGAATCCCGAAGAAAATCATGAAGAAATCCCAAAGAGAAAATCATGAAAAAATCCCAAATAAGAAGAAAATCATGAAGAAATCATAAAAAAGGAGAAAATCGTGAAGAAATTCCGAAGAAGGAGAAAAATCGTGAAGCAATCATGAATAAGGAGAAAAATCGTGAAGCAATCATGAATAAGAAGAAAAATCGTGAAGCTATCGTGAATAAGAAGAAAAATCGTGAAGCTATTGTGAATAAGAAGAAAAATCGTGAAGCTATCGTGAATAAGAAGAAAAATCGTGAAGCTATCGTGAATAAGAAGAAAAATCGTGAAGCTATCGTGAATAAGAAGAAAAATCGTGAAGCTATCGTGAATAAGAAGAAAAATCGTGAAGCTATCGTGAATAAGAAGAAAAATCGTGAAGCTATCGTGAATAAGAAGAAAAATCGTGAAGCAATCATGAATAAGAAGAAAAATCGTGAAGCAATCGTAAAGAGGAATAAAATCGTGAAGCAATCGTAAAGAGGAATAAAATCGTGAAGCAATCGTAAAGAGGAATAAAATCGTGAAGCAATCATAAAGAACTAGTCAGTATTTGGAACTGTCAATGTCTTTTACAGATTTATTCTTGGTTGACAGGATTGTTTCATTTTTCAGCCTCCTTTGTCAGCAAAATTCAGCACAACATGGCGAGATTTGAATTATTGATGTGAATGCATTTCTTGTTTGGATCCAATTCCACTTGCATCGTAAAATATTCATGCATCTTCTTGCTGTCTTATATGGCAGTTTTGTTTGTTTTTAATATTTGCTCCTTGCAAACTCTGAAAGATTTTTTAATAAGAAAAACATTGACCACAAAAAGAGCCTGGATACATAATTTGAAAAAATTTTTTTTTTTTTTCCAACTTCTCATTTGCATTTCAACATTATCCTCTAGTTGTACAGCCTGAGTCTTTGGTGTCAATCTTTTATCTATACTACCCGCACATTTCAAGCAGTGTATTATTTATTTGTGTGTGTGTGTGTATGTTGTAGAGATATTCCACCGATTTAGCAGCACCCTCGGTTCCAGGACTATGCTGGTTTATTCATTTTGCTAGAACAGAGTTTTCTCAAAATTTGTACTTTTTCTCTCATTGATATGGACTTGTATTTGCAGTCAACATCACCTCTGGTATCTTCAAACTTCTACTGTTGAGTTTTGACTTTATTTTTAAAAGTAACAACAATGACAGATGACCAGACAAAAAACTAGTGACGTCATGCACAAATAACAGGGACACACTGACGTACGCAGAACTGATGATGGATTCACTCCCACTTCTAAAACCCAACTCGGGTCGACTTTTCTTTTTGCTAAAGTTGGCAAATCCTGGTTGAAATGGGACGTATAGTTTTGGAATAATTTTATACGGAGAAATTAATTCTGTTTTGTTTACCTTTTAGATTTCAATGAAGCAAGGGAAATTGACCCTTGAGCTGCTAAGTCATTTCTTGGTGTAAATGGAAGCAAATTAGGCTAGGAATTTTACAAAATCAGTGGAGCAGTAACAACCATTGGTGTATAAAGAATTAAGAGATAGCTCTGCATACAATGCCTCCTGCGGCCATTCTGTAAATTATTGTGAACACAGCCAGATATTCAAGTGTCTCTCGTATTAGTAACTGTCAATCAAAATTATTACCAAATCTGTCAACATAGTTTCTTCAGTTTTCAAGTGAGACTGACTGACTATCTATGTATGTAGAGTGCACTCAGGCTACATGCATGAAGCTAGAAGGCCGAACATTAAACTTTTACTCTTTGTTATGTCTAGAAAAACCTTCGTTTTTGGGTTGGTTTTTTTTTTCCTTCTGTTTTTTGTTTTTTCAAAAATTCCTTCCCCAAGATAGGTTTTTTGTGGGGTGTAAGTCGATTACTTGTGTCCAGCAGCGTTCGCATTTTTAAAAAAAAAAGAAAAAAAATCCGTTAAAAATTTTTTTTTTAGTAATCACTACCCAATAAAAGATGATATAAGTAATTCATTCATTGACCACCCCTTTTTCTAATTTTCTATTGATCACCTCCGGTACAGCATGCTGCCAAAAGACGTTGGTCCTGTGACTATTTCTATTGGCTGACTAACCAGACCTATAACTTTGTCTGGATTAAAAAAGGGGTACAGGACCATCATTTGCTGGAAAATCTGAGATACACCTGTATTTCTTTTTTTTTCTTTTTTTTTTTTCATTTATTTTCTTTAATCGAGAAAGGTGTCTCTTCTAGACTGGAAAATATGGTAATTTAATCTGATAATGGAATTCCCTTTTGTTTTTTGTTTTCCCTTCTTTAACTTTATGATGATTTATGCATTGGCCATTATTTTGAATTCAATATAGACTTGATGATATGCATGTTTGATTTTCTTCTTTTTGTGTTTATCAATATTAATGAATATTTCATGAGTATTTCTTTTTCCTTTTTATCATTTAAGAATGATATTATTCCTGTCTTCATGCCAGAATTGTTATATTTCCCTTCTTTCTTCTCTTTCTACCTGAATGTGACAAAGGTTGTTTTTAGCCGAGGTTGAAATTAATTGATTTGGTCTCATGAGATGTTCGTAAAACAAAAAAAAAAGGTTTAAACTCAGATGTGAAGACAGACAATTTCCCTCTCTGTTCTAAGGATATTTTTCATAATAAAAGATATTTTCTGTTCCTTAAGACTGCCTCTTAAATTCATGGACCACTTGTATTAACTGTGGACCTCTGAGATAAATAGAATGAAAATAGTGGAAATCTTCTATGGATTGAACTTTTGGAAAATTTGAAATATTTGCCAAATGGTTGAAAAGGGATAATTATAGGCAGAAGTTATTTTCCTTGGAATTGACATTTTTTTTTCTTTGTATGATTTAAAGAGTTAAGATTGAAGATGAGAATATTCTAAAAGTTTCAATAGGATGAATACATTTTTCAGTATACTTGTGTTTTGAGGTATTCTTTGTTCTCATGGTTTTCGATATCAAAACATATATTTTGAAAGATACCATGGCCTACTCTTCCATGCTTAATCACGACAGAAATGTGACCTGTCATACTCTCATGATATCAATTTTATTTTTTGAAAGCTTTATCTAACAAATTTAACATTAAGATCCAAGGAAATGTTTGTTTTACTATAGAAAAAAAATAAGAGAATATTGATAGAATTTTTATATATCATATCATTTCCTTGTAGCTTGGAAGTATATTCTTTGCAGACCGATGGTTGGGAATAACTGGTCCATGACACTGAAATGATATTACTAATAAACATACATTTGCCATTTATGAAGGAATCGGATGGTTGAAAATGAGGAGTTGGGAGCCTTTTTAAAGCAATCAACTAGAATTCAAAAATTTTTGTTTGATCTTCCAATCATTTGGAGTTATGGTTAAATTGTGTTGGATGCATCAGTTCTCATATGATCACCGAAGTTGAGTTGCGTTGGGTCTGGTCAGTATCTAAATGGGTGACCGTTTTGTGGTACCAGGTGCGGTAACCAGCTGGGGAAGCATCCCCTGCATCCAAATGCATTGAGCACTACATTCCTTTGGAAACCTTCAACATGTTCCTGAGTGGGAAACCGGAACTGCGGCCCCACACTTCCTGCATACTAAGCTCCCAGGTACAGCAGCTAAATACTGAAGCCTTTAAGACTGCTTGCCAAGACAGAAATAGCTATTCAATCATTAGATCAGTTTGCATACAGCATTAAAAAATTGCTGAAAATATAGGCATGCAATAATGATTGATTTGACCTTTCTAAAAACTGTTCCATAAAATTAATTCTCTGAACAAGCAAACAAAATTAGTACTAGAAACATTCGATAAACTCATGTTATTTCCATCAAAGAAATAATTTGTCACCCTGTTCCGAAATAAACATGCTGGATATAAGTAAAAAGAACGAGGACCGAGATTAACATGATGTCAAAGTGAACTCCAGTATATGTAACTGTAGATGTTGGAAAAGCATTTAAACTCCAGCAAATGTATTGCTAAGGGATGAATGAACAATGAACTAAAAAAAAAAACCGATAATGTGCTTAGAGAGGAAAGTTTAAAATGTTAGAAAAATTTAGTTTCCAAAGCAAGACAAGCAAGTAGGAAACTAGAAAATCAAGCCCAAGTAGAGATTCAATCGTTTCATTGTTTTCAACTCCTTACCCTCCCCATGCATTATTCAAAGTTCTAAGATGTGCTATTGTCATTATTTCATGAATTATTAATCATCAGTACCCTCAACAGACCAGTTTCAACACTGTTGCTAGGTTTAGGTTATTCATGTCTTCTGATATTTATACGTATCTGGACTTTATCCAGTCCTAACCATTCATTGAAATTTTACTCACACTGTCTCCGTTATCAAGCGGGGAAAATGTTTTTCCAAAATAGAGGGGTATTCAATTTGCAATGTAAGTTTATCCTAAATTGATCTCTCAGTTTGTATCCAACAACATTCACACTTGTATTTTGAAAATTCAGACTTATAGTGCTCACTGCCCTACAAAATGTGAGAGGAGTTTAAAGTTCCATTGATCCTTTTTTTCCAATTTTTTTAATTGATCACCCCCACCCCCAACACGGAATATTGTTTAAATAAACTGGTCATATGATGATTTCTATTAAGTGACTAACCAGACCCCTATTTCTTTTTGAATTTAAAAAATCATGAATTTAAGGTTCAAACCATACCGGTAGCATTTTTGTTGAGGTTACTAAATTCTATGACTACCACAGCTTTCTGGGGTAAAAAGAAGCATACGGAGATAATTTCATAATTTCTCTTAGGATGTTAGTTCTGACTAGTATCCTCATTTCCATTGTTTTGGTCTTTGTTTAAGCTAGTTGTCTAATCTAGCTTATTTTGTCTGATGTTCTGAGAGGAAGCATCGTCATTATTCCATGACTTATTCAAACTAGTATCCTTCAAGTTTTTGCTTTGATGATTTCTCGAATGGTACAGCTTCCAGCCTTCCTAAAGTCAACTGAAGTTTTAAACAGAATTCCTTATCTTGTTCACCAGAAAACTAAGTGTGATAAGAGTTTTTATTCAAAACTCTTGGAAGAATGCTGGATGCAATATAAATCTTAGGAAGGCAGGAGAGTGTATCTGCTGGAATATTGTGATCAAAACAACAAATGCGAGGTCAAGAATTTAGCTGAGTTAGTACATTTTCACTGACTTTGATGCCGTGATTAGGAGCTCCGAGAGGAGGACGCAGCCGATATATTTCACTGGGGCAGTTTAGACCTGAAGAGGATTGAGAGTTAAACGTTGATACAGTCTGTTCATTAATAAAATATTTTGACTCTAGGTTTATTGACAAATAAATATTGTATTGCAGATAAAAGGGTTATAGCAGATGAAAATAGGATGGCTAAAGGACGAGGGCATCTGTGTCACGTGTGTGGAGGAGGGCAGAAACAGCTTTGTTCCACCTAATAAAATCCCCCTTAGTAGCACTTTTGATGTTTCCCATTCTACATCCCTGTCACAAACGAATTATAACAAAACATGGAAGAAGGTGCGATTTTTACCCATAATGCAATTTTACATGTAAGCATCAATCTTCAAGGATGATTGAGGCTTTTGTGGGGAATAGTTCATGAAAAATATGAATAGGTAATTTTGGATGGGAGAGGTAAGGTTTTAAAACTTTTGAATTTACTTTTTCAGATGTGCTTTTATTGTATCATGTAAACCTTATTGATTAAATTGTTATATTCAAAACTCCACACACGGTTGGCAAAACTACTTTAATCATCAATCTTGATGTTTATCACCTGCCTGGTTCCGTTTGAGATAAGTCTCGAACAAGATAAGGCCTCAGTAAGTTTTCTTCCTGCTTTGTGTATGCTTTTTTTTATCATATAAATTTAATAGTTACTTAGACAAGAATACTACCAGTATGGTTTGAAACATAATTTCATGATTTAAAAAAAAACAGGTCTGGTTAGTTACTTGATAATGACCATGATGTGACCAATGCCTTCGAGCAGTATGCCATGTTGGGGGTGATCAGTGACTAAGTTACTTCTCTTACTGTTTGTTGGGATGTTATCACTGGAAAGTTCAAATTTTCTAAAAATGAGCATGAATGCTGCAGGAGACGAACAAAGAGAACAATTCAGCATAAACTTTCATTGTAAATTGAACCTGCCACTAAAAACTCATTTTCAAAAAAATGTTTGCCCTTATTGGTGTGTGTGTGTGTGTGTGTGTGTGTGTGTGTGTGTGTGTGTGTGTACACACAAAATTTCAAGTTTCTAATATTTGAGGCTGGTTGAAGTCTGGGTACATGGATTCATGGATATATAAATGCAGATGAATGGATACGTACATACATGTAAATATCTGAACACATGAATAACCTAGACTCAGTAGTAGTGTTTAAGCTGGTCTATTGGGGGTAGCAGTGATAAATATATAAAAAAAATTGATGATGGTGGACAATGCTTCATCTAATGAAAAATAAACCAAGATGATTACATTAACCTGCTTTTAAATAGCTAGCCTCCTTTCCGTATAGTTTGTGCTCCTATATTCTGACCTCTATGAGACCCTCAAAATAAGAAATCAAGCAAAGAATCACACGAGGATGGCAAGCCTTTGGCAGAGCAGGCTTAACCTTCAAAATAAGAAGATCCTATTAATCCTAAAAAGAAGGGTATATAACCAATGCATCCTCCCAATAGTCACTTATGGAGCTGAAACATGGAACCTAACCAAGAGACAGACTTGCAAACTGCGAAGTATGCAATGCGCACATGAGAGAATCATGCTCAACCTCACATGGAGAGACCACAAGACAGCATAGTACATCCGGGAAAAGACAAGAGTCAGGGACATCATAGAATCCATTAAAAATCTCAAATGGCAGTGGGCTGGCCATGTTACACGAATGGCGAACAACCGATGGACATCGCAACTCACGACATGGATCCACTGAGATCACATGCAGAGCCAAGGCTGGCAGAATATTAGATGGAGAGACAAGCTAGACAAATTCAGAAAGTACTGGCTCCGCGATGCCCATGATAGAGAAGTGTGGCGAATCCTAGGGAAGGTCTATGTCCAACAACGGACGTTGAAAGACTGATGATGATGATTGTAGGTAGCAGTGATTAATTTGTAAAAAAAATTTGATAATGGTGGACAATGCTTCATCTAGTGAGAAAAAAACCAAGATGATTACATTAACCTGCTTTTAAACAGCTAGCCTCCTTTCTGTGGAGTTAGTGCTCCTATATTCTGACATCTAGGTCAAGAGACTTCGAGATAAGAACCTTTTCCTTATAAACTCTTCCATATATACAAGACCTGATCAGATTAGTAACCGTTTTGTTTTTGCAAATCAGGTTTTGTTGCATTCTGACTTGCTGTAGATTTCTTTACTCACTCAGTACAAATATTTTACCGCAGTCATAATTTAATTAAACTTGGCTTAACTTTGCTGCACCTGCCAGATGCAATTAGAAAGTGGATGAAAACAATTAAATTTTGTATACTACTTCACTTTTCTGTCGAATAACAAATCAGATTGAACATCTTTTACTTTGCTTTGTTTCCTATGATGATTTCTGTCTCGAGCCAATGCGATCTGATTGCAAATCCATTCAACAGTTTTACACAATTCTCTCTATGTCTTAACCAACTCTTCATATGTCGACACTTTGTTAATCTCCGCTACCCACAACAGAGCAGTTTAATCACTGTTGCTGGGTTTGTTATTCATCTATTCTGACATTAATATGTATATATCTATCTTTTGCCCAGCTGTTACCATTCATTGTAGAAACTTGAAATTTTGCATATCATCCTCTCGATGAGTAGGGAAAATGTTCATATTATTTATCTATTTATTTATTTTTTTTTGTTTGAAAATTCCCTTCCAAAATGTGTGTTCAGGGAGGTTTCCAATATGCAATGTAAGTTTATGCTAAATTGGTCATTAGATTGTACCTGTTTGTTTTTTGAAAATTCAGAATCTTTTTAGTGATCAAAGCCCAACAAAAGGCAGAAAAAGTAACTTACTCATTGATTATCCCTTTTTTAACTTTTTAATTGATCATCCCAACACAGCATATATGAGTGGTGGAAATACATAATTTCCCTTTGAATCCTACTTTATATCTATTCCCATCTACCTATGCATCAACCTAACTACTTCTTATCATAATATTATATGATTAAATGCAATTCATTCTACAGGGTTTAACATTATTCTCTCATCCAAATTTTCATGTCGAGACTTTTTTTTTTATATCAGTGCCTGCCTATTTATTCATCAACTCAAGCATTTATTATACATTGATCTGATATTTACGTAATTCATTCCACAGGCATCATTAATTTTGACCACTAATTTTTTAAAATCTTGATTTGAATTGCTTTTCATTACAATTACCCAGACCATCATTCTATAGCCATAAGTAAACAGTACAGATCCAAAATAAAGTATAAGCTCTTGGCAAGAATTTAACTCACATCTTTTTCTGACCCAGGAAGATCAGGAGATGAGATGAAAGTTTGAGTCTCACTGGAAGCTTATTTTAAATTATTTGGTTTATGCTTTTTACTCATGGCTGTAGAGTGAGTGATCTGAGTGATGAAAAACAGTTGAAATTAAAATGTAAGTACTTATAAAAAATTAATTATTGTGGATAATGTTTCATCAGATAGAAATTCAAGATGATATTTCCATTCTAGAGTTTTACATTATTCTCTATATGTCTTGTCCAACTCTTCATATGATATTGTTTATATCTATGTCTGATGTTGGGGACAAAGACACAATGATCAAAATCAAAAATGTAGAGCTGGAGAAAGTTGATTACCACATCTACGTAGAACAACGAGTCTCCATGAAGTTATCAAAAGGAGAAATGAAGCGAAAAATAGCAATAGCTTGGCAAGCTTTTAATAGAGCAAGCTCTACTTTCAAGAACAAGAAAATCCCATTTGTCCTAAAAAGAAGGGTATACAACCAATGTCTCCTACAGATAGACACACATGGAGCAGAAATTCAGAACCTAACCAAAAGATTGCCCTTCAAACTGAGAATCATGCAACATGCACATGAGAGAATCATGCTCAACCTCACATTGAGAGATCGTAAGAGAGTGCAGTATATCAGAGAAAAGACAGGAGTCCAAAACATCATAGAAACTATTAGAAAACTCAAATGGTGATGGGCTGGACATGTTGTAAGAATGGTAGACAAGTGCTGGACGTCACATCTCACAATGTGGATCTCCAGAGATCAGATGTGAGGCTGTGGCCGACAGAAAGAAAGATAGCGTGAAGAGCTAGATGAATTTAGAAAGTACTGGCTCAGCAATGACCATGATAGAGAGGTCTGGCAGATCATAGGGAAGGACTATGTCCAATGATGGGTACTAATAGACTGATGATGATCTCTCCGTCAAATGTAATTACTTATTTTATAATGATTAAATGTTTGCAATCCATTACTAGTAGTTAGTTAACTACTGATTAGTAGATTGGTTGATGACACATATCACTAGTAGGATTTATTAGTCAAAACTTTCTTCCACTTGAATGATTATAAATAAAGTGACAAAGTTGATTCTTATAGTTGGTTAGAAAATAATACAAAATACTATTCACTGATGCTTCCAAAATCCAAGATTGAATCGGGATCCTCTAGAGCAGGCCTTTCTACACTTTTTGAATTGCACCCCTTCGACCTTTTGTTAAAAGAAATTTGTCACAACCCTCATTATTTTATTTATTTTTTTTTTTGCAAAATCTTTAAAAACTAACTTTTCTCAATCGAGTTGTATGACGGTAAATATTGTAGCGAAGAAAAAAAAAAAATGGTACTTTTCCATTATTTGAAATCCTTCAGATTGAAGGAATTGCTGTGACTGTTCCACAGTCATGTGAAATTAAAATAGGAAATGCTGTGTCATCATTTCAATATGTCGGAATTTTTCAGCAAGGTTATTATCAAATTTTGAATTTGTTGATAGATTTAAATTCTAAATGTAGGATCATTAAGTTTCATTTTTTTGCAAGAAGTAATGCAATAACCAGTGAATAATGATCCTAAATTAAAAAACAAAACAAACCCCAAAAAAACGCAACCCTTACTTAAGGGAAGTGCTGCTTTATACATTCAGTCTAATGCTCTTTTAGTTGAGTCGATGGCAAAAAATGTGCTAATTACTTATGTTTGTTCAAGCATATCACAACCACTGAAAATCAGTGAACCAACCTGCTAAAATACTGTACAGGAAATCCTTGAATAGTGCGTTTTTTGTTTTTCATGTTGTATATAAGTTATTTTTGTACAAATCAATGTAACTAAGTATTGACTGGAAACACATTAAATTATAATGAGATGTTGATGGTTTGGTTTGGGATAGAATAGAAAATTTTGGAACAAATTAACCGCACTTATTAATCTTATTAATGTATCTACCCGCATATAAGATGTATGTTAATCAAGAAAACAACTATATAAATATTACACTGCGTCCAATACGCTGGTATCATGAATAGGTGGCCATTTCCTGAAGCTCTATATAGACAATGATAGAGGTTGGATGAGTTGCAGTGAACGGTAGTCCTTCAAATATCTTTGTAAACCATTTGTCTTATAGTCTGGCATATGTGGTATCGACATGAAATTGGGCTTGACATCAATGTCAAGACTTAAGATCGAACCTGGGACCTTTAGATCTCTCAACTGAGCCATTCCAGCTGATAAATGACAGTCTGTCTATTACTCTTACCTATCTGTTTGATACTTACTCACCTGTTCATTTACATACCTCCTTACCACCTACGTTTACCAGTTTATTTACTTGCTGCCTTATCTATCTACTTGCCTACCTGTATATTTACATATCTACCTGTCTACCTATTTACAGTTTCATCCTTGTCTCCATAAGGGATTGGAAAGATAGTGAGGAAAGTTCTAGACATGTCTGGGGCTTGCTATAAGTGTTTACCAAGCTTAGCTTAATCCGATAGTGTTTGGAAAGGGGGCTTGGAAGATTGTGCTGCACCAATCTCCCAAGTGAAGACGGCTTACCTGCCTTGAAATGAGCATCTCAAGTCTTAGCTTTTTGCTTGGTTCAGCCACTGACCTATAGTCTTGGCAGAGTTGGGGGCTTGGGAGATTCAGCAGCATTCGCTCTTTTGACCAATGGCTTATTTGCTGTATTTCCATTGGCTGAAAGATCATTTCCCTTTGTCATGTTACCGATAAGTGAATTACCAGGAAACAAAGGTAGTTAATTTTAGGGCTTTATTTATTGTTCAATCAATTTTCAAAAATCACTGTTAGCTTTTTATTTTCTATAGTCAGTGTGATAGTGGGAGGTGGCTAGGAAGATTGTGCTGCACCAATATCCCAAGTGAAGAGGATCTGCCTGCCATTATGATAGACATTTGAAACATTAGCTCTCACCTGGGCTCAACCACTGACCTATGGTCCTAGTGGGAAATGCCAAACTATCTCAACCACCAAGCAGGCTGTGGAGCTCATTTGAATCTTACTTCCATAGTCCAGTAGAGTTGAGAGAGAGGGAGCAAGGAAGATTGTGTTACACTAGTCTGTTAATATAGGAGATTCTGACTGCCTTGAAAATAGCTGATAACTGTAAGTTTTGATTTTCCATGTTTCAGATTGTCTTAATATATAAAAAGTATTTCTCGGTCAAAAAAAAAAAATTTAATCAACTTTTCCTGAGCCAACCTTCTACAAAATTTTACTGAAATTGAATCAGGACTTTTTCAAGATATTTTGTAGACATCTGGACAAACATGAGTGAATACATATAAATATATTAGAGGAATGAAAAAATTTCTCTCAATCAAAAAAAAAGATTCATTACTCCACTCCCAAATTTAATTGATCCTGCCATAGTCTATGGTCCTCCTTTCCACAAAATGACATTGGAATTCATTGAGAAATTTTGGAGATATTTTGTATACATACAGTGAGTGTAAAAAGTATCTGATACATTCCAAAACAGTTCTCTTTTACATCTTTATACCACTTCAAAATTAACAGAACTTGTATGAATCGAAAAGTTATAAACAAGTATCAGATATCTTTGGTTTAAATTCTCTCAATCTTAAAGGTGTATAAGTTCTAAATTCTTTGAATCTCAATGGTGTATAAATACCTTGATTAGGACAGTTCATTCGTTCCAAAATTTTCCGTACTGTTCAAAACCTTATAATAATTTAGTCTTTCTTTTCAGCTTATACTTAGTTACATTAATTTGTACAGTGGTACTTCAACTATACTACATTAAAACCCACACTAACCAAAACTGCATTATTCAAAGTATTCCTGCTTTTTAGAATAAACTTTTTTTGAAACGTATCTGATAATTTTTGCACTCGGTGTATACCAACTTAGTTCACAGAAGTAATAAAAAATGTCATTCACACCATACCATGAAAATGAGTGACATCTGAGATGTGTAGCAAGCTATTTTCGACCAGAATTGCAATGGAGACCCAATGTAGATAATATATTTAGAGTAATTATCAAGAATGTAGCATATCATTTGTTTGCTTTCTGCTTGTCAACCCACAGAATGTGACATACAAGTCTTTTCTGCCATCTCGATTTATTTCTAAGACTCATTCTTATCTTTTTGCTCATTGCGTTAATGCTTCTTCTAATCAGTTTGCCTGTCAGAAAGTGAAGTGCATACACAGGCTTCTAACTGATAGTGCATAATTACGCCCCCCCCACCCGAGTTCTTTAAGGGGATCATTTGTCACTTTTAGTTCTTTAGTCTTATTGTGGCGAGCAAGTTCCATAATAAAAATAGATGACTTCATCTAGTTTTTAAATCTTTCTTATTGTTTTGTTGTAATGTTTGTCACATTTATTGGCGATAAAGTTCGGCATGTTGGGAAAAACTTTATATAAATAATTTTCGATGACTCGGTGTGAATGGCCTAAAGGTTAACAACTCAGAAAATAGAATATGTGAACTGAGTTAAAAAAATTGGTGTTCTCCTCATACTAATGGGAAAGGCATGAATCCATTCCTCCAGCCAGCTATTAGTAAATAGCAGTGTACTGAGCTTTTTAGCTTTGGTTGGCAACCTGTCTAGAAGTGGACAACGCTGATTCTAAACCAAAAGTAGAACCCCTACTTCTTTCAATAGGTCAGGTTAGGGATAACTCCTTGCTGTTGTAACTATATAACCCAGTATAACCTGTTGCATGATACTTGGATAGGAAATGAAAAATGTGGTACTCAGCATGGTACCCCCCCCCCCCCCCGACGATCTACAAGTTCGGGGGGGGGGCACTGGAACTGGAATAATTTTTGAATGGATCATTATGCAAAGAAAAATAATCATCAAATTACCTGCTGATAAATCCCCAAAATCAAACCATTTTGGTATTATATCAATGCAGAAGGTTCTTCTCTTATAGGATACTCGTAAAATCTAGGATAACCATGTACAAATATACATAACCCTGCAGATACATTATTTACTGTTTTCATGAAATCTGAGGGGAAAAAAAAATTTGTTTCATTGTATGCTCCTACCGAGTAAAATTTCTTTGTAAGTAGTTTAAATGTTATAAGATAAGAAATTATACTTCTAGTAATAGTGGAATTTATTTTTTTCTCTCCGCAATACGTACCTCAGAAGATACACTGCCATATTCACCCATAATTTCAAACTATCACTCCTATGGCCGTAAACGCAAACTCATATTGAAGATTTATATCCACTGCACTACAAAACCAGTACAACATCTACTTCAAAAGAGGCATACTGAAATTGGAGGTTGTTCAGACATGTCACATGAACTGCTGTTTAACATTGAATTACTATGAATTATTGGTTTCTGTGCGGATTTTCTATTTAAAGTCGAAAGGATGGGATATTCACCTCTAATACTAAAATTGCAAACTTGAATCCATGTTCACAAATTTCAAGATCTGTTATGTGAAAAATTGTGTTATCCCCCTTCCCAGTTGCATAAATATAAAGAAATGCATATAGCAGTGTTTTCAGAAAGAGATAAACCTTGTGAATAAGAAACGACTCTTGGTTTTGGATTTGATGTTAATGTGAACCAGAATTAAAGGGATCTGAAAAAATATTCTTGGAAATCCTGGTATTAAGAGGGAAAAGGTCAATATATCCTAGACTCACAAATAGACAGTTAAAGAGATGATAAATTTACTTAATTATAGCCCAAAAGTATATAATATATATGTGCTTGATTCAACAGATCTTTTCTCAAGTGCAGTTGTTATTTTCTTTCACATAATACCCCTACACCTTTTTTTCTCATCTGCATAATACACCTGTCCCTTTTTTTTTTCTTTTGGATAATAACCCCCTTTCCCACCGTTTAAGCGATCCATTTAGAGAACATCCCAATCTAAAATTAAAGAAGGTAAATGATTGGGAAAGAAAGACTTTTACTTGTTAAAAAAATGAAATGAAAATATTTTTTCCTAAGAGCCTTTGGATGAAGATTAAGTTTTGTAGTTTGATTCTAGCAACTGCACGTGTAAATCCTTGAAACAGCCGCGTTGTATAACAGCAACTCTTTGTACATGAATGCATATGCTTGTGTGCTCTTTTTAACATTACAGAAGAGCAAGAATAATTTACAAAGAAATGCCTAGTGATCTCATAACCTCTTGTTTCGGCTTAAGGAGGAAAATAAATTCCTGGCCATTTTCTGAATTCTATTCACTCTATTCTGCAGAAAACTTTCCATAAGAGCATCCAGGCTATTTAGGAGCAAGGATTGGTCATTTTTCTTCTGATTCTTTCAGATTGTCATGTCCTTGGAGAGAGGGATTTTCTTAGTAACTATGGCAGACTATTATCCTTCTTAAGATACCAGACTCTTGTTATACTATTGTGTATAATCTACTATTGTGTTCCTGATTGCTTCAAGTTCTGAATAGTTCTTTCTCCTCCCCCTCTTCCTCCTCCTCAGATTTTTTTTTGTTTTTTTTTTCTTTTTATTCTTATTTTTATTGATTATTGTCAGAAATTGGGAACCTCTTTTATACTGGTTTACCTCTGCGTACCAAGTTTGAAGATCTATGTGTATTCACTCGTGTTTGTCTGTCCACATAATATCTCCAAAAGTTCTCAATGAATTTCATTTACATTTTTAGGATGTGTGAGCTATAGACTAAAGAAGTGATTCAATTTGAGGGCAGATCTAGGAATTCTCTTACAAGTACCTCTTCAGCATCGTAGCTGTTTGTCCACTCGATATCTCTGGAAGTTCTCAATTAGTTTCAATGAAATTTTGTTATAGTGTAGGCCATAAGATAAGAAAGGATTGGTTAAATTTTGGGGCACATCTTCAATTGAGAGATGTTTTTCATTTAAATTTTTTTTTAATGTATTTACCCATGTTTGTCCACACAATATCTCCAAAAGTTCTCAATGAATCTCCATGACATTTTGTGGAAAGGGAACCATGGGTTAAGGGAGAATTGATCAAATTTTGTGGTGGATCCAAGAATATTTTGCAGTTACCTCCCCTGCATCGTAGCAATATACGAACTGATTTTCCTTAAGTTTTCAGTGTTAATGGTGTTGGTTAAGGTTTGCTCTCTCTAAGTGCTTAATAGTTCATATTGCATTTGTGGGAGCTTATTCCAGTTCAGGCTGAACTTCTTTATTTTACCAAGCTTTGGACCAGACAGGTGACAGAATAACGGATTTTTCTGAACTCTTGAATATTAGGGAAAACATGAAGAAATACTGCATATATTATGCTGTACTACTGATCCTAATGCAACTTACACAGGTGTTAACCTAGCTCAGGCTTATTCTTTCTTCTTAATGATAGTGCAAAGATTCTGACAATTCACTTTTATGTAAGTTTTTAACCCTCTTAGGTGTTTATTTCCTGCTGAAATTTTATCGTTCATGATATCCTACATGATTGCTAGATTCAAATCACTGGTCCTAAACCATCAAAACTATTCCCAGATCAATGAGGTACAAACTGTATCTGATTATGTTAAATTGTACAAAAAAATTTCATATCACTTCAACGGTAGTTCCCTAAATGCCTGTCTTAAACCTAAGAATAACAATGTCTCTCATCATGATCACAGCAGTTTATTACTTATAAGATTCATAATCTAGAGTAGTGAAAAGGGGTCATTAACATTCAAAGAGTTTTTTTGATGATTGAATTCCTTCTTGTTGGAATATTCTGTTTACTACCATCATAGGAAAATTCAGTTTACCTCTTTCACATTCGGATTGTTCATCTGAAGAAGCCTGTAGAATGAATCAGCCAAAACATGGTGTTTACAGCACAAACAACAAGGAGTTAAATCGTTCAAAAAACTCTTTGAAGGTTTATTGTCTCCGTGTTGATTTTTGATAAAACAATAACAAATTCCGATGAAAAAATATTAGGTCTATGATAACAATTCAACTCTTAAATTCATGAACTGCTTGTAATTGACAGTGGAACTCTTAAATGAATAGAATTGAAAATAATGGAACTCTTTTGTGGATTGAATATAAAATGTATTCTAAAAATCACTTAACGGTTAGAGAAAGATAATTTTCATCAGTTATTTCCCTTGATATTGACTCAATTCTTTTAATATGAATTTAAAGGTTAATGTTAAAGTTAATTTAACCATCAAAATTTATATTTTTCTTGAAGAATTAAAAAACACTCTTTTATTCAGTACCCCAGAAATTGGTGGTGTTCTCTTTTATTCTATGTTATTTATTTTTGTTTTCTGAAATTGGAAATTATTCTTAAAATAATACAGGACTTCCCTGAAATAAAGTGTTTTTTTATTGTGCACTTTGCGTTATACCATGGGTGGATAGTGGGCTCCCAAATTTTTTTAGCTCCAAAATACCTAGATTTTGCTTCTAAATTGCTGAAATTTTTTTATTGTATACAGTTGTGAACCATTTGGCTTTTTTGGATCTCAACACCCATGCCATAACAGGGTACACCTGTAGTTTATTGCTTTATGGAAAGTTTGCATGAGTGTTGGTTTGGTCCAGAGAAACTTTGGAAAAGCAGATTATACTTTTAGCCAAAAACTGTTTGCATTAAAGCCAGAACAAAGTTATTTGAGGAAAGAGTCCGCATCATATTCCTTTGTATATGGATTAATTACATAAGCAGTCTTGAAATAAAAAGGATCCCTTCAACATCAGCCCTTTACTTTGATATGAGCAAGAAAGATTTTCACAATAGAGTGGCAAAGTCTGACATCATCAGTGCACCTCTGACTCCAAAGTTTGGTAAAATTACGTCAAAATAATGAAAAACTTGGCAAAGAAAGAAAAAAGAAAACATGATTTTTTTTTCTATGTAATTTTACCACACTTTGGAACCGGAAGTATGCCGATGACGTCAGCACTTTGCCACTCTATTATTGCCTGCAAAAGCAACAGGTTCTTGGCCACCTGTCTTCAAAAATAGTATCTTTATGTCTGCAGCAAATTTTTGCAAAATTATCTTTCATCTGATCTGTCCCCCAGCTTGTGTGCCGATCGTCCTGAGCCAGTTGCTTCTTATCAGTTGATCTCATGGAGGGTCTTCCTCTTTTCTGTTTGTATATTCTTGGATACCAAACTGCTATTTATGATGTCCACCTGTCATTTGACATTCGTATTACGTGATTGGACCATAGTAGCTTTTGCAGTCTACTTTCAATTATGAGGTCTTTGAATTTGGTTGTATTTCTCATGAGATCATTACATTTATGCTTATAGAGCAATATATCGAGAACGTTTCCTTCTATCACTTTTCGAGTGACTGCCAGACCTTTGTTTGTTTGTTTGTTTTTTTTATCTATTTATTTATTTTTTTTCTTGTGAGAGTCTAAAATAAGAGCAAAGTTTTACCAGCAATGCAGCTGTGAAAGGGTCATTACAAAAATATACATATTCAAAATCTTAACACTTTCAATTGAGGATTTCTCTCAACTTTTTAAGTCTAATTTCTATGGCATCTGCTCTTCTGTTAGTTGTATATGTCAGCACTTCATTAGTTTTTAGATAAATTTTTATCAAGTGATGATGTAAAAAAAATATGGAATTAGGATTATATCTTTTTTTTTTTCAATTTGATTGTATTCATGAATCTTTTCCCTAATGAATTGGTAATCTTGCTTTTGATTGATTTTTGCATCTAGCAAAGTTACCCTATCAGTTAAAAAAAAGATAGCTTCAGTTAGTTGTTGACAATTGGAACTAGCTTTCCAAGTACTGCTCTAAGGCAAGTGACCTGTATGCAAGTGAGGTGTGTGTGTGCATATGTGTACTTACTTGTGTTCGTTCCAAAGAGTTGACAAATATAAACTGTTATTTAGAATTTAAGCATTTGTTAAATCTTACCTTCTGATGTTGTTTATTTTGTCTTTATCTTTGATTGAATTAAATATATTTTATATTTCATCATGATAGACAGATTTCACTAATTTTCTTCTTTTTTTAAGATAATCACATTAGTTTCAGGAAGAAGCAGTTGTTAAACTATTCTCAGAAATGTGTCTGGAAATATGGAAATTTGTTGAAGAACTCGTTTGACATGTCGGCAGCCTGAATCTATTAAATTCGTCAAAATGAATTTAATGTTGAAATACAATGATTGATTAAGTGAATAAATTGTTTCACAATGGTTGTTCATTGTTGTCGACTGCAGATGGTTTTCTGTTCATGGATTTAGTAATTGGTTTGGACTAGATTTTATATAAACTACCTCCAAAACTGTCAACATAGGTTTCTTCTGTTTTTAAGTTGGTCTGCCTGACCAGCTGTCTATCTATGTATTTATCACTCAATGGAACAAGAGGACTGAAAACTGAAATATCTGACCCTTATAAGGTCTACAAAAACGTTTTTTGCGTACCCCATCCCTCAAATAGGTTTTAAGTGGGGGTTCAATTTGAAATGTAAGTTTATGCCGATTTGATTCCTTGTTTTGCGTCCAGCAACATTCACAATTTTTTTCTGTTTTGAATTCAAACTTCTCTCAGTGATCACTGCATCAACAAAGAAGATAGAAGTAACTTATTCATCAATCATCCCTTTTTTTCAAATTTTTTAGTTGATCACCCCCAACATGGCATGCTGCTTGAAGATGTTGGTCACATGACAGTTTCTATTGAGTGATTAACCAGACCTGTTTTTCTCCTATTTCAAGTATTTCTTTGATGATAGCGAGTCATGAGTAAAATTTGTATTCTCTTCCTGTTTTAAAATCATGAAAATATGAATATTTGTCCTGAGGAAAATTGTTGCCTCAATCAATGAAGTTTGATAAAGGTTATGTAATCACTCATGTTTGTCTGTCTGTGTTTGTTTGTTAGTCCACCCAATATCTCCAAAAGTTTTCAATGACATTTTGTGGAAGGTTAGCAACTATTGATTAAAGATCCAGGACTTTTTTTCTTTCGATTAACGTAAGATTGGAAAAGCCTTTGGCTTTTCAGATGTAATAACATAGTAATGACATAATTATGGTGATGTCATCATAATGGAAGCTTAGTGCAATAATTCCAATGTCATCAATAGGGTAGTATAGTGTGATAGAGCAATAACAGTCATAATGATGATATATCATTATGATGACATCATTGCTGTTGATGTTGACATCATAACGAAATGTTTTAGATAATTGTACAATCATACTGCATTGTCAACCCTATTTGTATGACCAAAATGATTGCATTGTCAGCACTTTTGTATAATTGCGCGATAAAGATCATTGATCTCTCTTCGCTTTTGTATATCTCTTTTTAGGTTGAAACAATCCAAACAGCATCAAGATTGACAAACTTCTTGACTGAACATTGAAGATTATTTAAATCTGATGAATGATTATTACATGCTTTTGTTAAGGCATAGTCCGAGATCTGTAACCTGATTGTTCAGTTTTTAGTGGGAAATATTCACTCTTTAGATGCTTTCTACTTTTTTATCAAATTGATTATTTAGGAACGCAATTATTAATAAAAAAAAGTTAAAAATTAATGGCAGACAATTGCTATTTGATGCCATCAGTTCTTTAACTGCTTCTTGGTGTGCTAGCTGCACATCATTTTTTAACAATCATAGACAGTGTTAGATGACCAAAGCTCTCCGAACATGAACTGGAGTGATGCTACCTATTATTGATTCTAGTACTCTTAAAGAGGCTACCCATTTGATATTGACTTGACACAGTATTGACTAAGGGCATTTCTGCTAGATTTTAGTTTTCAAGTGACAGCTGTTGTTATCAACACACCAAATGCGGTATTGTATGCCAGAATGATTTTACAACTGATTCATTCATCATTTTTTTCTCCGTGTCACTTTTTTATGCCCTCTAATAGATCAAACCAAGCTGCTTCTTTTATAGACATTCATCTTATTAGTACAAGTAGACCACCACATTTTCTGGTAACTGATGGTTTGGTACCTCCTTTAATCTGAACGAAATCATAAGAGGGAAGTTGAAATTCTTCTGACTACTGTACTAGTTCACTTAGCAACCACAGATGGTTCTGAGTGTACTGCATGCCTACTTTGATTATTTACACAATCCTAAAAAGAAGGGCATACAACCAATGCATCCTTCTGATAGTCACTTATGGAGCTGAAAGATAGAACCTAACCAAGAGACAGACCCGCAAACTGAAAAGCATGCAACTACCACATGAGAGAATCATGCTCAACCTCCCATGGAGAGATCATAAGACAGCACAGTATATAAGGAAGAAAACGGGAGTCTGAGACATTATTGAATCTATTAAAAAAAAACTTAAATGGCAATGGGTAAGCCATGTTGCAAGAATGACAGACAACCGATGGACATCACAACTCACAACATGGATCCCCTGAGATCACATGCAAAACAGAATACAAGATGGGGAGATGAACTAAACAAATTTAGAAAATACTGGCTCTGCAACGCCCACAATAGAGAAGTGTGGTGAATCCTTGGTAAGGTCAATGTCCAGTGATGGACATTGAAAGACTGATGATGTCGGTGGTGATACCTCAATTTTATGAGATTCTTAGCTTATTTGGCTCAAATTGAACTGTAGCTCTGGCTTAAAAAAAGAGAGGTGAGTGTCACTGGCTGTGTCAAATGTAAACATCTGTCCATACCATTCTAAAAGAAAGTTAAATTGTCGAAAAAACTGGAGTGTGGTGTTTTGGTGTGTAAGCTATCTGTTTGATTTAAGTTTCTGTCATCCCTTTGTGCTTAGAGATATTATGAGTTGTATAATTGGTGAGTAGGAGATGTGGTGATGAATTACTATGACATGATCATAGTTAGGCTGGCAAAACAGTTAATCCAGCAAGGCTTTGGAACCAAGGTAGCTGGAAAATCAGTTTTGTACCTGTGCTTGTCTTTTTTTTTTTTTTTTTTTTTTTTTCCCAATTTAATATGAAGCTTTTGCAGCTTAAGTTCAGTAAGTTCTCATTAGTATCACTCTTGTTACTGATTGTTTCCCAAGTTTAAAACCCCCTCTTGTTGATCTCTGGGGGTCATCTAAAAATAATAATTCATTTCTCTTAATACCAAGCAACAAGCCAGGGTAAAAAGACTTGGATTGTTTGTAGTAGTGGAAAAGAACAAAACAGGAAGCCAAATGAAATTGTGTAACTCTTCATAAAATTGATAACAACCCTTGCGTAGATTTAAGTCACTTTTGAAACCACAACTTGAGTTTATTTTATGCAGGATATGAAAATCAAGTTAGATTTATCTGTGGAATAAGCAAATAGATAAAATGAACCTGCTTGTGTGGATTTTTTTTCTCCATGGAAAGCCAAAATGGATTAACCATCTTAGTGAAAGTTGACTTGAAAATCATCAGAATGCCCAGCTGAAAAAGATTATTTGTACTCAAATACCCCTTTATCTCTAATCATTTATTTATTCATTTATTTATTTATCATGCCTCTTAGGGCATCTCCAACTGCACATAATATTTACACATCAGCTTCAAAATAACTGCAAAATTCATAAAACATTTGATGTACGTAAATACTAACATCTACAATTGATACAATTCACAGATCTGACTCTTTTGGAAATCTCATCAGACAGTACAAAAAGTTTTATGATAATGTTTATAATACAGAATACTGCTTTCAAGTCAAAACAATACTTGACGGCTTTGCATGTGTTTATAGAAAGCAGCACACAAATAATTCTAAGAAAATTTCCATTCCAAATTTTGACATTGAATTAATACTCCCCAAGGGATTGCATGTCAAGCTTCACAAATATTTAATTAAATGCATCTTACCTTGAACTTCTGTTTTTATCGTCCAAAGATTGTTGTATGAATATTTCCACTCATGCTGCATAAAGCCAGGTAACTCTAAGTTGCAGTTATATTCTAATGCAACATCAGTTTCTATAGAAAGCAAAGTTCTCCTCTCTCTGGATCTTGGAGAAATATAAAGAAATAATTCTTGTAGTTGTCTGCATTTATTCAGACTGTAAAAACAAGTGAGACTTTCTTCCTCTTGTTAATATTAATTTACTCCAGTCACAATTCTAAGACATGTTTGCATGACTTATTGTCAATAACTTTTTCCATAGGCTGAAAGTTTGTGCTAAGCTTTTCACAAAATATTCTTATTTGGCCTCTGATTGGGGGGAAACCAAAATACTCAAGTTTTGATTGGCTGAATCTAGAAGGAGGTAAGACCCGAAAAATCTAGATATTGATTCATTTGTCAAATTTCTGCCTTTGATGATGTCTCATAATTTGACTCCTTTTTTATTTTTATTTTTTCCTCATTTTTTCATTCAAAATAAGCAAAGGTTGCAGAATCATTGGGATATTTGAAGTCGACAATTTAATTTTCATAGGCACTTTTAGAAGATAAGTTTTTAAGCTGGAAGAACCTTGACAAATCTTGAATGATTTATTCTTGACATTAAAAAATGTCCTTTATAAGCTTATATTTTTTCTATAATTTCTAAACTTATCTAAAATGTTTCAAAAGCTTTATACACTATTGCTATTTTTAACATTACTAAGCAACTTATTTAAAAAATATCTTATTCTGTTGGAAAATGATTACGTAATTATTCAGTTGATTTAGTTTTTGAATCTTTCTCATCAATAGATTTCCAGTTCGAGGAGAGATATTAAAGACTGGTGTACCATATTTGGGAATTTCATTAATTTGAATGTCTCAATTCAATCCTCCCTCATTCTTCTCTCTAGCAAAATAAGGGAACCTAAGGATCTTTCTTTATGACCAGGATCTTTTACAGTTCTTTGAAATATAGCAAATATTATCACAAAATTGAATACGCGAGAATGAGCTGAGCTGGGCAGTATATTAGCGCCTGGAATCAGGCTTCCCTGAGGGATGTGAGTTTGAGTCTCACCGAGAGCTCAACGTCTATTTCCACTCATGTTGTTTGCTCACTGCCATGGATTAATGGCTTGAGTGAAGTTGCAATGAAAGCAAGCAAAAGATTAAGATAGGAGAAAATACTCGTAAAAAAAAAATTGATCATGATAGTTCATAAAGCTTCATCTAAAAAAAATATATGAAGATAATGGGGAATTCTGTTGAAAGATCATTCAAAGTACGCCTGAAGAAAGCCGAAGACTGCATTTTCTGAAATATGGTAACCAAAACAAAGATGAGGATACTAAACAAGATGATTCAGAGAAAACTGTTGTCATTTTTTTTCCCATTTTTTTCATGTTTGTGTAGGGAGGTATTATTAAATTTAAATGAACAAATTAACAAGGTTTTCCATTCCAGGTTATGAGTGTAGGTACATATCTATATCTCTCTCTATCTATCTCTCTCTATCTCTATCTATCTCTCTATCTCTATCTCTATCTCTCTCTCTATCTCTCTCTCTCTATCTCTCTCTCTCTCTATCTCTCTCTATCTCTCTCTCTCTATCTCTCTCTATCTCTCTCTCTCTATCTCTCTCTATCTATCTCTCTCTCTCTATCTTTCTCTATCTCTCTATCTTTCTCTATCTCTCTATCTTTCTCTATCTCTCTATCTTTCTCTATCTCTCTATCTTTCTCTATCTCTCTATCTTTCTCTATCTCTCTATCTTTCTCTATCTCTCTCTCTCATATAAATATATAATGTGTGTGTGTCTATGGTGATAGAACACCATCTTCCAAGTAGATTGGGCCAGTTTGCCTACCTTTTAGAATCAGTATTTGAAATCCTAACTTTCATCTTTGCTTGAACATTGACCACTCACACACACACACACACATGTATGTGCTGTTGTCTCATATATCTCAGGAAAGACCCACACATTTTGGGTCTGTCTGGTATCAAACCATTCATTACTAATGAAAAAATATCCTACCGAGAGCAATGGTGCCTCAGTCCCTTCAAAGTACATTGCCATCATTTGCCTCATTGCATTCTGCTAAATCTCGTCCATAGTCTAGAATCACTTTAGGAAAAGCTAGTGGGGGGGTCACTAAATCTGAACTGTAGAGGGTACTATCAGACTTGGGTAATATGACGTTTTGGTAAGAAAAATGTGCACAAAACCTGAAAAATCAGCAGGCTCCATCATACAACAGGCACACAGTACTCAAGCTCACTCTATTGGATCTCATTGCAAACTGAGTTATCCCGCGGGAAAAATGTCTGTCCATGCATGTGCAGTAAGGTCCTCTCCGATATGTTGCCAAGTTGCGTAACTGGTTTTGAACTATTCAAAACGGCTGGATGTTTTCCAGATGGGCCTCGTATTTGCACATGTTAATCATCAATATTCATGGCCTGCCATATGAAGAGGTATTTTTCAGTTGATCAGTGACAAGCAGGCTGATTCTTGGTCGCATGTGAGGAATTCACTTCTGCAGACTTGGCCAGTTGAGCTGAATGGGAATGCGATCGCTTTCTTTTGTGGCGTGTCAGACATCTCAGTCCCTCTAGCTTAGAATCGGGTATCAGAGTAATATTCTCTCTCACGCACCTTCAGGTAAAGTGTAGCTTTTATACTGAAAGCTTTCTTGCTGCTTCTTCCAGGTTTGGAGGAACGTTTCTCATCTACTTGGGTCATATTATTCAGGCAGCCATTTAGCCTGTGCATACAAAGTCTTTCGCTGATCAATACTCTCGTGTGTTTACGAAAACCTGTAGCTCTTTAAAATAGCATTAGAGACAAGAATATATCTTTCCGAAAAATATTTTTTTCGTCCCTCTAATGGCAGGTATCAAGTTGAAAGTACTGGAAAGAATTTCCTGATGCTTGATGGGATTTTGACTTCTCATTCTCTTACATCATTCAATGAGATGGTTCATTCTTTCATTTTTTTATCGTTCACTGCCAGGCCAGGCACAGGGTTCGAGAGAAAGGGCAAGGGGGCCTCTGGTTTGCGTTATTGAGCAAAATGTAGAAATTGGTTTCCTCTTGAGCTCTCTACATGATCAGCAGTTGCTTGCAGCACCTGGGATACCCAGGTACCGACTGGGCTTAACCTTGTTTAACTTCGGTGATTGTACTACTATTAGTGGATCCAAAGCGATTTATCCATAACATATTTGATGGTGATCTTTGCTATTACTTCAGCTATCTTTATTTCCTAAAATGAAGAGATACCTGGGTTTTATATATATCTGTTATGAACAGTGTAACTTTTCCTTTCTTTTTTTTTCTTTTTTTTCTTTTCTTTTTTTTTCTTTTTTCTTTTCTATTCTTTTTTTTCTTTCTTTTTTTCTTTTCTTTTTTCTTTTTTCTTTTTTCTTTTCTTTTTTCTTTTTTCTTTTTTTCTTTTCTTTTTTCTTTTTTTCTTTTCTTTTTTCTTTTTTTCTTTTCTTTTTTTCTTTTCTTTTTTTCTATTCTTTTTTTCTTTTCTTTTCTCTTTTCTTTTCTTTTTTGTTTCTTAGGTCTGGAATACATAATAAAAGTAAAGATACTCTCTATAGTTCCTAGAAAGGTCATTAACACTCAGTTTTTCTGATGATTGAACTCTTTTCCTTGTTAGGCTTGGATCAACCTGATGTGGCCTCTGCCACTCCAACCAGGACAAAGTATGGGAATCCAAGCTTAACAAGGAAAGAGGAAGAAATCGGTATATTTGAATCTTATGTTGTAATGTAGCTACCATCGGAATATTCTGTTAACTATAATCCTTGGAAAATTCTTTTTGCTACCCTCACAATGAGATATTACACTTGAAGAAGGCCGTAGAATGAAATGTTGTGCTTACAACACGAACAACATGGAGTTCAATTGTCCGAAAAACTCTTCAAATAAAAGTAAGATGAAATTTATATTTTGTTTATAAAGATATCTCCTATCCACCATTTGAAATGATAGACTGTTTTATTTCAATGAGTCCAGTCACCTTTTGATAGGATGTAAATTCTTTTACATAATTCAACAGCTTTGAAGTAGGAAACTATTAAGTCTCTGAGAGAATGTGGAGAAACCACTTAAACTCTACAGAAACATGGATAGATAATTTTATTGAATACATTATGGCCTTTAGCACCACCGGACCTCTCAGAAATGTTTCCTCTAATTCTTTTGTTCTCACTGGGCCAAAAAAAATCTCATGTTGTGCAATTTTTTTTCCTGTGACCAAAATATCCGCCCAATTTGAATTCAACATAAGGATCAATATTTTTTCCAATAAAAACTCAGTAAGTTATCTACAGATTTTGAAATCTTTTGTGCACAAATTAATTACCTTTGTAAATGTGTGTGTGTGTGTACACACGTGCTCAGTTTAGAGGGAACGATGGTGTATTGATTGAATACAATGTTTAATAGATCCTGTAAAATGAGAGAATTATCAATGAAAGTGGCATATCTCTAACAATTTGTTTCAACTGACATTGAACAGTTTTCAGTTCATATTTAGATTAAGAATTCTAAATCTTTTGTGCGCACATTCTTTTCCTTTGTGTGCTGGTTTAAAACATGCAGCTTAGTGATAACTATGCCTCTCAGTAGAGCATCCTTTGCTTTTATCATTTAGCTGCATCCACAATTGCTGAATACTAAGCCTTCATGTTCAACAGAATCACTCGATGCTCTCAGTTTTACAAAGTTGGAACAGCAGAGGACAATGCCCCAGTTAGAAATCACCTGACCTATTGCCCTCCATAATGAGATCAAATTTAACAATTTACTTATGTTTTAATGTAACTGGCTTCTCTGAAATTCTACACCTCTCCCCACCATAGTTATGATATTCATTGTCGAATAAATATTATACAACAGCCTGAAATATTCTTGCAACAAGATTCATTAGATTTAATTCTAATTTCAACTGATAATTGCTTCAGAGTTTATTCTAATTTTTATTCATTAAACTTTATGAGATAAAGTTATGAAAATAATCACAACTTACGCGTGTATATCAAATCACCTTAGCCTCACAAATGTCCAGCCCGACTAACCAGCCAAGTGGGTGTCAGATTCTTCTTTCTTGGCTCGTCTGTGTGTATGTGTGGGGGGTGCTCCTGGTCACATTTTGGGGGCTTCAACCTTGAAACTATTCCCAAATCTTGGGCAGAAATATAAAAAATTTTTTTTTTTTTTTTACAGATAATTTTAGATAAAAAATCTTTTTTTAGATGATTAATCCTAGTACATGCAAGGGCTGTGATGATTCATTTATATAAGGTACAGATATATTTCATGAATATTTAGGAAAATTTGAAGATCTGTTCTCCTCATTTTAAACCGTGCAATGTAGCCAGCGGTATTGAAATAAAGTACACCTGAAATTTGTTTCAATCAGCAGTAAGCAGAGAAAGAGTCAGCTCCATCAGACAGTCATACCTTAACTGCTGGCCACATAAGTCTCTCTCTTCCTTTCTTCCATCAGGTTTGAAGAGAGTAAAACTTATGTCTTCTTCATGATGTGAACAGACAAACATACAAGAAAACAAACTTGATGATTATTGTCTTTATATTTATAGATGTGTATGTATATATTCCGGAATACTCCAGGTCCAAGGGATTCTAGGTACTCAACCTATAATTTGGAAAAATGAAATTTCTTTTGTTGGAATCACTTGTTCAGTTATCAAACTCCTAGAGTTGACTTTATTATCGTGAATTTGTCAAACATTACAATTTAAGACTTCTGAATATAAGACGTAAATAAAAAAGAGAGGGGTGAAGAGTGATGCCATGCAGTCATGTTATGTCAACTTGCGTTTATGAATTCTCAGTATTTTTGGTTTTTTTTCCTATTGTAAACATTGAATTTCTGTTATGAAAAATATAGTCAGACTCCTTCTATTGAGTTTTGACATTATTCTCATTTGACGCTACAGTGACAATGACCTCACCAAAAACAAGTGATGTCATGACAGCTTGAATAATAGTTATGTACACAAAAACTGATGATGAATTTGCTCTCTCAACTCGGGTTGACTTGTTTTATTATAGGGACTACTAATAAAGGAGTTGAAGTGGGATACGCTGTTTTGGGATAATATTATATGGAAAAATGAATTCAGTCTTTGTTTACCTTTTAGATTATAATGAAGCAAGGAGTTTGACCCAAGCTTGTTTCATACGTGTCTCTTTTTTTTTTTCAGTGAACTGAATTCTGGGAGAAGAATTATTGTTTCAAGTGGGTAAGTGATTTTGCTCAGAATCTTTGTAGGAAGTTGTCCAAGAAAGATGTTTGATTTCCTGATAAGCAAATTTTGTTCATTGTAAAATATGCATTCCCTTTTATTGCTGAAAAGTTAAAATTTTGTAATTGAATAACAAAAAAAAATCCCATTACACAGAAGTGGAGAAAGTAGATCTCTACATCTACCTAGAACAACAAATCTCGATGAGACCAACTAAAGAAGAAGGAATCAAGCGAAGAATCACACTAGGATGGCAAGCCTTTGGCAGAGCGAGCTCAACCTCCAAAAATAATAAGATCCCATTGATCCTAAAAAGGAGGGTGTATAACTAATGCATCCTCCCAATAGTCACTTATGGAGCTGAAACATGGAACGTGACCTGGAGACAGACCTGAAAATTGAGAACCATGCAACGTGCACATGAAAGAATTATGCTGGGCTTCACATGGAGAGACCACAAGACTGCACAGTACATCCGAGAAAAGATAAGAATTAGAGACATCATAGAATCTATTGAAAAACTCAAATGGCAGTGGGCTGGCCATGTTGCAAGAATGGCGGACAACCAATGAACATCGCGACTCACGACATGGACCCCCCCAAACTGAGATCACATGCGCAACTGAGGCCGGCAGAATAGTAGATGGAGGGACGAGCTTGACAAATTCACAAAGGACTGGCTCTGTGACACCCATGATAGAGAAATGTGGCGAATCCTGGAGAAGGTCCAACGACGGATGTTGAAAGACAGATGATGATGATACAACCTATGCGTCCTCTTGATAGTCACCTATAGAGCTGTAACACGGAACCTAACCAAAAGACTGACCCTCAAACTGAGAACCATGTGACGTGTGCATGAAAGAATCAGGCTCAATCTAACATGGAGCGATTACAAGGCTGCACAAAATATTTGGGGAAAAAACAGGAATCTGAAACATCACAGAATTCATTAGAAAAATTTAAATGGCAATGGGTTGGTCATGTTGCAAGAATGGCAGACAACCGCAGGACATCACGTCTCACAACATGGATTCCCAGAGATCATATGCAAAATTGAGGCTGGCAGAATGTAAGATGGAGAGAGAGAGAGGAACTAGACCAGTTCAGAAACTATTGTATCCGCAATGCCCATGATAGAGAGCTCTGGCGAATTCTGGTGAAGGTCTGTGTCTTACAACAAATGATAAAAAACTGATGATGATGATATACTGAATTACTAGGACTAGTGTCTTCATCTTGGTTATTATTCTCACCAAGTTTTGACTGTTGTATCAGTTACAAAACCTAATCAGACAAAAGTTAGTCACAAGACATAATCTCAAAGGAAAGTTTACCGTATATGTTGGACTGTAGAACAAATGTTTAACAAGGGTATTTAGAGGACTACCGTGCAGTGCAAATCATCCAAGCCCATAATTGTCCATATCGAGCTTCAGTAGATGGCCTGCTGATCATAATACCAGAACATTGGATGCCATAGATTGTCTGCATAGTTTTTCAAGAAAATTAGATGTCCTTCTCATATAACAGTGTATTTGGTAATATTGGCTGAAAATCATCCCCATTTCAGGACACTCATTTCACTGAATTTCAAAAGATACAACCTTATTAAATCTTAGCTTTTGTTTTAGCTATTTCAGGGCTAAAAATGCAACTCCATTTGTATTTGACTATTGCTTTTAATCTTCATCTACAAATTATTGGGAAACACATTTTATAGGAACAATCAGTACCGCTCAAGAAAAATCAATCATTGTGCTATTAATAGAAAAAAGATGCCAGATTCGGCCAGAAGGGGAGATAATCCGAGCTTAATGAGACAAGGTACTGTATTGAGCCTCTGCCTCTAGACTAGCTCGATCTTCAAATTCAACACTTTTCCTGTGTCTGTGTTGGCTTAAGTATCTGAGATAAAGCTCGGATCATCTCCCCCTCTGACCCAATCTGGCAATCCTAAATAAAAATTTGTACAGCTTTTTTTACCTGAAGACAATTTGAAGATTCCCCCCCCCCATTTTCTGCTGGTAAAATTTTTGTAGTGTGTATGAATTATCAAACAATTAAGTAAGAAAAGGAAAGAGGCAGATGTTTCTGTCTACACCTGGTGTACTTTTACTGTAAATGTTTCTTCTGCCAATATTGAAGATTTATTGACATTGAAGGCTAAATTTCTTCCTCTCTTTTTTTTTTATGGACAATAGTTGTTCGTAGATAAGGGTAATAAAACCATGTCAGTTGGTACATTTTATTGTAGATATCATGGGTTGACTCTTAGAATCTACCAAGGTTTTTTTATAGGATAGGTAATCCAATCGCTATGAAAATGACTTTATCTTTGTTTCTGATTAATTCCTCAAAATTTATTGAATCACTTTGATGAAATTACATATTGATCCATTTTCGATAATTCTAAAATCACCATATGTAAAATAAACCTAAGTTCCTTTTCTCCCCTTCTCTCTTCCTACCCTCTTTTTAAGTTACCTAACTTTCATTTCTTTCCTCTCCTTTCCTACATTGTTTTTGAACTACCTGTCTTTTCTCCCTTTTTTATCTTACTCTTTTGAACTACCTAATTCTTTCTTCCCTCTCTCTTCCTACCTTCTTATTAAAGCTCTTGACTTGACTTTCTTCCCTTCTCTTCGTAACCTCTTATCAAACTACTTATCATTTATCTCCCATCTCTCCTCTCCATTCCTGCAGTGTATGTCACACTTATAGTATCAGTTGCAGCCATCAGCTGAACCTATTGTTGTACATTTATAATTGCTGAAGCAATGGACCATGGACTAGTGTTTATGAAATTTCCTTTTCTAACTTGTCAGTTTCTATTTAGTCACTCTCTTATGTGGTCAATGTCTTATGGCAGTATTCTGTGTTGGGGAGAATCAATTAAAATAATTGGAAAAAGATCAATGAATAAGTTACTTCTCTCATATTTTGTTGTGAAGTGATCACTATGAAAGTCTGAATTTTCAAAAAACCAAGTGATCAATTTAGCAGATTCTTACATTGCAAATTTACCCCCCACCTCTTAAAAACCTATCAGGGGGAAATTTTTTAAATCAGAATCTTTTTTTGTAATAAGGAATAAAAGTTGAAATATTTAGCCCTCTATCTCAATTGGTATGGGCTGTATGCATGATACATACATACAGCTGGATCAACTTGAAAACTGAAGAAACCTATGTTGACAGTTTCTTTATGATGTTTTCTTTGGATAAAAATATCCTATATTGGGGTGGAGGAGTCATTTTTTTAATCGTGTATTGATTGAGTTGAGTGTATAATAGATCCTATAAAATGAGGAATTCTTCAGTGAAAGATTATGACAGTTTGTTTCAACTGACATGGAACAATTTTTTATTTCATCTTGAGATGTAGATAACTGATCGGCCTCCAGCACTTCGTTATCTCCAGATATACATCTAAAATGTAGGGAATATATTGCATGTTGATAATAGATAGATAAAATGTGACTTTAATCATTAATGTTTTCTTTATTAAAATATTGCTGATTTTATCAAAAGTAGTAATTATCAATTACTATAAATTGAATAAAAATATTACTTATTAGATCTCCGTGATAAGTCACTTTGTTCATTGTTAACTGATATCTTCTGTCCTTCATATATATATATATATATATATATATATATATATATGATTTTTTTTTTTTTTTTCTTTTGCTCATGACATATAAAATTGTGTCATCAGCATTCACAAAAATGGGATTTTAGATTAAAATTGTCTTTTTAGTTGTAATTTATAGTTTCCCTTTTAGCGGTTCCCCTTCTCTGTGATTACTCCTTCAGTCCGCCCTTCCTAGTCCACGGTTTCCTCTTCAGTGGTATGCGGATACATCATTAGAATTTTGTTCTTATTTCAATGAAAATCATTTAAATAACAATTTCTGACACCTAGACTCAACCAAAAACACGTCGATCTAAATGTGTTCCTACTGTATCTAAAAGAAAAATGGATTCGGTTGGATCAATTCATATTAAGTAGAACTTATTGATTTTCCCTTTTTGATATCACTAACTGTATAATAAAAAATCACTGCTCATGTTTTCTTTCATTCATACTTTTTTTTTCAATCATTTTTTATTCACACTTATCTCATATCTTATGCTGGGTGAGAAATAATAATTCATCGTAACCAGCCTTTCAAATCCATTTTGGACGTAGGCTTTCTCTGACGTCTGTTTTTGTGACGGCAGTACTTTTTATCACTATCACACATTAATGAATTTTCTGATACAAAAAACTATCCCCGACGCCTCTTAATACTAGTTCTCAAGCAAAGACAAACTCCCTAACATACGTTAATGAAATATATAATGATATTGAAAGATTCAACGTTTTCTCTTGAAGAGTTAGTGAGCCTTTCAAGGGCTCCAGAAAAGGAATTCACTCCATTTGAACAGTCTAGACAATAAAATTGTTCATCCGTACAGCTGTTTGATGTGGAAACAATTTCATCATTGGTAAAATTTAAGCATTCAAAATGCACCCAGGAAATATGTATATCGCACAGAATGCACTCAGATGCCTCGAAATATTTCTTTAACATTGACAGAAATAGTTTTTGCATCAAAATATATCATTATTGTCTGGAAGGGATAGAAAGTGCCACTTTTTTTGAAAGTGTACGATATGGGGATTGATGGGCCTTATCCCGCCACATGATGTGTTGACAGGGTTGAATAATGATTACCCTGGAATGGAAGCAATTTCTATCATAATTGTCTTTTTCTTACTATTTTTCTAGCTATCCTACTTGTAAACAATCAATAAGTTTGTTTCTTAGCCTTCTTTAAAGCCATAATAATAATAGTATTAATAATTAATATTCCTTGTGTTTAACTGGATTGATATAGTGGTTCCCAGCATGGAAAATGGAATTGGCAAATTAGGTTTGAGTTTTAACAAAGGTTGTTCATGTTCACTTCACACGTATGCTCCTGGGAAAGGCATGAATCCCCCCCATCAGCTTTGGATTAATATGAGGGATTGATGAGAAGTTTTAGGCTTGATATGGTTCAGTCAATGGTCTGAAATAAAATTTTCAAAAATAAGCGCAAGAATCCTGCAAATTGACACTTCACAATATAAAAAAATTCTTTCCGGCCACAGTGACAAAATAACGCTCAGCTTTTGGGAATCGGGTTGAACCAAGGTCATTCCCTTCTTGGTTGGGCCGAGAACTTTTTAGCACCTCCTTGTAGCGGGAAATTAGGAGCCCTTTAGCTTTGTAAGGCAGTTCATCTTGGGCATGGGGCTAGCAGTTCCATCCTGTAAAACATACTTGCTACTAAAACCCTGTGGCTCTATGCTCCAAGTAATTCATTTTATTTTTTTTTTTTCACTTTCTGTGAAGAAAATGACTTTAAGAAGGTTGCTGGCTTCTGATTCTCAATGGCACGCCATTTATCACCTTGTGTAAACCCATAGATCATTTGAACTGATTAACCCAAATCTTGTCAGCTATAAAATGATAAAGTGAATCGCTGAGACATAATCTCTTATAAGTCAACATATCAATGTATAGGTGTATAGGTATATATGTAGGTGTATATATCAATGAAAGGAGTCCTTTGCCTTTTGGTCAGCCACATTGTTCTCAGCCATCTGAAATAGATCTCACAAGGTTACTGTTTGAATCCAGGAAATTAAGTCATAATGTTGGCAGCATTTTGAAATGTAGGTAATTGAAAAAAAAAAAATTAAATTAATTAATAAGTGCAAATTAGATTGAAATAGTATTATTTTATTAAAAGAACTTTTTTCAGTTTTAGTCTGATTACATTTTGAGGGTTGCATAATATGCTACCTAAATTTTGACTTTATGCCTGGTCATTTATTATTTATGAGTTGTTTACATATATTGTCATAAATTAATGTGATTGTACACTTTTTGAGAAATTTGTGTCTATCTCTATTTAAGAGTGCATGCACGTTTGCAGCCATTTTTCCAGGGTGAGGGCAAAAGCATATATTCAACAGGGGCTGGAAGCATATATTTCCGAAGTGGAGCAAGAGGCTACGTACGGAATATATCTTAATGGCAACCCCGTGACATGATAGGCATTCTCCTCACCATTTGTAGTATAAGCAAGTACGATCCACTGTGTGATCCAGGTGTTAGATGGTGCACTTGAATGTTGATGAAGACACATGACCTGACCCTGGTATGACACAATAGAGTGAGCACCAGCGAATAATAATACTATCTTTTTAAATAGGAATATTAATAATCATTTATCGACTATAAGTTTCTAACTTTCAGAAAACCTTTGCCCTCAGAGAGAAGGCCTAATGCAGATAGGGTGGGGTGGTCGAATGCCCCGTTTGCTGCCCCCTCACTTCAGCGGATGTGCATGGGTGTACATAGGGTTATAAATTGAGCTTTTGTTCCCCGAGGCTTGCCTATAGTGAAATGTCTATGGATTGTTGTTTTGTGATGTGGGAAAGTTGGTTGTGTGATGGGCTGGGTTAGTTATCGAGTGGAAGAGTCCTAAAATTGAATAGAAGAAAAACTTGACAAAACTCGTGAAAAGCATACGTAAAGCAAAACCCCATATCTGAGGGTTGGGGAAGTTGTTGGGGTTGGTGGTATTCATAGTCATCCAAGCGCACCTGTTGCTGCTTATTTAACGTTCGTGACTTTTATGCACTTGCAGCCTCGTATATATATATATATATGTCTCAGTAAGTCGTAAAGGGGTAGTCTAATGAAGGTGTTTCTCAAAAGGAAGCCAAGTCCCCGGATTGAAAGCAGAAATAATGACCAGAAAAGAAAGCACTTGTTCAACTCCCTGGGTAATTTTAGGTAATCTCTGGTTTATTTAATCAAGCTAACAAATCATTTGACAGACATTGTACCTCTTGTGAGACTATTATATCAAGCCTGAAAGTCTGTTTGTAGATTAACTAGTTCAACAGTCCTTTCTTTTGAAAGCCCCTCTCTTCAAAATTTTGTTTTGGTATGTCAGTCAGTCAGTCAGTGACATCGGAACATAATGCACCGAAAAGTAGTGAGATCCTGCTCCAAAAGAGCAAAATTGGCAAATATTGTTTTGGTATGTCAGCCAGTGACAATCATTGATAGAAAGTTTGCTATGTAAGTTTATGCTAATTTGACCCATTAGTTTGTATCCAGCAGCATTCACACTTTTTTTGTTTTTGGTTTTTTTTTTTGTTTTTTCCTGTCACTGCCCAACAAATGGTGAGAGAAGTAACTTATTCATTGATCACCCCTTTTTCCCCAGTTTTTTTAATTGATCACTCCCAACATGACATGTTACCAAAAGATGTCTGTCATATGCCAGTTTCTACTGGGTGACTCACCAGACCTGTCTATTAGGTAAATTTGATTTGATGAAATGAAGTAACGGTGGTAACAATAGCAAAGGAAAGACAATCAATCTTATAGAAAGCGTGAGGGTGGCTTAATAGGGGTTGGAATCGGAGATGTCAGCCAAATCAGGTAAGTTGTTGAGTACTGGAGCAGAAAATCGGGAAAATAGATTGCAGTTACCAGACTAAAAAATTGGAAAGTACAAACACAGAAGAAGCCATTTATCATAATCATGGATAATGTTATCAAACCGCTATTGTTATCAAAATCAGTCGGTCTCAAACACTTATTTTGAAAGTAATTAGAAATTACCTGCTCGGTATAATCAGAGTTCTGGGTATTGTCAAAACCTTCAGTTGAACTGTATCAAATAGTGGCTATAGACTGTTCTTGAAACACTCCATGTCATATTGTAAGAATCTAATAAAGAAACGCAGAGATTTGTCTCTTCAAGAAAAGCTAAAATTATTGAAGTGCTTCTATTAGGTTTCAAAAATAAGCCAGTGCAGTGATAATCATTTGAAAATTTCACAGCCATTATTTTGTGAGATTTCAAAAAAAAACCGGATCAGACATAAAAAATTTTGCATTCACTAATGAGAACATAGATTGCAAGAGAGCACGATCTGGTGAAGATAGTTGAGTCAGCATTGAAAATTTGGTTTGGCAATGTTCGTGATAAGAATGCTTTGATTGATAAGTGGGGGTAGGGTTAGTTTTTGATAAGATAAGTTCCAATGAATAGTAATTTCAAGTCAATAAATTTTGTATTCATTTTTTATAATATGAAGTTGTTTATAAAGATGAATGTAAAATTAGTCAACACATGTTAGTCCAAGTCGAAGACTTGTACTCGGCTGGCATTCAGAAGTGACCAGAAGGCTCCTCTTTGTTTGCTACTATCTTTCCCATTGGGGAGGGCAACTGCATTCTTAATTTTTCCATCCTAATCACACAGCTTAGGGTGTACTCGATTAGCTCTTGAGTGCACAGGGAAATTTGTCCTAAAGCGTTTTCCACACTCTTTGCTCATACCATGATTCAAATCTCGATCATTCTTCGTTTAGAACAGAATTGCTATCCATTACACGATCTGAGCAGACTAAGATTATAACAATGAATGTAAATCATTCCCTTTTTTAAGAATCTTTTGTTTGATGTTATCAGCTGGTGATAGTTATCCAAAAGACCCTGTCCAAAAGTGATCAAAATAATGGGCTTCTTAGGTATGTAACTTTATCTAGTAAATGGGTCTGATAAAAGTGGGTGTGGTTGTCAGCTTGATATTAGCTGATCACTCTCTCTTGTACTGAACCAGGTTAGATACATGAGCCCGTTGTTAGGTTGTTATTGGCTGACATTGTCAATAGAAATAAGATGATAATGATTTTCTCATGGACCACTGTGTCCTGTTAATGCTATGTTCTGCTAGATTTTCTCTAGGCATTTTTCTTTTTTTTTTGTGATATTGCTTGGAATCCTCTCATTATTAGAGGTGAGCGAGTTTCTAAGAACGTGGGATTGCTGATTAAACATTTTCTTATTATTTCATGTGATTATTAGAAACCATCGACCAAAACTGTCTACATAGGTTTCTTCAGTTTTTAAGTTGGTCTGGCTGGTTATTTATGGATATAAGACGCATACTGGCGGCAGCAATGGAGCCTAAAAATTTAAACATTTACTCATGTCTAGAAAGAAGTCTTCTCAGAAAATTTTTTTTTTTTTCATTTTTAAAAAAAATTTCCCCCTGGATAGGTTTTTAGTGATGGGCTCAATTTGCAATGTAAGTTTATGCTAAAATTTAGTGACCATTGCTCCGCAAAAGTTGAGAGAAGTAATTTATTCATTGATCACCTGATTTACAATCTTTTTCATTGGTCACATGTCAGTTTCTATTGATTGAGTAATCAGACTTGTTCTACGATTATCTCAGACTAGTATTCTCCGTCATTTCTTCTACCATTATATTTCAGTTGATTTGTCTTTCCTGTGGTGTTATTCATTCAATTTTTTCTGTATTCATTTTCTTTATCATATATGTTATGTGGGAAGTATCAAGTGATTTGATATTAACTAAAAAATAGCCTAACCAGGGCAATGGTGACTTGGTCCTCTTCAAAGTACTCCTCTAGGAACCTCACATCCTTATCCCAATCAGTGTCCCTTCAACTTTTCAGAACAGTCTGCAAAGTCCCCTTTCGGAATTGCCATCAGCTGCTTAATTGCATTATCCCTAATCTCATCATCAGTCTCAAACCTCTATTTCAACTGTGATTTTAACTTTGAGGAAACTGAGTCAGGGGTGTGTCTTATATACTATAAAATATGGTAATGTTATTGAAGGAGATTATGTTAAAAAACATGTTTGCTGAGTAAAATACATGCTTTTTTTTTTTTTCATCGTTAGGCTATTGACCTACATTGGCTCACAGTGACAAATATGGATTAGTGTTGTAACTTGGTCTTACAATATCACAGAATTCTCCTTTAAACTTTGATCAAAACCTGTATAGATATCCTTGAGATAGCAGATGTTTGTTTTGTTTTTATTTTTGTTTTTGTTTAAAAGAAACTGTCGACCGAAACTGTCAACATAGTATCATCTATATCTAAGTGGGTCTGGCTTGCTATATATCATGCTTATTGGCCGTGCCAATGCAGTTAGAGGAATGAAAATTTCAACATTTTACTTCTTGGTAAGTCTAGGAGAAAATTCTCTCCCGTAATAGGTTTTTAGTTGGGGGGGATTTGCAATGTAAGTGTATGTTAAATTGGTCCCTTGGTTTCTGTCCGGAAACATTCATGCTTGTTTTTTTTTTCGTTTTTTTTTTTCTTAACATAACAGAAGTTGAAAAATCAACTTGTTCATTGGTCAACCGTTTTCCAATTTTTTTTTTTTTTCTTGATCACCCCCCATCGCAACATGCTGTCTGAAGGCGTTGGTCGCGTTACGGTTTCTATTGAGTGACTAACAAGACCTGTTCTTTCTTTGGCTTTTTTTTCCATTAAGGGTTCTTAGGTAGTTTTTATCTCCTGAATAGTTTTGTTGACTTAAGTTTTTGACATCCTCAAAGCCCTGAGTTGTCTAACTGTTGGTTTGTTTTCTCTTTTATCTCTGGAGTTTCTGCTTCTTTGTCTTTGGTTCAACAGAAGTGATCTAGATGTCTCTGCTGCTTGGATTGAATCCTTGAAGCTATCATACTCTGACATCTGTCAATGATAAATCTTGTTATAAAATCCCGAAGCTCATCCTCTCCTTGCATAACTATCAATAGCCGCAAGTAATACACACACACGTACACAGAGGCTCACACAGTCAGTGAAGCGAATTGGGTTGGGTGATCGAGGTGGGTGTGGGTGTTATCTACTTCTCAATTTCAAGGTTTTGCGTATGTTCAGTGTCTATTAATGGAGACAATTAGTTCTTACCTAGTTCCCGAAACCCAGCCTTACTGTATAACTAATTCCCCAAATCCATTCCCGTTTCTGCTTACAATAAAGTAACAGGTCAGATCAGTCACTCAATGGAAACCCTTATGCGACCAAAGTTCTTTGGCAGCATGCCGTGTTGGGGGTGATCAATTGAAATATTGGAAAGAGGGGTGATCAATGAGTTACTTTTCTGCCTTTTATGAGGCAATCATCACTGAAAAAGACTGAATTGAAAATAACAAGCAGACTCAATGTGAGGGATCGATTTAGCATGAAGTTACATTGCAAATTAAACTTCCAGCTAAAATCCTATTTAGGGGATGAATTTTCAAAAAAATACAAAAAAAACCGTTTTATTGTAGACATAAATCACAAATCAAACCTTTAGCTACGTTGGTGTGATCTGTACTTGTTATACATAAATAGCCAACCTGACCAACTTAAAAACAGATAGAAACTTATGCTGGAAATTTTGATCGATGGTTTCTAGAACAGAGGAAGCTGCTTATTAAAATCAGCCTGAGACATTGTCTTGTAGATAACAATAATTGGCCAATCATCATCATCATCATCATCAGTCTTTTAACGTCTGTCATTGGACATAGACCTTCCCCAGGATTTGCCACAATTCTCTATCATGGGCGTCGCGGAGCCAGTATTTCCTGAATCTGTCTAGCTCATCTCTCCATCTTGTGTTTTGTCGGCCTCAGTTTCTTATGTGATCTCTGGGGATCCATGTTGTGAGACATGATGTCCATCGGTTGTCTTTCATTCGTGCAACATGGCCAGCCCACTGCCATTTGAGTTTTTTGATAGTTTCTATGATGTCACAGACACCCGATTTCTTCCTTATATACTGTGCTGTCTTGTGATCTCTTCATGTAAGGTTGAGCATAATTTTTTCATGCGTAAGTTGCATCCTTCTCAGTTTGTAGGTCAGTCTCTTGGTTAGGTTAAGGAAATCAAGCAAAGAATCACTTTGGGATGGCAAGCCTTTGGCAGAGCAAGCTCAACCTTCAAAAACAAGATGATGCCAATAATCCTAAAAAGAAGAGTATACAACCAAAGCATCCTCCCAATAGTCACTTATGGAGCTGAAACATGTAACCTAACAAAGAGACAGACCCGCAAACTGAGAAATTAGGCAAAGGATATAAAAATTGGAACCATTTATATTCATCTATATAAATTCATTGTTATATTCAATTTTACATAATAATAAAAATTGATAAACCTTAAAGTGAAAGGGAAGTAAAGTGATCAGAAGTTATTCTCCTTGATTCGATTTTTCCCCACCGCGACTAACAAAGTTGGAGAGGTGTATGTATTTGATTGTGTCTGTCTTTCTGTCTGTCCTTAGGATATTTCTGAAAGAACTCAGTATATTTTAATGGAATTTTGTTGAAGGTCGGGCTATAGGGAGTGGAAAGGTTGAATAAATTTGGTGATGGATCCAGGAATTTCTTTTCTTTTTTGTCAAGGGATATTTTTCCGGTTTTTTTTTTGTTTTTTATTTGTTTTTTTTTTCCATACAATCATGTTTGGCCATATGATATCTCTGAAAGTTGTCAATGAATTTACGTGTGGAAGGATTGAATTTTGCAGCTGATCCATGCACAATTACTTCCCCTACATCGTAGATATAGAGCTAAACCACACATATTGCCAAAATTCAATGACATCTCCGAAAGTACTCAATGAATTTGAATTGGAATTTTGTGGAAGGATGGAAAATAGGCTACAAAAGAAGTGATTACATTTCATGGTGGATCCATGCACAATTACTTCCCCTGACGCTGGTGCTGACCGATGTATGCACTTTTTAAGTTCTGTCTTGTTTTATATGAATTTAAGAGTTGAACCTATCCTGTAAAGGATAGATAGTTATTTCTGCAATCAAGAATCATTGGTCATGAATGGCAATCATTTTAAGAACATCTCAAGTAGTTTGTTTCTGAACAGAGATTGGCTTTGAGGGGAAAAAAAAGAGGAAAATTTGCATCCTCATTACAATTAATTGCATTGCTACCAGTAACGATAATTCAAAATGCATGAAAAGATAATTAATTCCAATTTATTTATTTTGGCTTATGGCGGAGTTAGAATCTGTCTGCTAGAACTTTCAACAAGCTTTTTTTCAGTTTTCAAGTTAGTGTGGCTGGTTAAGTATGCATCATACATAAAAGCTGTATCAATGGAAGCTAGAGGGCTGAAAATTTCAACATTACTCCAATTAAATCCAGGAAAGTTTTATTTTATTTTTCGAAAATTCCTCCCATGAATAGGTTTTTAGTGTATAGGTTGGGATCAGTTTGCAATGCAAGTTTTTGCTAAAATGATCCTTCAATTTGTGTCTGCTTGTTTTTTGAAAATTAATTCGTAATGATCACTGCCCAACAAAATATGAAAGAATTGAGTAATTCATTGATCACCCTTTTTCCAGTGTTTTAATTGATCACCCTCAATACTATGTGCTGTCAAAAGAGGTTGCCCATGTAATTGTTTCTATTAAGTGACTAACAAGTCCTGTATTTATAGAAAAAAAAGAATTGCAAATTCATGTTAATGATTTTGACAACATCGATTTGATTTTAAAAATAAATACTTTGAAAAATCACTTAGAGTGTCTAATTTACATGGTTGTTTGCTAATAATCTGATTAGGTTTAATATACTTACTTCCTGTCTTGTCTTGATTCTCCTCTTATATAGCCTAAATCAGTGGTTTCCAAAACCATGGTTACAACCCAAATGAGGGTTGCAAGGATGCTCTTGAGGGTCCCAAGAAAGTGTGGAGGGGAAAAAAAAAAAAAAAAGAAAGAAAAATATAAGTATATATATTTGCATCACAATTCTAGAATATAAAGTGTCATTGAGAGAATCAATAGATTTGAATAATGGAACATTGGTATGTATCAACACTCTTGATGTACTCTGGTCTTTCCAGGTTCAATCCTTGCACTTGATTATTCAAGTACAATTGAAGAAATGTCCATTAGTGTGTATGCACTTTGATTTCTTTACAACTTCATTGTATGAAGTTATCATTTAACAGATATATTAGCCAGCTTACAAGCCAGTGCAATCTCAAGTTTGAAGGTTTTTTGTTTTTTTTCTTATCAGTTCTTGAAAATCTAATGATGAAAATGAATAAAACATTGAAAGTTATAAATTTTTCTTCATAGGCTCTATAAATTATCTCCCTCGACATCCACACTTTAGAATCATCCAAATTTAGATATCAAATTGCCAGCGCTGAAAAGGAGTAACCGAAATAATGTGATGCTATAGTTTTGTGAGCTGGATAGAAAATTATTTTACATGAGAAATATTGCAAGCTGCTCCACATGCAATAAAGTCTGGACCCTTGAAAACATGCACCTTTGGGACTGTTACTGCCCCTAATTGGGGTAAAATTCAGTGAGATTTATTGGATAACACTAAACAAAGCAACATTGAAATCGTGTTTCCTCCCTGAGAGTCACCAGGCCAAAAAAATCTGGGTTGTAGCTAAAAAAAGCTGGGGAAACGCTTGTGTAAATGCTACCCTAGCGAATTGATCACCCTGTATGTTGATATCTATTTTCCTCTTATTGAGAAACATTTTAAGGCAAGTTTGCAGTAGTATTGCTTTTGTGATTTTTGAAGATTTTGCTATTTAGCAATGAATTAACATTTAAATTCATATAAGAAATTTTGATTTCTTCAAGGGAAATAACTTCTGTAGTTACATCTCTCTGAACTTTAGGTACTTTTTTCCTATTCAATTCATGAAAGAGTTCTATAATTTTTATGCTATTCACAGAGTTGTGCTGTCAGTTACGAGTAGTTTCCTGTGGTCCATGAATTTGAGAGTTGAATCGTGATAAAATATCTATAATGCACTATGTAAAAATACTTACATTATGAATTTAATTATTTTCAGTTATTTGGAGTGTTTGATAAACAAAATCATCAAAATAAGCATTGATGAGTTGAAGTCATGGACTTGACTGCTTGAATGTTAATATTGAAAACACGTGTGAAGCTTTTTCAGAAAGGTAAGTAATTCATTAGTTTTTTTTTTTTTTTCTTCATAATTCAGGTATCCTCCTGTTATTCAAAAGTTTGCTTTACGCCACTCTTTTGCTTTTGTGCAAAAAGATGAAAACTGAAAAAAGTGTTCAGTGTTTCTTTCGCAGCACACACCCTCTCCTCTTTCCTAAACCCCAGTTTCCTGTACCTCCCTCCACTACAACATCTGACGACTCGTCTAAATTACCATCATTGCTAAAAAAAAATGTTCCAGCATAAATTAATGGTAATTGCTTCTTCACTTTATGTCATTATGGCTTATGAAAGATTTTTATATATATTTATACGTATTATAAAAAACAGATTTTGAGGTTGTTCAACTACTTATGTGTAGAGCTTTCTATATAAGCGATGGTTTGTTTATATAAAAAGTACTTTTCATAAGTATTTGAATAAGCTCAAAATCTGTTTTTTATTGCATAATATTGCAGGAGCCATCAAGGATTTTGAGTGGGAGGGGGATCTAAATCAACTTACTAGTTTGGCAACTCTTCCAAATAGCAATTGCTTTTAACAACTTAATTTTATAGGAAAAAAAAACATTTTTCAGTAATTTGGCCTTCAGAACCACTAAACATGACTGAGTGCATGCTTTGTGATATTGATTTCAATAAGATTTTGTTCTTGCATAAAGTTCCTATTTTCAATTCCCAAAACCAAGCGATTAGAAGCAAAATGTCTGTTCCAAATACTTCTAACGAGAACTGTGATTATAAATTGCGTTATTTAGAAATATCTTCTTGAAATGATCTTCGACGTTATACAGTTAATGTATCTCTTAGTCTAGACTATGTTAATAGAATAAACAATCAGAGAAAACGGGGTAGCTGCAGGAATCGAACCTGCCTACCGATAGGATAGCCGCTTCAATGTAGCGATGCTCTTACCATTGAGCTAAGCAGTCGCCGGCAATCTAAAGGCTCAAATAAGTGCTTTCACCCCAAATTCTCATCTTGTTCATTCCTTGTCTATTCATCTCTTTCAACACGACGGTTATGTATTAAGAAATGGATATATATGATCTGAGAGAATGATTATAAATTGTGTTATATTACATAGAAACATTTATTTTGAATGATCTCCCGTCGTTAAATGGTTAATTGTTTATTCTATTTATGTTGTCTAAGTCAAGTGAGGCATTAACTCTGTAACGACTGAATCATTTCAAATAAATGTTTCTATATGATATATAATGCAATTCATAATCATTCTGTTGGATCATATATATTCATTTCTTAATGCATAACATGTACTGTATAAGGGAGGGTGGGGTGTAAAATCTCTATCAGTCCATAAAAATTGGATACTTACAGCTGACTTGTCATCATTTCTATTGCTGTTATTATCATAAACCGAAACTGTCACCATAACTGAACAGAGGTTTCTTCAGTTTTCAAGTTGATGTGGCTGGCTGTGTATGTATGATGCGTACAGGCTACATCCATGGAGCTAGAGGGCTGAAAATTTAAACATCTACTCCTTATATGTCTAGAAAAAATGTTTTTGTATTTTTTTTTATTTTATTTTATTTTTTTTTTTTTAAATTCCTCCCCAAAATAGGTTTTTTGTGGGAGGGGGGTTTTCAATGTGAGTTTATGCTAAATTGGTCTCTTAGTTTGCATCTCACATCAATCTTCCTTCTTTTTTTTTTTTAATTCAATTTTTTTAGTGTCTAACAAAATGCAAGAGAAGTTACTTATTTATTGATCACCTCTTTTCCCCCAAATTTTAATTGATCCTCCCCAGCACGGCATGAGTTTCTATTGAGTGACTAACCAGATCTGCTGTTGTTGATGATGATGATATGCAGCAGCAGCTTTTGTAACTCGCTCTGTTTTTATCTCGTTCTAAATCAGGTTATGCTAAATATGGATCTTTCTACGGGCACGCTTTAACTCTATTGTGATGGTACTAACAAGTCTTACACAATAAATACCAAAAGCACTTAATATTAGATTTAAGAAACACAAGACATTGGAGGCTCGTACATGCCTCTTTGATACCTAGACATCTTGGTTTCCTGATACTCACTTAGGGATCGGTTTCAGAATTCTATTCATTATGTTTGTTGTGTATTAGGTTATGTCAAAATCCCTTCCTCGGGCTAATGAGAAAGCAAATATTCCTAATGTTTCTTTTTATGAAATCTCTGATGACTTCTCCATTCTTCGGAAAAAGCTGAACACTCCATTAATCTCTTTTATCCTAATATTTCATTAATTAGAAACCATTAACCAAATCTGTATACATATGTTATGTCAGTTTTTAAATTGGTTTGGTTGGCTATGTATCGTGTTTACAGGGTGTCTCACTGTGGAATGATAATTAGCAAGGTAGACTTGCAGACAATTACTATTCTAGAGGATTGAAAATTTGAGCATTTACCTTTTTATTATGCCTAGAAAAAAACATTTTTCTGTATTTTCATGAATACCTCTCCTAAATAGGTTTTTAATGGGGGGTTAGATTTACAATGTAGGTTTATATAAAATTGGTCCCTCAGTTTGTGTCCCACAGTATTCACGCTTGTTTTTTGAAAATTTAGACTTTTTTTTAGTGATCACTGCCCAACAAAAGGTGAGGGAAGTCATTTAGTCATTGAAGACCTGTTTTTCCATTTTTTCAGTTGATTACCCGCCTTAGATATGACATGCTGCCAAGAGATACTGGTTACATGATGATTTCTATTTAGTGACTAATCAGACCTGTCTTTAGTTGTTTTCATCACAACTCAACTTCAAAACAACTAAAATATTAAGATGAATTTAAAACGTAGTCAAAATTAATCAAATATTGGCTTACTATCTAATAGTAAAAATAAATAAAACATTTTTATATTTCATGTAAAAAGAGTTCAGCCCAGGGTTAATTTTCGGATCATTTCAGGTTTATTATTTTGTATTTTTTTTTTCGATCACTAATCCTTTAAGGCATAGTTATATAGTAGCTCTTTAGTGTTATTTTATATTTGGAAACAAAATGAGTCTCTCGAATGACTTTGTGAAGTAGTCATATCATATGATGATTGTGCCTCAAGGAAGTGATCATGTTGAGTTTGAGAAAATTTTAATGTATGGCTTATTTGTTTGCAAGAAAGTATTACTTGAAAATGGCTATAATCATTCTAATGAGAACTAGTCTATGACTCCTTGTTTCACTGATAGTTATCATAAGTGTACAACCACTAGCTCAGCTGCTACTGATACTATAAGTGAGACAGATATGAAAGGAGAGGCAGGAAAAGAAAGTCTTATAAAAGGATATGTATATGTAAGGAATACCTTGATTAATGCAGATTTCATTTCTATCAAGATATTGCTGTTCAGATCAATGTAACTAATATATGTATAAGCTGAAAAAAATATTATATACATACATATGTATATGTCTGTGTGTATAGTTTAGAATGTTTCACAGCTTTAAATACTGAATATTAAAAACTACAATTTTTTTTTTTTTGTACTTCAGTCACTTATTTCCCAATATCTGTCAACACAATTTATTTAATGTTCTTCAGTGTTTTTTCCCCTGTTTTACTCTCACTTTATCTTTATGGTATAATGTTTAAATTTTCTCTTGTTGGGATCATCAGTTGTTTACCCTGTAACCATTTCGGGGATTTTAAAAACAAAACGTTTATGTTAACAAGGTACCCCAACAGTGTTGATCATTATAGAATATGTATAATATGACTGTGAACTGTAAAGAAGATTCTTAGAACCAATCAACCGCACTAATCAAAGTGTACCTATATATGATTTGTACAAAAACCATTTACCAAACATTGAGTGCCTCACTTAGACTTTGTTGAAACAAATGTTTTGGTATTGGCTTTAATTTGATCAGAAACATTTGCTCTTCACTTCCCTCTGTGAATTTAGATAATAATCCTCTTCTTCCCATATTTGTTTGGAAAATAAAACTTTCACTATGGAATGATGATTAACTGGATAGACTTGCAGACCATTAATATTAAGAGTCCAATCCTCTCTGGATGTCCCTTTGTAGCCTTGTACCAGATGAAGATTGATAGGCCACCTTACCTAGGAGCTGTTATAGTAGATCTATACATTGTATATGGTGGCCCAGAAGCTACTTTTGGATGAAGATATTTTTCAAGATCAACCATCTGGCCCCAAAGTCAACTACTGTACCAAGAATAACAAACTTGAGCGTCATACTAAAGATAATTAATCTTCTGACTTAGTTTCATTGGGAATACATCTTCATTTTCAGTGATAAAATCACCCCCAAGTTAATTACTTATCTACAAAGATGTTTTTCAGAGTGGCTGGCATCCTCTTCAACTCTTAAATTCATGAACCGTTCAATACCACTCTGAAACACAGTGGAACTCTTTAACTAATTGAATTTAAAAAAAAAAAACGGAACTGTTTTGTGAATTGAGTAAAAGAAATTGAAAAAAAATTACCTAATAGTACATGGGAAGTAACTTTGATCCGAAGTTATTCCCATTGATTTAAAATTGATTTAAAAGATTAAAAGAAAAAAACAAGTTAAATTAGAGAAATGTATAAGAGGAAATCAAGTGAAGAATCACACTAGGATGGCAAGCCTTTGGCGGAGCAAGCTCAACCTTCAAAAATAAGAAGATCCCATTAATCCTATAAAGGAGGGTGTATAACCAATGCATCCTCCCAATAGTCACTTTACTATGACCAAGAAATGGGGGATCAGAATATAGCTCAATTTAAATATATATCATTGATCTTTTACTTAAAGTGTACGAATAATTTTTCTATTTGTGAATGTTATTTCTAGTACAATTTTCACTTTCATCCTCTGTAGATTATAGACATACAATTTTGCCTATCTAGTGGTTTTATCACTAGATTTCAAGATCTAGATTTCATTCTCACAGTTGGTTTGCTGTATGAGTCAAATATATTTCTCAGTGTGCCTTCATTCAGATAAGTTCAAGAACCACTGGTATAGAATCTACTGTGGCCAAGAAATGGGGAGATCAATTTATAATTTGATTGAAACAATAAGTTGATCCTCACTTTGTATTCACATTTTTTTGTTTGTTACTCAAATATTGATTATGTATGAGCATGTTCCGTTCATCCTTTATTTTCAGCTATTGCCTCTGAAGTAGCCACTGTCACGGAATAAGATGATTGACTGTGTAGACTGCTTGTTTTTAATTAATAAATATACTCTCAAGAAAAGTGAGAGAATAATAGCAACAATGATAATTGCACTGGCTTCCTCTCTAATCTGAGTATGTATATTTAATGATAGGCTTCATGTATTGTAGTCAATGTTGTGATTTAATATGTACCATCAATAGCTTTGATATTGATCATCTACTGGAATTTCAATGCTGAAGTGAATTCTTTAGTTAGAGGTTGTAATAAAATCCCTGCGCTATCGTATATGCAATTATTCAGTTGGGTTATTGCTTGTAATTAGTTACTATTTCCTTTATTCTGGACTAGCCTTTCTCAACATTTTTAGACTGGAGCAACCCTTGAAATAACTTTTATACCTCAAGGAGCCCTTGGATTTATATATATTTACACAGTTCATAATCTATTTTTCAATTTGTTAGAATACAAAAAGAAAGAAATAGAAAACAGATTTTCTCCATTGTTGGTGATATTCAATATCAGTGCTCAACATTTTGCGCCTAACACACTCTTCAGCAAAGAGTGTGATAGGCATGAATTGTTGACATTCACCAGTTATATATCCTTGTAAATCTTTTTTTTATTTATACATATATAAAAGTACCGGCAGTTGTTGGTAGGTTGTATGTATTTTATGCAGTGATGTAATTTCAGATGTTTTTTTATTTTTTTTATTTTTTTATTTCAATATTGTGAGTCCGGTGTTATTGATTTAGATGTTTTCTTTTGAATTTTTCAAATTTGGGAGTGATTTGCAAATTCGATTGATTTTTAAAGAAAAACAAACCTCTAAATTGGCCACATTGGTCCTATGGACAGGAAAACAGTTGAACCCTAGAGGCTGAAAATTAGTCCATAAGGGTAACTTATCATGATGATGAACATGTGATAGATTGTACTGATTTTAATGTCACTAGGTGTCACTACCACAGGTTAATGCAGAGTCAGAATTGCCATTATTTATGGTATCTATGCATTGTATGTAAACTTTTATTTATTTATAAAATATATCAGTGGAGGTTCTGGTGGCCAAGCTATTAGCAGCACAGAAAATTAAATCAGCGAGCTGGATTCGAACTTTGACTGAGATAATCTGTGTTCACTTTGCACTAATGCCCTTGGGAAAGGCATGACTAGGAATGGATAATATAATTGACAATGAATAAGAAATTACCCAGAGGGCGCGTACATCTGCCAATACCATTGTCACTAAAATTTACTCTACTACGCTACACTTCCATTACTGTTACTGTTATTGCAATATACTTATGGACTAATTTTCAGCCCCAGGGTCCAACTGTTTCCCTATCCATCAGACCAGTGTTGCCAATTTAGAGGTTTTTATGATTATGTCATTGGGATGATATTATGATAGTGTTATCACATCCGAAAAACTGGAAAATTGTCCCGTCTCGCAATGTTAGCAAAATTGAGAAAACAATTCCAGGAACTGCTCCAAAATGTGATCTATCGTTCTTGGTCCATGGCTCACACTTCCACAAGAAAATGTCATTGAAATTCATTGAGAACTCTGTGTGGACAAACTGACAAATCCTGATGAATACAGAAACTCTGTCCAACTTAGTTGGTCGAGGTAACCAGTTATTGATACATAAGACAATCATATTAATTGATATTGAAACTGTACTCTTTCTATTCTGCTGCATCATGTGCAACACATCCAACATGACTCAAATAGTGTGTTATTGCATGTCTGATGGCTCCAGCCTTGAATATAGCATCACCAACCTTGGACACAATTGGTCAATTAAAAGGTACAGTTGTAATTAGCATTGGCATTGTACCCTTAGTCCGAACGCACACTCGTCTCTACTTCTTGCTTGATGTGCTTGTTTTCCATATTGGGTGTGTGATGTGGCATATTACTGTAAATTCTGGTCTATAAAATGGACATTTGATTAAAAAACAAACAAACTGTGCAAATACTACATTGCAGCCAATGAGCTGGTATTTTGAGTGAGGTGGCTTCCTTCTGAAGCTTGATAGGGACACCTACCAGTATGGGGCTTGGATGAGTTGCAGTGAGCAGTAGTCCAGTCCTCCAAATATTCTTGCAAACCATTCAAAGTGTCATTAGGTGCAGGAGATGGTAGCCAAGTTATTTCGTCTGTCGATTTTTATACTCTTTTATTCTATTTAAGTGACTTCTATCATAGCCCACTCTGGGCTTTGCTAAGACCATCAAAGCTTCACCAGAGGCCTTGTTGGGCCACCTGTACCTCTTGTTAAACTCTATTAATCATATAAAATCTGTTTTTTCACTGTTTTGAAATAAATATTTATGACGTTGAAGAATTTCAACCTTTTTTTTCTCTAGAAGTTGTTCCTTTTTAACATCAATGGGACACTGTCACAGATAGTAAGGTCATTTCTAGTTGAAAGTTTTTAAATCTGTTGTCTAGCACAGGGCTTCTCAAACTAGAGTTCCTGACCCCCCCCCCCCCGAGGGGTTGCGTAAAGATTAATGGGGGTCTTAGAAATGTTTGAAAATTTTCTTTTCCAAGAATAACCGGTGTTTTGCTTTTTATCACTATTCGAAGACATACTCCTTCTGGTGCTTATTCTAAAATTGATTAATGTTTTTAATTTTTCAAGTTGCTTTTGTTACGTTTTCAATTTAAAAAATAATTTTCTCCCATAATAAAAACTGTAAAACTTACCATAGATCATAAATATTTTGCAATTTTTGACGAATGTTTTGGTCATTATTTGTGTTCTATGTTTTGTTATTGTTAGATTACGACTATAGCAATGAGCGAAGGGTCACAAAAAAATTTGCCATGTCAAAAGGATCGCAAAAAAAAATTGTCCTTTAGAATTGAGTTGTAAAGAAAAAAGTTCTTATCAAAAGGGTTTGCAAACAGATATTTTGAAGAAACCTTGTTTTAATCGATTTAATCAATGGATCACTGTCACAGAGGATAAGCTCTTTCCTTGTTGAATTGGGTTTTTTTTTTTTGTAAATGTGTTATGTAGCGCTGGGTTCCTTCTTCAATAAAAGATAACTGTTCTTGATACAGCTGTTTAAGCTTAGAAATTCGTCTGTGATTGACTTCAAGGTCAACTCTAAGGATTTTGTATTTGACCCACTGTGTAAGTAGCACTGGATGTGTGCTGTATCAACAATACAGCCATCATCTTTATTAGCCTTTCCCTTGTTTTCCCCCTCTACTTTCTGTACGTGTTTGCAATGAAGACTTGAGCAGCCCAAACAACAGGCTGCCATTGATGTCAGGCAGGCAGTGCTACATGGCTAAGTGCTTCATGTTCTGCACCCTTCATTTACATGCAGGTATGATTCCTTCCAAAGATGAAGATATCTCCAGAATCACATCAGATAGATAACAGAGATTTCTCTTCAGCAGTAAGAAAGTCGATATTCCATACTTTAAAGTATTACTGACAGGAAAATTCCAGTTTGATTAAAAACAGCAATTGTTGAACCCATGGAAATTCCATGGTTCAATAAGAAATAACCACTAAGGAATAAAAATCGATTTGGCATTTTTAATGCTTTATTTATGGTTTACATGTGTTCAATACAGCAAAATAGATAAGATAAACAAATTAACAAAAACTACTGTTCTAATGTCCGCTTTATTCTTCCGTGCTTTCTCTTTCTTTCTTTCTTTCTTGCTACTCTTTTATCAACATATATTCCTGCAGGCAAGTCAATCTCTTTCCCTCCCACTCTGTTTGTAAAGTGTGTGTGTTATTGTGACATCGTTTTATTAGGTGGTGGCAGTTACATACTTTGAGATTTAAAAAAAAAAGAGAGAGCCTTGATGAGTATTCTGATCCCTGGCTTTGAATGTAACTGTTTTTTTGTTTAACCCTTCTGAGATTAACATATTAAGGTGCTTAACAGTTTAATTTTCAAAAGGTTGTAAGACGACCAAAAACATTAGATTTTATTTAATGGTTAAAAAAACTTTTTTATTTGATAAAAAATTTGACTTATTTTGGAGAGCCAAAACCATGATGGAATGGGCCCCATTCGGCATTCATCCTGGTACAGATGAGAAACACAGAATGAGCAGATGTAGTATCTGTGCGATGTGCATAGGATCAATGTGTCATATCTGTGCACTCATTGAAAACTGTTACTCACAAAAAATCTACATAAATGGAATAATGTGTATCTCTCTCCTTTCTTATCCCCCTTCCACTCTCACTCCTTCTCCCCCCTCTCCCTCTCTTTATTGCATACAGATACTGCACTCAATTCAATACATTTTATGCATATGTTCTCATCATTGTGTGTATAAAGAGCCAAGTGATGCTTCTCAAATACGGATTAAACAAACTAAGCATCTTTTGTGACTTTCTTGTCATTTTACTTGTCTGTAATCATTGGATCAGGAAATTGATATTCATACATGATACAAAAGAAGAAAGATTTTTCCTCTGTTGCAATAGCTTGACCCTTAAATTCATAAAGCGCTTGTTATTGATAGTGGAAATCTTCAATGAATAGCAGGAAAAAATAGTGGAATTCTTCTGAGAACTGGATAGGTAAAAAAACAAAAACAACTCAACAAATAGTCAATGGGGAATGATATCAATCAAAAGTTTTTTCTTTTGAAATTTACATTCTATTTTCTTTGTATGAATTTGAGAGTTAATCTTTGGTCTTTAGTAGTCATTTGTTTTTGGTGTTAAGCACTTAGCCTGAGCACCACTTTTAAGTAGTATTTTTTTTCCCCAATGATTTTTAATAGAGAATTTTTTGTTTACATAAATGTTTGGCATCAAACCAGGAAAAATTCATTTTTCAATAAACTGAAAGTAGAATTAAAAGGGAATTGAATAATACTGACTTTGAGTTGTCTGAATTTCTTGAATGAAGCATTGTCATTAATATTGATTCTTTTACTAGGTTTTCTTTCATCTTATTTTTGTTGCCTAAGTTGTAGTGGTTGGAATAGTCTTAAGTTGTCTGGCATTACCATTATCATTATTTTTGACAGTTTTCTGTTGCTTTTTATTTTTTTTTAATGCTCAGTTCATTTTTACAAAGAAGTAATTACCATTAATTTATGTGGGGAAATCTTCTGATCATTCCCAGACCAAAAAAATGGTTATAATGACATGGTAAGTAGTCTGACGTGTGAAAACACCATTTTTTTTCTTCTCCTTCCTTCTCCTTCCTTCTCCTTCTTTCCTGTCTCCTCCTGTCCTGTCTCCTCCTCTTCTGTCTCCTTCTGTCCTGTCTCCTCCTCTTCTGTCTCCTTCTGTCCTGTCTCCTCCTCTTCTGTCTCCTTCTGTCCTGTCTCCTCCTCTTCTGTCTCCTTCTGTCCTGTCTCCTCCTCTTCTGTCTCCTTCTGTCCTGTCTCCTCCTCTTCTGTCTCCTTCTGTCCTGTCTCCTCCTCTTCTGTCTCCTTCTGTCCTGTCTCCTCCTCTTCTGTCTCCTTCTGTCCTGTCTCCTCCTCTTCTGTCTCCTTCTGTCCTGTCTCCTCCTCTTCTGTCTCCTTCTGTCCTGTCTCCTCCTCTTCTGTCCCTCCTCTTCTGTCCCTTCTCTTCTGTCCCTTCTCTTCTGTCCCTTCTCTTCTGTCCCTTCTCCTCTTTCTGCTCTCTTTCTCCTCTCTCTCCTCTTCCCAATCTGTCTGTTTCCTCTGTCTCCCCTTCCCCCTCTCTCTATTCGCCCTCACGCCTTTTCTTTTCTCTATCCCTTTTAACTCTCTCTCTCTCTCTTTAAGCTTTCAATTCTAGATAGACTTGTTGAGTCTCAAGGATTCATAATCCTCCTCTCTCTTCTTGTTGGAAATCTAAGAATTTTCGTTTCTCAATTTTTTCTTTTGTAAGTCATACAAATTTGTCATCTAATTTGGATTTAATCCTTTTGAAGGATGTGCTGTTCCTCCTAACATTATGGGAGGATTTAAAACAACATGTGTTGAGATCCTCTTGATAAGATAAGTAGAATCTCTCGACTAAAGTTATTCAAAGGAATGATTTTTTTTTCTTTGTTCTTTCTCTTCTCATATTTTAAGATATGTTTATAGAATCATGTCTAGGAATTTATCTAAACAGAGCAGAGTGTTCGCTTTTATTCTCAAGAATATTCTTCAAACTTTGAAGCCACTATTTATGAAATGCTAAGCACATGGTAATAAAACTTAAATTTGAATTCCCTTCTGTTTTTTTTTTCATTTTTTCTTCTCATTCATCTGTGGGTGAATGTGTACGCAGACCCTGAGGGTGTAATTTTTGACCAATCATCACCAAATTCAGATGGGACGTATATTGTTGATATATCTTGAAGTAATAATTTTAGCCCCCCCCCTCCAGTTTTTATTAAGGGTTCAATTTATTATGTAAGTTCATACTAAATTAGTCTCTTTTGATTGTGTCTGGCAGTGTCCACACTTGTTTTTGGATGACTAAGACGTTATTAGTGATCACCACCCAGCAAATGGCGAGAGAAGTTACTTGAATTCATTGATCACCCCTTTTACAAAAATCGAAAAATAAAGTAAAATTGTTGCTCTATACTTGGGTGAGCAAATGTTCAATTGTAGGCTCATTTGATTGATGTTTTTTTTAGTTTTGTATGATACAAGACCATAAAAATGGAGAATCCAGTGAGGATTTAACTTACTACAGTTGTAATGACTGAACGACTGTAGCCATCAAAGATGGCATAGGAATCTATCCTTTTTATGTGTGTTCCAGTGCTCATGGCCATACCTTTTTGTCTAGACTTGAAAATTGGCATCAGTGCTTCTGCAGATCCTTTCTAGGAGTGTATTTTTTTTTACTAAATTTTTGTAAAAAAAGCTTTCTTGACTTCATTGAGGGGCTTTATTTCGATGGCTTTATTGATAACATCTAGATTCTCCAGATTCCAGGTATTTTTGTCTCAATTTCAGATGTTTTCCTGTGGAAAATGCCATTGTTGTCATAGATAGTTTAGTTTGACCATTATTTATTCTTCGATAGAATTCAAAAATAATTTTTTTACATGACTTCAAAATTTGATGCTGTGGTTGTTCAATTATAGATCTTCCTTTGCAGTTTACTTGAATTATCCCCCTTGACTTCCACTCTTTAGAATTATCTAAGTTTTGATCTAAAATATCTGAATTAGCAACATTGAAGAGATGTAACTGAGATACTTTGAAGTGGTAGTTTTGTATGATGATTGGAAAATTAATTTACGTATTGATTAAGGCATGCTGGTCCACATATCATGAAGTCCTGTCCCTTCCAAACATGCACCTTTGGGACAGGTACTGCCTTATGTCTTCAAAAATTATGCATCGTATGTGGCTAAGCTGACTTTGTCTTTTTAGATAAATAGTAAAGATTATTCCCATTTAAAGAAGAAAAGAAAGATTTTAATTGCGATAGAAATAATTCTTATCCAAAGAAAAAAAAGTTTGTTGATGGAATTATTCATCTTGATTGCTATCATTATATATGAAAATGCTGTTGGCAAAATTTGAATCTTTTCAGTTTTTTTCATAAAACCAGACCCAGAAAGAATGTATAGTTACAATGACTCATCCATCAGTTTAATGCACAATGTACAAGATCCCCCAGTCCTTTTTAAAAGGAACAGACTAACGGGACTGTTTATTCAAAATTCACTCTTGATAATTCATCTTGACAACAAGCAACTGGATTCAAACTCAATCCTCTAGTAGCTAGTAAAATCTAGACTGTGCAAAGTTTTAACTTTTACATTCATATAAATGATTTGAATTCAACATTTCAAGTGAAATATTTGATTAAAGTTACCTCTCCTTGACAATGGGGTGAATCTTTTTATTTGAAAAAATTCTATCTATAGTAGAGTTCCACTGTCAATACAATTGGTATCCTGCGGTTCATGAATTTAAGAGTTAGGCTGGCAAGTATTCGGCAGAGCAAGCTCAATCTACAGAAACAAGAAAATCCCATTAGTTTTACAAAGATTGATCTACGACCACTGCATCCTTCCGATAGGATCTATGGAGCTGAAACTGGGAACCTAACCAAAAGATTGATCCTCAAACTGAGAACTACGCAACGTGCACGAGAGAGGATCGTGCTTAACATTACGTGGAGGGATCACAGGACAGCACAGTATATTAGAAAACAAACAGGGGTCAGAGATATCATAGAAACCTTGAAAAAAAAACTCAAATTGCAACAGGTTGATCATGTTGCAAGAATGGCTGACAACCGCTGAACATCATGACTCGCAATATGGATCCCCAGAGATCATATGCTAAACTGTGGCTGACAAAAAAATGAGATGGTATGACGCACTAGATAAGTTCAGAAAGTGCTGGCTCCATGATGCTGATGATCAAGAGATCTGGCGAATCTTGAGAAAGGTCTATTAATAACAGATGCTAGAAGGCTGATGATTTTTTGTGCTATTGGATGGCCATTAGTTTCAAAGTTTTCTGCTAGAAAACATTATATGCATTTGATATTTTCTACAATTTGTTATACGGATCAAAACTACAGTTGTATACAAAGTGCTTTTTCATGATTGTTCACATTTTGAAAGTAAGAAACATTCCATAGATGAAGCATTGTCAAACCATATTTTTGATTTTTGAGTAGTATTTTCATTCATCTCAATTTTTACTCACTGCTGTTGACTCACTATTGTAGATTAATAGCCTGAACAAAGTTGCAATAAAAAGCAACTACAAAATCAGGACGAAAGAAAATACTAGTCAAATTTGATCATTAGTTTAATTGATTCAACAAATGGAAAGCTTTGCTCATTTACATGAGATGCCGGGTCTTTATGACTTTCTGTAAATGAAACTCAGGAGAATTTAAAATTCTGAGCAAAATTGTGATGAAAAACAATTGAAAAATCAAGATTAAAGAAAGTACTAGTAAAAAAAAATTAATGGTTGAGAATGCTAAAATAAAAAAAAAAGAAAGATAATATCGCTTTTACAAATACTTCTAGTGTATTAACAAATATGGTGCTCAGAGAGATTAGGGAAAGATGAAGGGTAGGTCTAAGAGTTAGATTTGATCATCTACCTAGTTGTTGAGTTCTCGTAGCTCAAATGGCTAGAGCAGCTGCTGCATTTAACCAGGCTTCTCTGTTGCAAAACAGACTTGAGTGAGTTTCACCAAGGGTTTATCTTCTATTTTCTGATCTATGCTGGTTACTCACTATCGTAGATTAACAGCCTGAAAAAAGTTGCAATAAAAAGCAACTACAAAATCAGGATGAAAGAAAATACTAGTCAAAAATTGATCATTAGTTTGATTGATTTGACAAATGGAAAGCTTTGCTTGTTCACATGAGATGCTGGGTTTTTATGACTTTCTGTGAATAAAACACAGGAGAATTTAAAATTCTCTTCTGTTTAAATTTTTGTTAGAAGTTTGTCTTATACAGTCAAGTTACGCCCCAAAATAATAGTACAGAATTAAATTTAAAAACTAGCTCTTCATGATGACGTCATGGACAAGATTTCCTCGACATCTTTCCCCTAGGGTCCTATCTGTGGGGATATCTGAAGAGTAAGGTCTATAGAAGTAACCCAGCAACTTTGCACACACTCTTATGGAAGTGATGCAAAACTCAAATGAGATAACATTGAATCTAATGGAGGGGATGTAAAAGGAATTATTTTTTTAAAAAATCATCTGATCAAAACCTGTAACTATCCTCTTTCTCATGATATATGGGTTTTTCTAAAAAAAGATTTCCACGAGTTATTTGGCTTTTTTGTCACCCCACATATTTCTCTGCTTTATTGTTACTGCCATAGCACCCCCCTCCCACACATTTTACGTTTTGAATATTTCAACACAGTATTTTTTATTGACTGAAAACTGAGTGCATTATACAAAGAAAGTATTGAAATGAATGATCATGATTGAGTCTTGATTTTTTTTTCTTCTTCTTGATACATCATTGTGATTACATAATCTCCAACTATTTGCACCTATTGCATTCCTGAAAATTAAAGAAATCTGAATTTTAATCATTGGGATTATTTGATAATAATCCACCCATGTGCGTCTTGATCCTGATTTACTGAGATTATCTCATGATTGATATTAACTCTCAAATTCATGATCCACTTGAAAACACTTGCAACTCTTCCATTTATCAAATAAAAAATTATTCTTTGTGATTTCAATTGAAAAAAATTTCAAAAGAAGTTAGAGGGAAGTGATTTTGATGAGAAGTTATTCCCGTATTTAAGATTATAATATGATTTTAAGAGTTGAAAAAAAAAAAGAAGTGAGTACACTGAATGAATCGGTTTCTGATGAGATAAAGTGCGTAGAAGCAACATTATAACCCCCCTACCCAAAAAAAAACCTACTAAATTTGTTTTAGCATTTGTAGCTTCTTTACTTTTGTTCTGTTCTTCAATTATTTTTTTTCTTACTAAGTTTTCGATTTAATACCATTCCGCCTTGAAATTTTCAATCAAAGTAAGTGATCCGATGCACATCTATTTCCTGCCTCCTCTGACTCTTTGGTTTCCCAGACTCATTTGCAACAGAATATGGTTTACAAAAATCAAAACTGACGTTTCTGCTATCAATTCCACAATAGACGTTGGAGCTCTCTTCTCCCTTACCGTTTTGTAGATAGTGTTCTTTGCTCTTTGGTGAAATGAATATTTTTTTTTTTTCTTCCCCACCTTTCTATTTGTTGTTTCTGGGTTTTTATTTTGAGTCCCTCCCCCTTCCCTTTATTTTTTTTCTTTTCCTCTTTCAATTCATTTTGTGTGGATCCATCAAACTTCACAAATCTGCTGCTGCTGTCGTCTTTTATTCTTCATTCTTGGCAAACCGTCAATGTTAGAAGAAAAGATCATTTCCCTTGCTGACTTTGTCTGTCTTGGAGGCATTCATTGAAAATGATTTGCTCGGATAGAAACTGTCTCCATATTCATTTAAGAAATTGGATATTAGGTTGTTGCAGATGAAATGTCGCTTTTTCGCTTGATGTTTGTTTGGGTTTTTTTTTGGTTTTTTTTTCTTACATCATCATAGAGAATAATGCTGAAAGTGGAAGATTTACTAATGTAATTGGATTTTCTTTATGTAGATTCTGTGTAAATAAAGATGTGATTTGTTATTATTGGCTGGGTTTGTTTTTTGGGTTTTTTTAACCCTTTCTGTTTTAACTCTTTTAAAAACTTTTTCTTTTTTTTTTAACCCTTTTTGAAATTTTTTTTTAAACCCTTTTTACCGTAGAGGTTGGAAAAATTTTGAAGTATGATTTCAAATTTGGACGTAGTGGTGCTCAAAATGCTGATAATGTCCACAAATCTTTTAAAGTGAATGCCACTGCAGTGTGAACTGTTCAGCATTGGTTTGTTGAGTTTTGGTATGGAAATTTAGATACCAACAATAAGCCATGAGGGAGGCCCAAATCTATTCTCTATGATGCAGAACTATTAACAGCAAAGCAGTTAGAAAGGTTAAAAAGTTGGAAAAATTGGTCCTACAAAAACTAAATTAAGGGTCCGTGACAGACCTAGATCTAAGATCCCTCAGCTGACTATGTCTAAGCCTAAAGAACTGGCACATGAAGCAACTTCCATATTTATCTTACATTTTTCCTTCAGATCATCTTTTCAAGCCTTTTGAATTTAATATCTGTTGTTGTTGTTATTATTTTTATTAATATTATTATTATGATAGTTAATAATAAAATGTTCACTAACAGGGAAGCTATATTTTGTACTTTTACTGAATTTGTGACAACTAAACCATAAGTCAGAGCCATTTCAGCTACAAAAAAGGATAAGAAAAGGTGATACTAGCTCACCCAAACTCTTTACAGCCTGCCTCAAGATGATCTTCAGAAGACTAAACTGGGAGAGTAAAGGAATCAGAATAGACAGCAAATATCTGAACAACCACAGATTTGCAGATGTCATTGCCCTTTTCACAGAAAACCTACACAACCTCCAACTAATGCTAGATGAACTGAATGAAAAGAGCAAGGAAGTCGGCCTACACATGAACTTCAGCAAGATGATCATATGCAACCACCACATAGGAAATAAAAATACTAAGATCAAAATCGAGGACACAGAACTGGAGATAGTAGATCACTTCATCTACCTAGGACTATGAATCTCCATGAGACCCTCAAAAGAAGAAGAAACTGAGAATCACACTAGGATGGCAAGCATTTGGCAGAGCAAGCTCAACCTTCAAAAACAAGAAGATCCCATTAATCCTGAATAGAAGGGTGTATAACCAATGCGTCCTCCAATAGTCACTTATGGAGCTGGAACATGGAACCTAATCAAGAGACAAACCCACAAATTGAAAACCATGCAATGTACACATGGAAGAATTATGCTTAACCTCACATGGAGAGACCATGAAACAGCACAATACATCCGGGAGGAGAGAGTAGTCAGGGACATCATAGAATTCATTAAAAATCTCAAATGGCAATTGGCTGGCCATGTTGCAAGAATGGCAGACAACCGATAGACATCGTGACTCACGACATTGATCCCCAGAGATTACATGCGCAGCCGAGGCCAGCAGATTATTAGATGGAGAGGCGAGCTAGACAAATTCAGAAAGTACTGGCTCCACGACGTCCACGATAGAGAAGTGTGGCGGATCCTAGGGAAGGTCTATGTTCAACAACAGACATTAAGACTGATGATAATAATGAAACCTGAAGAATTTTTATAGAGATGGCATATTATCATTATCATTATTATTAGAGGATTGTTCAAAAAAGGTTGTTGCTCTAAATAGGTCAAAATTTGATAATTATTTACCATTTCTTGTGTAACAAAGTAATACCTTATTCTCTTGACTTGTTTTACATACAACTTTGTCGATGATATCCAAAAATGAAAGCTGTATTTAGATACTTTGCATGAAATAGCATTATAAAATATCAAAAACGGTATATGCTCTGCATTCTCTTGATTATATTCAACCAGGATGAACCCAGAATTTTTACACATTTGCACAAAAAAGTAAGGGAGTCTCCGCTATAATAAGCATTTAATAGTTATCTCTATTATTGACGTACACATGGAGTTTTACCTAAATAGATTTGTGTGTATCGTTTTGCTGCATTATTTTCCTACTTTGGAGGCATCTTAGGTTTTTTTCTCCCCCATTATGCTTGTATAGGAATAATGCCTAGAATAGTGCAGGTTTAGATGTTGTACCCTTAAGGTACTACTGTACAAATTAACATAACTAAGTATAAACTGGAAAAAAAACCTCATTAAATTATGATAAGACCTTGAACAGTGCAATTCTGAATAGTACGGAAAATCTTGGAACAAATTAACTGCACTAATCGAGGTATACCTGTATTCTTTGACTTGCAAATAAATCTTACTTTCTGCGTCTCAGTAAATCGATGCTTTAAAGCAATCGGTGTTTTTTTAAAAAATCTTTTTTTCAAGTGTCATCTTAAGGTGAAGGCAAACCAGAGAATTATTTAAAGCCACGGTGTAAGAGGAATGTAATTTGAGCTTGAAATGCATTAACTTGGTTGAATTTCTTTACACATCCACCTTCTAGAAAGCATCAACCAAAACTGTCACCGTAGGTTTTTTTTCAGTTTTCAAGTTGGTCTAGCTGGCTGGCCTATATATTTATCAAGCATACAGGCTGCAACAATAGAGCTAGAGGGCTGATTATTTGAACATGTACTCCTTGTTATGAGAAGAAATTTTTTTTTTTTTTTTGTTGTTGAAAATTCCTCCTCATAATAGATTTTGTGATGATTTAATTTGCAATGTAAGTTTATGCAAAATTAGTCCCTTTAATTGTGTCTGGCAACATCCATGCTTGCTTTTTGAAAATTTGAAATCTTTCTGTGATCCCTGCCCAACAAATGTGTGAGCAGTATCTTATTCATTGATCACACTTTATTTCAATTTTTTTGATTGATCACCCCCGATACGGCATGCTTCTTAAAGACATTGATCGCGTGATTTTCTTTTAAGTGACAAACCATACTCTTCTTTCTTTTTTTTTCTCTTTTTTTTGTTCTTGCCTATAAATTGTGATATGAATAAATTGATACTTTTTTTAAAAATCTATACAATGTCATTTTATCTTGATTTTATTTTTTCATGATTTGAAGTATTGTCAACCATTATTAATTTCTTTTTGACTCCCATTTTCTTCTATCTTAATTTTAGTTGTTTTTCATTGCAACTTAACTGAGACTGTCAGCAGCACTGATTGACCTGCCATTTCAATAAGTTCATATAGACGTAAGCTAATACCTTATCATTCACACTTTCACATGCATTCATTCTAATGCTGCTTAATGTAAGTACATGCATTTCAACACACATGAGTTGAAGCCTCTCTCAATAGTAAGCATTACATACTAATACCCAAGGAACGATGTATAAGTAGTTACTTATATACTTTCTGACTTCTCCTGCACTTTGCACTTAGGTGACGTGTAAACCTACAACCAGTTACAATAATGCTGTGATCTGATTGGGTAAATGTCTACTGGTGTCAAAATATAAACTCCAAGTGCATGTTTTCATAACAATAGATTGACGTGTTGGGTTTTGAAGTGCATCAACATCAAAAGAATCCTCTAGGAGGTGATTGCAATTCACTTCTCATTTCACTTTGGATAAACATTTGAATCATTTTGTTATTAAATCAATGTTTTGATGGGTGTGTCCTGACTTGGAAAATGGCTTTCCTTGAATTGGGAAGGAAATAAAAGTTGAAAAGTTTACATCCAAGCAACGACAACAACAGAAATGAACTAGAATGCACTCTGAGAGGATATTCCTCTGACATTGTCACTAGAAACTGGATGAAAATCAGTTCATATACACACACATACATATATACCTCTCTCTCTCTCTCTCTCTCTATATATATATATATATATATATATATATATATATATATATATATATATATATATAGGAAGTGGACCAATCCACTTCCTATATATTCCCAGCTCTGCTCTAAAACATCTTGACTCTCGCTGTATAAAGTTAAATATATCGAGCACTCAATGAAATAAATCCATCACATATCACACATTGCTTATATTATGCTATATTGCTAACCTAATCTGTACTATATATATATATATATAGGATGCATTGATGGTAACTGTAAAAAAAATCTCTGGATCTGTCCTAAAATTCAATCAATTCTTCCTTAGCCCATAGCATACCCTTCCATTAATTTTCATTAGAATTCATTGTGAATGTTTGGAGATATTGTATAGACCAACATGAGTGATTGCATAAATGTAAGAAACAGAATGCAAAATATCTTCCACAAAATTTCATTGAAATTCTTTGAGAACTTTTAGAGATATTGTTGACATAAAGCAAAGATGCAGGCATGGTAACTTTAAAAAATCTCTTGATTTAATGAAGGATTCAATAGCGCAAGTATTTCAGGAAGGATTTAATGACACAAAATGATTCAAATGTTTATCCAAAGTAAAATGAGAAGTGAATTGCAGTCACCTCCTGTAGGATTCTTTTGATGTAGATGCACTTCAAAACCTTATGTGTCAATCTGTCATTATGAAAACATGCACTCAGGTTTATATTTTGACACTGGTAGACGTACACTCAATCAGATTACAGTATTATTGTAACCGGTTGTAGGTTTACATGTCACAAATTCAATCACTTCTGTAGCCCATTACCTACCCTTTCACAAAATTTTATTGTAATTTATTGAGAACTTATAGAGATATTGTGTTTACAAATTGATATGCAACTTTAGCATAAATTTACCTAGTAAATTGAAGCCCTGCCCTTAAAACACATTCAGGACCGGGGAGGGGTATTGAAAAATTAACTTGCTAAAAACCAGCATGGGAATTAACAGGTATATAAATTGAAATATTACTCATTTTTTTACTTGATATTGAATATGACTCTTATTGTCAACATTTTCTTCTTCAGAATATTATTTGTTTTATTACTATAAATTGTGTACATTATTATCATTTTTTTTTCTGTAACTTTTTTCCCAGTTAAAAGGCAAAGTTGTGCCTTTTTTTTAGGTCACTGAAAAGGTTTGTCAATACATGATCAAAATCACAAGCAACTTTTCTTCTTTTTATGTTAATTCGTTTATATAAATGACTTTCAAGTGATGGTTTGGGGCTGGGTTTAGAGAATGATAAACTGGATTCAAAGTTGGATTGACAATTTCATTCAGCCTTCCTTATCCACCTTACAAAAAATAATTGTCCCTAAGTCCGTGATACAGGCAACCAGTCTCAAGAAATTAGGGACCAGTTTTACCTCCTGGGAAGCAATCTTGGGGGTTAATCCAGAGTGTATTACTCTGACCAGCCAAGCCTCTTTATAAGCCCCCTACCCCGCTTTTCTGAATTTTGAATAAAGTCTGACCGTAAACCAAGCAACTGACTCCTCTAACTTGACTGCTTTTGTTTGTGCAGTGAAAATAATCCCCATTTTATGACAATGAATAGAATGTTGGCCATACATTTCTGACGCCAATACAACAGTCTTGACAGTGCGTTATTATTTGTCCTATTACAGTAGTCCCCCCTTTATGAGCGTGTTGAAAATGAATTGCGGATAACGAAGTGAATGATGGTGTTGTTTTTGTCACAGAATCAAGGGAATTATGGGTAAGACACCATGCTGTTATTTGTTAATTCATCGGAAGTAGAGAAAGATGAGGATGGTTCACCCAAAGTAAGGACCAAGTTTCATATCAATCCAACATGATGTGACCGAGAGAATTGATATTTAACATTACTAGTTTTGGGAGGAAGATGAGGATTGTTCACTGGAAGTCTGGACCAAGTTTTATTTCGATCCAACATGATATGGCTGAGAAAGTTGGTATTCAACATATTAGGGACTAACTGACAGACGAACTAACTGGCTGAAAAGTGTTTCATAGATGTGCGTGAATGCATCTAAAAAAGAAAAACTGAAGCCATATCAAGTGAGATTTGTCATTTTCTGTCTTGTATTTTAGAAATCTCTATTGTTTTTTGGATGGGTGTCCAAGCAAAGCTCCTCAGTCAAAGTGAAAAATGGGACAAAAGTTCCTTGGTCAAATGAGAACATGACAAACATTTGAATAAATGATATTTCAAAAGAAGAAAAAAAAGTGTTTACTTGACCGGTTTTTTTTGCTGTATTCATAAATTAAAGAAAAGTTTCACCACAACAAATTTTGCAGTGTCAGAAAACAAATGTGATCATCTCCAACCAAATTTTACACTCAGAATTAGGAAAATTATTTTTTTTCCCATGATTTAAAATAAACGATGTTGTTGAGCCTGAACAAGATGGAATGAAATGGATTGGTATCTCAGTATCTCATCTGGAAGCTTCTCACCATAGCTGATGAAATCACATAAGTAATGATGAAATCGATACATGGCAAATCATTATCTATGTGTATGTGTTTATTCTCCTACACACGGTGCATCAACCAATGTGTACAGTTTACATAACAGTTATTTCATAGATGGCCCCTGATGCTGTCTTTTATCATCATTTATTTCAGACATTAAACCTTACTCAATTTATTAGGAAAAATATCTTGAAAAGAGTGCTATAGCAAATTAGCGCTAATCCAGATATTGCTATATTGTATCATAATTCACAAAAAATCTGTCTGTATGTGCCTGCCTACCGCAAAGACCATACGATATATCCCCATTAAATTTTTTGTGTGTATCAATAGTGTGTATCAATATATAATTCTATTTTTTGAAAATCCCCCCCCCCAAAAAAAAGATAGTGGGGGGCGTGACTTACAATAAGTGGAAGAATAAGAATTTGTTTATTTTCTGTTAAGCAATGTTAATGTACATTTAACATTTTTAGAGTTTGTAAAAAAAAAAAAGAGAAAAAACTCTAAAAGTCACAAATACGGCTTTCTAAAAACCAATTAAATCAAACTTGATCTGATTTCCATCGACCTATCTATCTATATTATTAATTCTTCTTTCTGACTGCAATTCGTCCTGCCAGGTTAGGTATTCAGCAAGTTTGTCTGAGTACGTCATATCCACTGAACTTTAAGTTACCTTAAATAAATAAGCTTTTTATATTTATAGCAAAATAACCAAATTAGAGGCTTCACTTTATTGATTTATGATACTTGAGAAAGAATTCTACTAGTCCTTCTACCACCAGGTTGTACTCAAAACAGCCCTTTGTGAGCAACAGGAAGTTGACTTAACACAGCTGTAATATGTACCGAGTGACCTATTGATCAGAGGGAGAGAGACAGAGAGAGTGAGATGTTGGAGGCAGAGGTAGGTGAGGGTGAGGATAGACCTCTCCTGAGTAAATTGTCCCTCCCTCCCTGCTCCTACCAAAGCTAACCAAAAATGTTAGCAGTTATTAAATGTGAATATTATTTTTCATTTTCTTTATCTAATTGATATAAATGATAAGTAGTGACTGTTATAAGACATTCAAGAACTGTTGGCCGGCTCTCATCATTATTTGCAAGTTGTAATTATTTCCCTCCCCTCTGATTATTTTTACTGTTCATGTAACTATTTTTCAGATTTATTTATCATTTAATAATTACTTCCATAAAAAGCACAGTAAATGACTGGAATAGATTCATAAAATCATCGTGTTATAAGTATGAGCATAGGCAGTTAGAGTTGGACTTGATGGTATTAAAAGAGAGAAATCGGAAGGCAAGAAGGTAATTTTTTTGTAAGCCATACCCCTGCAAAAAACAGTGGAAAGTAACTACCCACTATAGCATTATAGCAACATTGTAAATAGAACTCCTTTTGTAAAACCTTGTCAGTACTTTTGGGTGTATATGCATTTTATTGTGTTATAAACATGAATGAGTAAATATATTGTGATATAAATGTTTTTGATAATTCATGTACCTTTTCTGGTCATTTACGAAAGGGGTTAGTAAATGCTTGTTGCTTTGCTAATGGTATACCTAAAGCTGTGTTCTGTGTCGGTATGTTTACACAGTAATTTAAAAGGTTAACGCAAGGTATTGCTATCTAAAATTCTCCTGTACATTTTGGGTAAAAAACACAATTGACTCATGTCTTAGAGTAGTATTAGTAATAGTAGTTGTAGCTGTATTCATTTTCTGCCTGCTGAGAATATGTGCACAGCGAAGCAGCCAAATTTGTGTTTGTGTATTCACTAATACCCCCTTCCTCTCTTTCTATTTGTTGTCACCGACAAACAGCTCACAAATTATGTTTACAAGATGATGTAATAATTTTTGTCTAAGAAAATGGGAACATCAAACCAAGTTCAAGTTGAGACTTGAAACCAATTTCTGACAATATTTGTCCCATTTGTTCTCATTCTGGGTGCTGAATCTACTCTTAAGATTTGTAAAATTATTGTATTACTACTTATGGAAATTATGTTTATTTATCATAACTTTCATCTCTTCAAAAATGGCTTATGTAAAGGTTAAATACTCTTCCCTATTACCATGTGTATCTAATTCTTTCAGTCAAACTTTCATGTCTTTTTTTCTTGTTGCATCTTAATTTTTGCTGCTAACAACATTTGGTTATGATTTTTGTGCTTGCAAATCAAAGATCATTTTCCTTAATAAGTTACTTAACTCTTAATTTCATATAAGAAAATCGAGTAAAGAACAAGGGGAATAACTGTTGGTTAAAGTTCAGGAGAAGTTTTTGATTTTTTTTCATTTTTGACATAAGTATAAACATGAATTTTACTCAGTGTTGCTAACTCTAAAAATATTTTCATTCTTATTTGACTGCCAAAAAGTGCTAAATTGGAAAAAAATAGTCGAAAACAGCTGAAAAGCACCAAAATATGCTGAAAATGGTCCAATGACCCTGCTTATTTAGTAAGTTTCGCGCTGCTTAAACAAGGAATGCATTAAATTTAGCTTAAAAAGTGCTAAATTGGCAACACTTTTTCACTACAGAAGAGCGCAGAAGCTGCTAGGAGCAGTTTCCAGTGGTGTATGACACAGAGTTAAATTCAACCTATCTGAGTTTGTCGAAGGTAAATTTCATTGTAAGCTTCCATTAATGCAATTGATTTCCTCATGGGATCAAAGTGTATTCAAAAATGAATTATTTGTGGTGAAACAATTGATTTATAGACGAGATTACAAATTGAGTGAGGCACTGGGGAATTGACTGAAGAAACAATTTCAACTACTTTCAAGATGCATGCAGTTACTCTTTCTTATTTTTGGTGTTTAGGTTTTTTTCTGATTCTTTTTTCAAGAGATTCTCATCATAGTCTGAATATACTTCAAGTTAACTCTTAGTTTCATGTAAGAAAAGTTAACTGTTGGTGTCAAGGGGAATAACTACCAATAAAATTTACCTCCCTTTCAGTTTTAGGTAAATTTATTTTTTTCTTATTCAATTTGATGTATGAATTAACAAACTGTATTTCCACAACAGGAAAGCCCCGCTGTCAATTAGAATTGGTTAAGAGCGATTCATGACATTAAGAATTGAATTACTTTGAATTCCATACAAATCTCAGATTATGGTTTTCTTTACTTACGTCTTTTTTCAGACAAGTTGTGGAAAAAAAATCTCAACTGTTTTTAATTATTCTTTTATTTGTTTAAATGGGCAGCTACTGTGTTTTTGTGCTTGCTGAAAGTATGCAGGCAACTGCTGCTGATAATATCATTGCTACTACGACTGCTGTTCCTGCTACTGTTTCATTTTCCTTTTTTACCCTGTTCTGTAGACTTATTGTTTGGAAACTATCAAAAACCAGAAAATATGAAGAGTTGTGGAAAATCAACTGGAAAATAATTTTATATAATTTATCCATCTGAAAATTTACCTATTACTCAGGTTCTCATACGATCACAGAAGTTAAGCAATATCAAGCCTGGCCAGTGCCTAGATAAGTGACCATCTGGGGATACCAACGGAGGAGGTATTTCCAAACATATTCCTTAGGAATCCTTTAGCATGGTCGAGAAGGAAGAAGTTGAACTTGGACTCAACACTTCCTTAATTCTAAGCACCCTGGCAGAGCCACTCATAATCCTGTTAAGATGGTCTGCCAAGTCTTTAAGAGCCATACAAATAAAACTATCATTTTTTATGGATACTATGTACCGCAGTCATCGTAAATTTGCTTTAAGTGACTATTCTCAGCTTTGAGCATACCCTAGTTCAGTAACTCTCTCATATTTGCCATTACTTTATGTTCTTGGTATTTCTTAGCTGAGTTCACCTGTTATATTTTATTCTAGCTATTACTCTCAAGGCAAAAAAACATCTGTTTTCGAACTAAACCTTTGTCCTCTCACTAGTGATAATTTTATTAATTAAAAGATTAGGTTTCCTTACTGAAATCAATCCATTAAATGCCAATTTGCATATGAAGTATCTCCCCCCCCCCCCATGGTCTTCATTCATCTGATTTCCCATTGTTGGACTCTTGTGTCTCTGTGGTTTATTTTTTTTTTTATTTGAACTGTCTCAGAACCCCCCCCCTCACCAAACTCATCTTTTGATGTATCTTTTTCTGTATGAAAGTCTTACGATAAAAAAAGGTTAAAAAAAGCTAAAAAGAAATAGGTGAGTGTCTGGTAATATGTAGATTGCTCCTCCACTTTCCACAGGTCTTTCAGAATATGGCTTGATACCGTATATCGAGTTCAGAATGGTCTCAATATTCTTGATAGCTGTGTTGATGTAATAGATTGCACCCAAAATCCTATAGTATTGAAAAATGGTCTCCAACCTTTTTTTTGTACTGTGGACCAGTTCAATATTGAATATATTTTTGCTGACAGGGGAGGGGTTGTTGTTTATCATGATTGGAATATTGGCGATCAGTCAACTATAAGTCACTCATAAGTGGTTGGTACACTCAATTTTGTTTTTAAGAATCTCTATAAAAAATTTAATATTAGGATTCCAGGCGATGAATTTGTTTCAATTTTACAAAGAAATATCACCAAATCATTTTGTTTCCCCACAGTCCAGTAGCACGTGCTTTGTGGCCCAGGACCTCTGATATAGATTATTTATGTCTAACCAAGAATTGAACAAGGGATCAACTCCCTATATAGCAAAAAGATTACTTTGAGTTTGTTGTTTTAAGATGAAGTCCTATCTTTTAATGCAAAATCATTGTAGATAAATTATCTCAGCTGTTTCTATATACAAAAAACTTCTATGTACTCCTTCCATAATATGAATAGTTAATTTTTTGAAATTAGTAAGCATTAAAAAAAGGTAGCATAAGACTTAGGTTACTGTCTTCTTTAGGTAAAGAAGATTTTCTGTTCGCATATTTCTTCATAATTTAATCATAATATGAAACAAAAAATGACTTGATTTGATTGGATTTGTTCAACATTTTTCCATACATTTTTTATTCAAGTTTTCCCTAAATAATGAGTTGATGGTTTTAATTACTATATGGGCAATGTCATATATCTATATCTATATCTATCTATATAGCGTTATATCATTTTGAAATTTTGATTTGAAATGATATCCTGTTATTACATGGTGAATATACCATTTGGCCTACATAATGTAAATAGAATAAATAATTAAAGAAAATAGGGTTGCTGCAGGAATCAAACCTACCACTGATAGGGTAGCTACTTAAACGTAGTGTTGCTCTTATAACCAAGTCAAACAACCAGTGGCAATTCAAAGACCCAAATAGCTGTCTCAACTCTAAATTCTCATTTTTGCCTATTCACAATCTATATCTGCACTATTTGTTTCTTTCACCGCAATAATTATGTTATCAAGAAATGGACATATGATACGACAAAATGACCACAAATTGCATTATATTATGTTGAAACTCTTATTTGACATACATTCACCATGTAATAACGGGAAATCATTTCATTGTGGTTGTTCTGTTGGATCATGTGTCCATTTCTCAACAAATATATACATGTATGCATGTATATACACACACACACATATATGTATGTGTGTGTGTGTGTATGTATTAAAATTTATTTAAAAAATTTAGTAATCCTAAAGAAATGATACTTAGAATTTCTTAGATAAAGCAAAAAGAAGATTTGGGGTTGGAGAGTTATGAAACCAATTCAAATTCTATTTCATGAGAGTTGATCTGCTTCTAGTTTTTATTTTGTTTCTAAATTAAGTCTCTTCCTCTGGGTGTTTGTATTTTTACTCTCTGTCTATTCGACAATTATAGCAGAAATTGTCATATTTCACTTTGTTGAAACAAGGCAAGTTTATTGAACCCAGGATTTGATTGATTCTTTTGATTAATATGCAGGATAGACATTTTGTTGTATTTATTATCATCTCTTTTCTCTGGCTTCCTCTTGGAAGTGGTTTGGTTAGAACTTCACTCAAAATGCACCTCCTTTTTATAGTCGTCCTATCAATCTCCTTGTTATGGCCTAATTGCATTGTCTTTACCGGTTCTCATACTATCATTGAAATTAAGCTTGTAACATAATAATTTTACAAGAAAACAGAATTTACAAAGAAGATGTGACAAATTCAGGTACAGAAAATGGTGGTTGATAATGTAATTAAAACTAGGGCTTGTTGAAGACAAATGACTGTAATACAATCTGGTTGTTTATCAATAAGTATGAAGCCACCCGGAGAGTCAAAAAGAGGACTCTTTATTTTAACTGGATACTGAAAAAAAGAGAAAAAGGTTGAATTATGCTTTGCACTTGAACAAAAAGAAATTATCAAGTCCCAGAAATCGTTCAGCATATGAGAAATTATTGCAGGTAGATATATTCATTAGAAGCTATGTGGGAAGCTAGAAAAAAACACCTCCCATAAAGGTCTTAAGGAATTTAAAAAAATGAATTCACTTTCAGAAAAGAAAGGATAGTATCTGTTTATATGTCAGAAATTTTAAAACTACTCAATCGTAGCCAAATCGCAAGAACGTCAGAATACTAGTTAAGCCTCCCTTTTCAAAAAGCAACTTGGCCAAAAAGGACTGTCGTACTCAGGACCTAAATTTTGGAATGATTTATGTGTCGATTTGAAATGCCTCGAAAACGTAAATACTTTTAAACACAAAGTCGAAGGCTTCTATTTCAAAAACACAACAAATACGAGAAGATGATCTGTATTTATATTCTTGAATTCAGTCATAAATGGGCTTATGCATTGTTTTTCTCTTGTCTTTTCCTTATGATTTTTATATCTCTTTTTTTTTTTTCTTTTTTTTTCCCACCTCTAAAGTAACCATTATGGAAACAAGACCTTTTCTTTGACCCTCTTAATCCTATATGACTCATCTATGTTTTGAATTTTTAAATCTTTTTAAATCTCTACTTTTAACTGAATAGATTTATGGCAGTGGGCCGGCCATGTTGCAAGAATGGCGGACAACTGATGGACATCGTGACTCACGACATGGATCCTCCGTGATCACATGCGCAACTGAGGCCGGCAGAATATTAGATGGAGGGACAAGCTAAACAAATTCTAAACAAAGTACTAACTCCGCGACGACCATGATAGAGAAGTGTGGTACATCCTGGGGAAGGTGTATGTCCAACCACTGACGTTAAAAGACTGATGATGATGAATGTAATCAGTTTTAAATCTAGACTTTATAAATTTTTTACAATGGATGGCGATACTTACTTACTTATCTATTCAAAAGTATGAGGCCAAAGGGGGAAGTCAAAAAAGAGGACTAGATTTTATCGGGATACCGAAAAAAAAAAAGGAAAAAGATGTTGAATTACTCTTTGCACTGAAACAAAGAAATTATCAAGAATATGAAAAACAATATTGCAGGTAAATGTACTTCTGGGTGTTGGTTGGAATTGTATCAACGGGTTGGTTGACCCCAAATGGCAGAGTAGATTATATTTGTGAGGAACTTGTTTTGAAAAATAGAGATTCTTAATTGAATTAGGAATTTGTTTACAAGATATTTGGTCGACGCAAAAATTATTGCGAGTTTTTGTTATCCTAACCTTGGATGCTTATTTTGGACTAGAGTATTATTCAACTATTTTCATGGCATATACCATTTTAAATTGTGAATTTTGCTCTGTGTATTTAAACTGAATGTTTTCTTTTCTCTACTTATTCTGGTTTATTTGAGGCTGAAAAATCAAAGATGTAAAAAAGCTAGTTTGAGCAATTATGTTGTATGAGTTCAAAATGGGACATAATGCAGTGAAAACTGCTTGCAATATCATTCAAGTATTTGGTCAGGGGACGATCAACAAATGTTCTGCTCAACATGGTTTTAAAAAAATTCGAAATGAAGACAAGAGCCTTGAAGATGTGGATGTCCTGTGATTCATCATCATCATCATCAGTCTTTCAACGTCCGTCGTTGGATGTAGACCTTCCCCAGGATTCGCCACACTTCTCTATCATGGGTGTCACGGAGCCAGTACTTTCTGAATTTGTCTAGCTGGTTTCCTCATCTTGTATTTTGCCGGCTTCGGTTCCACATGTGATCTCGGGGGATCCATGTTGTGAGTCGCAATGTCCATCAGTTGTCCGCCATTCATGCAACATGGCCAGCCCACTGCCATTTAAGCTTTTTAATGGATTCTATGATGTCCCTGACTCTTGCCTTTTCCTGGATGTACTGTGCTGTCTTGTGATCTCTCCATGTGAGGCCAAGCATAATTCTTTCATGTGTATGTTGCATAGTGCACATGAGAAAATTATGTTAACATATAATTGAAAGCCATTATTGAGGCAGGCCCACATAAAATAACTTGAGAGGTTACAGGGGAACTTAACATTGACCCTTCTATGGTTAGTATATCTGAATTTTTGAGATGAGGTATTATTATTATTTCTATTAATATTTGTACACTATGGCCTTCATCAGGTATCATCGTTACTTCCCCACACCTACCAGATGATACCTGATGAAGGCTGTAGAGTACAACGGCCAAAACGTTGTATGAAAAACAACCAAGATGAGGATGGTCCGGATATTAATAGAAATCATTCTATGGTTGTTTGACATTTGCACCAAATTAGAAAAGTAAAAAAAGCTTGATATAAAGCTAAGAAGAGTGCATGTCACATGAATGACCCTGCAGAACTTGAATGCACTAGGCTACGGAACCCTACCTCACTCTGCTTACTCACCAGACCCCTCTCAGAACAACTATCAATTTTTCAAGCATTTTGACCACTTCCTGCAAGGGAAGGTCTCCATCAACCAAGGGAGATTTCTTAAAACACCCCCACCTATCTTAAAATTATTTTAAACTGCAAAACGAGGGAGACTCAACTTGAATTTTTCTTACAGGCTTATTTTTCAACACTGGAGAGTCATACAATTGATTTCATGTGGGTCTGGATAATTGGGTAGCCAGCAAGCTGGACCAGCTTGAAAACTGAAGAAACCTTTGTTAACAGTTTTAGTTAGACCTCAGATATCTTTGAAGAATTCATTGGTTTCAGGACCCCAGAATCTTATATTTCCAGAATAAATGGACCTGTTTCTTGTGTAAAAGAATATTGTAGATTCTGTAGTTTCTAATTTTGATTAATAACTTTCATTCTAAGCCAAAATATACCGCTTTGAAGTTGATGATGAAAAGCCGCAATTATTTTTGCACCATCCTGATAGATTAAAATGCTTTCTTGGAAATCGGTTATTCCCAATAGGCAATTGAAATGACAAATTCACTCATTGGCCAACTGTGGCAATTTGTTCAGTTCTGTCTGTTCAAAGGAATAGTGTGAGAAAACTAGCCAATGAAATCAAACGGTAGCAAAATAGAGATGGGTTAAAAATTCTGTACCGCCAAATTTGGAAATGCTGGGAATTTAATTTTAGGGTCATTCACCTCAAAAAACATGGATGCTATGCCTCAACCCTTACCAGGAGCTTTTCACAAATGCACATGGAAATCAGCCCAAAGGAGGGAGAGAGCAGTAGACTGCAGACCTAAGCAGACCACTGGAGGATGTTCAGACCTGGCAACCCCTTGACCAAGCGAGAGGAAATATTGGCAAAATTTGTTGATCAGTTAGGGTCCCAACTTCAGATAGTTAAACTACATGAAGTGCTGACCATTTGTAACTGAAGGGTTGACACTGTTCTGTGCTGTGAGCAGCTAAGGATCATGTAGAGAGCCTCTTGTGGTGATCCCAAAAATCCCCCTAAGTGGGTTATCAATCTCCTCACTATGCATAATTACGCAAGTCTAAGGCCCGACCACACCCTACCCCTCTCCCCAAAGCCACTCACTGGCCTGACTGCGAGCGACAAGAAATGAATGAATCAATCAATTTCCTGCTTGGATAGGCACCATTTCTGATTGGGCTCATTAATTGCTTTATATGTTTCCCCACACGTAATTATAATTTACTTGATAATTACAGCACAGATTATAATTAGAGACAAACCAGTACTGTCAACAAAGGTTTCTTCAGTTTTCAAGTTGGTCTGGCTGCCTGCCTGTCTAAGTATCCAGACCTACCAAGACTCCGAAACCAAGTGCTGCACCCCCCCATTCACTCTTATTTGTAGTCCTTCTAAGTCTCCTCCATTTTGCAGTTTAAAATTATGTTACGATAGGTGTCGAGTTTTTAGGAAATCTCCCTCCTGAGAATTTGCAAACTTTGGCAGGTCTGTGTATCCTGCATGGAGCTAGAGGGCTGAAATTTTCAAAATTTATTTTTATGGTGACTAGAAAAAACATTTTTTTTTTCATTAAAGTTCCCCCGTAATAGCTTTATAGTGGCTGGTTCGATTTGTAATGCTGAATTTATCGCTTATTCTGTGTCTGTCTGTTTTTTTTAAAATTCAGATATTTTTCTTTAATGATCACTCCCCCCCAAAAAAGGCAGAAAAGTAACTTATTCATTGATCACCCTCAACATGGTATGCCGCCAAAAGACATTGATCTCATGATGGTTTCTATTCAGTGACTAACCAGGTCTGTTTGGCTTTCTTTTCAGTTGTATTTAAAAATGCAATGAATATAGTTTATCCTGCTTATTTGAATCTCATTGGTCGTCTCACAACATTCAACCAAAAAACTTATGTACAATGTTGTCAATTGTCTTGAAATTCAAATCTAACATGAATTTGAAAAAGTACGTGCGTGGGTATGTTCATCTTTTCCTCCCAAATGGGGCATTGTAGTCAGCAATGTTTAATTAAGGTACCTCTAAAATGCTCCAGCACGAAGAATGCAGACAAAAAAATCTAGGTCATCTGCATCTGATTAATAAAATTGTGGGGTCTGCGTTCACAGTCACTCCAGTAACGATGATCCAATTTCTGTCATATTTGAGAAAGTTTGTGTATATATAAATCATCTTCTCTTAAACAGTACATTGTTGCCAAAAATATTGAATTGAAGTACCCTTAAAAATGTACTAACTTTAAGAATGTAAAAAAAGAGATCTTGGTGATTTGCAACTGAATGATAATAATGTGGGGTCTGCGTTCATTCGCAAACTGATAACAATGATCTGATTACTATCTATATCTAATTGAAGAAGTTTGTCTGGTTTGTTCATTGTCTCCTAAATGCTGCATTGTAGCCAGAGGTGTTGAACTAAGGTGCACCTGAAATGAATCAACTTGAAGAATACGAAAAAAATCAAGATGCTACTGAATTTTAACAATGATAGTTCTGTATCAGCAATTATCCAATTATAATCATTTGATTTCTATTACGTGATGTGTGTGTAAGACCCTAAGGGTAGTACTTTGAAGAAGACGAAGCCCTCGTTGCTCAAGGTAGACTCTTTCTTTCTTTTTGTTGTTTATATCCAATGGTTGAATACTTTCTGGACAGTAGTCCTCAAGTTTCACCAAGAACTATCTGGAAAAAAAAATCTCAATACAAACATAATTTTTCAACTTGACAGATTTAGGCATCAAAGCATATATCTCTTCTTGTTCCTTTTTTCTGATTTTAGTAAAGTCCCAGTGTTGAGAACTTTTAGGGAAGAATGTGTAATGTTATTTTATCTCAGACATCTTGACGATAAGTCTTTTAATTTCTCTCTTATTTATCATAACAAAATCCGCACTTTGTTTAATGTCTCAACACTTGAGTTCTCTTTGTATGGTTCTTTAGTATTAGTTTTTGAATAGTTTATAGGATGTTTGGTAATCCTTGGCTTGACCCACATAAACTTATGTCGGTGTTTACCAGCATTCTAAGGCTCCAAAAGTCATACAAAAGCTCCGAAAAGTATTAGTTTTTTCTCTGAATTTTTGAGATGAGGTATTATTATTATTTCTATTATTGTTCGGACTATCCTCATCTTGGTTGCTTTCCATACAATGTTTCGGCCGTTGTACTCTACGGCCTTCATCAGGTATCATCTGGTAGGTGTGGGGGAAGTAACAAACCAAACCCTTTATTTAACTGACAGTGGTATATAGGATAGGTATATAGGTATATATGGGATTGAACCTAGAACCATTAGATTGCTTGCAGTAATTCTGTCTGATTCTCTAACCACTACATTATGTGTCCATGGTTCTAGGTTCAATCCCAGTGTGAGATAACAATAATTCAAAAATACTACTACTGCTAAGAGGGGAGTGCAGTCTATATACCCCCATCGGTTAAATAAAGGGTTCGGTTCGTTACTTCCCTCACACCTACCAAATGATACCTGATGAAGGCCGTAGAGTACAACGGCTGAAACGTTGTATGGAAAACAACCAAGATGAGGATAGTCCGAACAATAATAGAGATTATAAGTTTTTTTTATTAAAAGGTATGATTAAACAACATATTCATCAGAAGTTGATATGATAATGAATTTAAAAGCATGTCTCAAGTTCTTCATCAGATTGTACACCATGACTTAGTCAAGGTACAACAGGACCAATAGATCAGATTTTAATCTTATTGTTGCGATAATTTCTGAAGTATGTGTTGTTTAATTATACTTTTTAATAAAACATACTTTTTGAAGCCTGTGTACGACTTATGGAGCCTTTGCATGTAAACACCACTTTAGACTTATGTACATCAAACCAAAGATTATTGTATGTTTTAACGCATTATTAGCTTTGTATATTATCACTTTCAGTGTAGTATTGAACCACTGAACTTCAACACTTGATGGACACATTGATTTGTGATGTCTCTTCCTATCATTGTGACCATGTATGAGTGCATTGAATTAGAATTGCCTGGTATCATTAACATTTTTGAATATCATGCGTTACCCCTGCGAGCTAACTTTGGAAGCCAAGGAGCAGCGGCTCACACTTTGTAGCTTTTAAAAGAAAGAAACCAAAGATTTGGTTTGAAGGCTTCCAGATTGGACAGAGGCCACGTCTACATGGATTTGGCACAACTGCACTGTGGAAACCAGCAAAGCCTGAAAGTATTACGAGGTACTGCTTGGTTGCCTGAGGTTAGCGGTCATGATACTTCAGCTCCGAAACCATACCTGACCCCTGGGTCATGGAAGGGTTTGGTTGGAAGCACAGCTGCTGTTTTTGCAGTTGTTGTATGAATTCATTAGATGAACTTGAAAAAATTTTTTTTTCTTTATAAAAATAGGGGATTGTATTGTACATATATATGAAATGATCCTTTGGGAATAGTTACAATTTCTCCGTGTTCTGCAAGGTTCTCAGCTGTGATACATTGACAAAACAGAAAACAATATGAAAATTCACTACATGCACACCCCTCCGCAATCCATGGACCTGCTTAGAATCACTTAGAGACTGTCACTAAAAAAAAATAAAAAGTCTGACTGGTTGAAAAAAAAACAAGCATGAACGCTGCCAGACATGAACTGAGGGAACAATTTGAAGTACACTTACATGGTAAATTGAGCCCCCAACAAAAAGGTATTTTGTTGAGGAATTTTCCAAAAACAAAAACCCTGTTTTTTCCTGACATAAGGAATAAAGGTTTGAATTTACAACATGGGAACAGTTTTAATATTTAGACATTTTTTTCCCTCTCGGTGAGAAGGCCTGATCTGTTGAGGCAGAGATACTAAGGCTCCCCACCACCCCTCCTGGTGGATGCACGTGTGTGTGTGTGTGTGTGTGTATGATGTATATATAATTTTCTCTTAACTTTCCAATTGTCATTTTCATCGACATATATATAAGTTAGTGCATTTATCAATGTTAGGCTTCTCTTTATACGTAGTGGATAAAGATAAATGGAAATATGTGTACGTGTGCATATGCATAGATAGGTATATTTATATGTATATGTAATAGTTATTTTTGCGACATCAGTCGATTATTAGCCCGATCGTTTCTTCAGTACTATAGGCATAACATTATAATCTTTTAACAAGATCTGATGACAATACCAAGATTTGAATTTGCTGAATAAACAGTCATCCTATATTCACTTGTCATGCCCATGAAAATCCCAGCGTTAAACTGAGAGATATAGAAATATGCAGATGAAAACAGTTATTTCGAAAGTATCAAATTTAAAACTTCCACAAAAATGGATGCAAAATAAGACAGGTCTGGTTAGTCACTTCGTAGAAACCATCATGTGACCCATGTCTATTGGCAGCATGCTGTGTTGGGGGTGAGCAATTGGGAAAGGAGGTGATCAATCAATAAATAAGTTACTTCTCTTGCTTCTTGTCGAGTGGTGATCACTAGAAGAGTCAGAATTTTCAAAAATCGAGTGTGACACAAAAGGGACTAATTAGGCATAAACTTACATTGTAATTTGAATCCCCCCAGTAGAAACCTATTTTGGAGGGGAATTAAAAAAAAAGATGTTTCATCTGGACATAAGAAGGAGTAAGTGCTAAAATTTTCTACCCACTAGCTATATTAGTGCAGCCTGTACGCACAATACATATATAGGTAGATCAGCTTAAAAACTAGAGAAACCTATTTTGACATTTTCCGTTGATAGTTCCAAATAAAACATTTATTATTTTGAAGAGTATGAAATTTGATACTTCCTCGAAAATAAATGTAAAATAAAGAAAACCAGACATGAATATATAGATAAATCTTTTAATTTAAATTTTTTTTGGTAACATATAATTAATTTTATCTGACTTTTTTTAATGCATTTTTCATCAGTAATAGATAGGTTAGGTTATGGACAGAGTAACAAAGAAACAAACACAAGAATAAATGTTGTTGAGAATTAATCATTATCTAGAGGCTTTCGGTGGTTCCGGTTAGTTTTGAAATGGGCCAGTGTCGAGTTATTCCAGATAGTCATCCAAGAAGAAATTGAGGAATTAAAATAAAATGAAATAAAAAAAAAAAAAAAAAAAAAAAAAGGGGGAGAAAAAGAGAGGCCCACGAATTGGAGTTCGTTGCAGAGTTCTTGCTTCTGGAACCATTTGGTAAAATAGTTAGTCAAGCCAGTTTGCTTCTTATTTCAAAACCCTATTTTTTCTGACAATAAGATTTTGGCATACGTACCCATTGCTAAGCTAGTGGGTATTTGAGTCCTAAGATATTTGTCATACGAAGCTCTCTGTCTGCTGACCCTTTCTCGAGGTTTTATTTACCTCCTCCAATGAAGTTGGAGAGCTATATGTATCACTTCATGTCTCTCTTTCCATCTTCCCATCTGTTTGCCTTTTTTTTTTTTTTTTTTTTTTTCATATGAATTTTTTTTGAATTCGGAAGTCTAGTGTTGCCAATTTAGATGTTTTTTTTTAGGGATTTTTAAAAAATTTAATTGGAGTCCGGTGTCGTCAATTTAGATGTTATTTTAAAGATTTCTCGAAGTTGCGCGTCCACTGTTACCAGGTTAAGTTGGATGCTTGTTTTATAAATATTTGAATTCGGGATTTTAAAAAATTGATAAAACAAAATTAGCAGCTAAATTGTCAGCACTACCCCCTCAAATCCCCTGTTGATAATTTTTTTCTATTTGTCAATGAAACTTTTGTGTCCAATTCATACAAAGTTCTGTTTGTTTCACCCTCTCATAGAATCTGGCAAATATATTAACTAGTTAAGAAATACAAAAGTTGTACTTTACATCACCATATATTTGTATTATATATATATATATATATATATATATATATATATATATATATATATATATATATTATTGTGTCATCCACAGACAGCTATTTCGTTGTATTACAACTCTTCAGGGTGGCTATAGACTATCCATTTTCCCATCCAGTACCACAAGGCAGGATTGAAATCTTTGCTTCAGACCCGAAGGCCGGTATCCTACCTCTGCTCCATGGAACTGGATGGTCAGTAAGGTTGAATATAAGCAATATATTTATTTAGCTTATATCCCCCATCCACCAGAGTGCTCTGTTCCTATGGAAGAGCATTACATAAGTTTACAATGAATGAGTTACTTCACTTCAAGAATGCTCAACCCTGAATTGGGGAGCGTTATATATATATATATATATATATATATATATATATAATATATATATATATAGTCTGTGTAGTGTTGAATAACCGTTATCTGCACTGAAATTGAATTGGCTAAGAGTTCAAATTTTGGTTGAGGCTGTGTTCACTGTATACAACTGCCTTTGAAAAATACAAGTGGCTTTTAGAGGTTATTTTTGATCAAGATAGATCGGAAGATTTTGTGAATATTGTGAGAAGAGAAAGAAAAATGAGAACGGCAAAAAAATTTTTTAAAATCATTGGAACGTTGTCTTGCCTTTCGAGCTTAGATCACGTTAACTGTCCAGTGTCCCGATCTTGTGGTCTGCTCAGTTCAATCTAAAAAGTCCACATCGTTGAGTTAATGGCATCTTCAACGTAAGCTGGAAAAGTAGGAAGATCTGTGATAGTAATGTAGAAGATATGGATGAACGACCAATATATTTCCCATAAAAGTCGGGTGGTGAAGTTTTATTGCCTACTCGACTTTGACATACCTGACTAAACTTAGAATGTCATCGACAGAAAATAGGAAATATATCAAGAGACTCGAGGATTGAGGCTGTATCTGCGAGGATCTGGCTCTTCTACTCTGGGATGAAGAACTAACAAATCCTGGTGGTATTGTGAGGTACTGCTGGAGTGCCTTGAGTTGGTGGTAATGATGGTTTTGCCCTGAAACATCATTTGATGATTGTTTCATTGCAGGCTCTGCTGCTGTTTTTGCAGCAGAACTTGAATGGTTCCATTATATGAACATAAAATAAATAAATGTTGTCATCAAAATGGCTCAATTATCTTTTATTTCGTCTCTAATATTTTGCTGAGCTTTGACTAGGAGTTTCCTCAGGGTTTATGAGAAACATTAGAAAAAAAGAAATAAAAGGTAATTGAGCCATTTTGAAGTCAATATTTATTTATGAAAATAGGGGATTGTATTGTTCACAGATATGTTCTAAGAATAGTTACAATTTCCCTGTGTTTTGCAAGTTCAACAATATTTTGTCATGATTCGTTGTCAGCACAAAAAAAAAAGAAAATTCACTTAAAAAAAACCCTGTCTAGTCTGGTTAATCATTCAGTAGAAACCATCATGTGACCAATGTCTTCTGGCAGCATGCTGTGTTGGGGGGATCGATGAAACAGTTGTGATCAAGGAATAATTCACTTCTTTTGCCTATTGTTGGGCGGTGATCACCAAGCAGTCCAAATTTTTAAAAAAATGAGCACGAATGCTGCTAGATACAAACTATGGAACCAATTTATCATATACTTATATTGTAAATCAAAACCCACTAAAAACTTGTTTTTGGGGGAGGGGATTTTCAAAAGACAAAAGAACTGATTTCTTTTTAGATGTGATAAGTGTAAATTTTTAGGTCTGTATCTCCTCTGGTACATCCTGTACATGTGACATCTAGATAGCCAACCTGACCAACTTAGAAACTGCAGAAATCTATGTTGATAGCTTGATGATTTTTCTTTCACCTAAAAGTACAAGGGAAGTAATTTTGATCTGACGTTATTCCTCTTTACGTAAGACTTGAATTCGTTAATTTGAATTCAAGAGTTAATGATGTTCTTGGCAATGTTGACAATGTATAATAATAAGAAAATTCCTTTTAAAAATAAAAGAAATGCTGAATTTTCTCCCTTCTCCTTGATTTAATTTATTTGTCTGTCTCTTCTTGCAGATCATGGATACAAGTGTTCAGCGACGGATTATTCATCAAGACAGCGAAGAACAAGATTTAGAGACGGAAGATTCAGATGATGAACATGCTATATTGCAAGACCCAGGAGAATTCCGTTACAGCAAAAGAGTTAGTGTCCCAGCCATTCCAGGATTATTAATAATTCTTGGCCTTGTTGGAGAATTGTAAGTACATTCAGAAATAATTATCTTCTCAGTCTGGATGCAACCTATTAAGTCTTCTTCTACAGGGTGTTCCAAAAGTAACCATCTATTTTGAGAAATAATAGGAATTAGAAGAAAAATAACTTCAAGACAAGAATATATATATGTACTAGTATACCTGTGTTTTATTAATCATAGAAGATTAATCATAAATTTTATTCTTTAACAAATAAAAGAAAGAAACAATTTTAGGCAGTCTTGCCTATCCCATTTCCACCTTCCACATTGGGTGGTTTGGGGGTTGCCATGCTGTTGGATGGAGGTGACGCTTTGCAGCAATGACCGTCTTGAGAGAGGATAGAAGTGGATGCAGGATATTTGGAAATTCAAGGCTGTGAAAATGTGATACTCCTTTTTTTCTTGTGACAGACCGACCAAACAATCAATGTATACTGCGTATTATGTTCAGATATATGTACTAAGACAAAATGCATATCTTTTTAAATGAAAAAATTAGGAGTTTAAAAGTCATCTCAAGGGTTTCAAACAATTTCAATGTAAACATGCATTTTATATAAAATTATACATAGGCACAATTATACGAATATAACTGACACCCTGTATATTCATGTCTCAACTCTTAAATTCATAAAAGTAAATGAGTCTTATTATCAAGGGAAATAACTCCCTATTAAAATTATCCCTTTCTAATGATTTTGTGATTTTTAAAAAAAATTGCATTCAGTTCAATGAAACTTCTATAATTTTGAATTCTATTCATTGAAGATTTCAACTGTGTGGGGAAAAAAAAAAAAAATGGCTTAAAAGCAGTCCGTAGATTTAAGAGTTTTTTTCCATTCCTATTATTTCTCAAAATAGATGGTTACTTTTGAGGCACCCTGTATTAGCTTTTTTCTATAGTTAACATCTTATTTTAAGCTTGCTATCAAAACCAGTCAGAGTTGTTTTTTTAGATTTACTGAGATGTCGATTTTCGAAGTAAATATATTTTACCACTGCTAACAAAGTTGGAAGAGGTGTGCATATTCATTCATGTTTATTTGTCTGTCCATCTACACAATATCTTCAAAAGTTCTCCTTGAATTTCACGTTTGACATTTTGTGGAAGGATGGATCTTACGCTGAGGGAGAATTCATTATATTTTGGTGTGGATCCAAGAATTATTTTTTCCATTGAGATAATTTTTCATATTATCAAGACAATAATTCAAAATATGGAAAATCAAAACTTAGTTACTTCCCCTGTATCGTAGCTATATATGAACTGATTTTCATCCAGTTTTTAGTTTATGTATGACATTAGCAAGGTTATGCAGATAATGTTTTCAAACACCTGTTATCAAAATTTGCCGATCTCAAACACTTTATATAAAATGAATTGAAAATTCATAATTTCATATCAATTTTTCATAATGAATTGAATAACATAACAATAAATTTATAAGTTATAATGTACATTGTTTCAACATTTACTTCGCTTAATGTTATCAGCTGATTATTGTTATCATTAAGACTATATCTCAATATAGATCCTTCTGTATCAGTGAATATTCAGATCTAATAACTTCGAAAAAATTATTCTTTATTCTAATTTTTTTTTTTAATGATGGTTTTCTGGAAAATATGAAGGTTTATTCTTGTGTTTATTCAAGTGAATTATTGAAAACAACTTTGTTTTGTTTTTTTTTCTGATGAAATTTCTTTTTCTTTTCTCTACTCAATATCCTATAATTTTTTTTTTGTTTTGTTTCCTTTGTCTCTGTTATTCTTTGTTTTCATGCTTTGGCGATCTTGGAAATATTTGTATCTTGAGTTGAGTTCATGCGAGGAAGAATTAAGAGCAAGGAATAGATCTTCATGTGACATTAACAACCTGGGCTCGAAGGTTCTCTTTTTATAGAGAACTTTAGGATTGCTATGCTATTAATGTTTCACCTCAGTCAATGAAGTTCGAGAGGTATATGTATATTTGGTTGTGTGTTTTCTTCTGTCTGTCGGTCCACATAATATCATCGCAAAGAGTTTTTGATGAATTTCAATGAAGTTTTGTAGAAGAGTGGGCAATCGGCTCGGTAGAAGTGATTAAATTTTGGGGTTGATCCAGGAATATTTATGATTTAGAGACATTTTTCCATTGAAAAAAAAATTCAATATGTCTCTGTATATGCTCATGTCTGTCCACACAATATCTCCGATAATTCTCAATGAATTTCAATTAAATTTTATCAAGGCTAGGCAATATGAATAGATAAAATTTTTGGATTGGATTCATATACAATTATCTCCCCTGACTATGTCGTTCACAGAGGTATGTTCTCTGTGGGTACTTCCTAGTGTTCAAATATAATCTTCCAGCTAGTGATATTATCAGCATTCACAGTGCCTGGAGGTAAAGATAGCATCCGGTGACAATTGCACTATACCTTAGCAGAGGTCACTGTTATTAATTAACAGGAGTTATAGGCCAGAAGAAATTTTGTGACCCTACCCAACTGCATCTAGAGGTGACTACCCCCTTTTGCCCCGCCTTTGCTTTCAGCAAAGGTTATCAAAAGGAATATTGATAAATGTTTTCTGAAGTTCAGAGATCAAATATTGTTGTTATTTCATTAATTCTAGCATCCTGATCTTTATTTCAATTATTATGTTTTGGCTGACCTTCGTAATATTGTCTGAAGTATAAAAATTTAATCATCATCATCATCACCATCGGTCTTTTAACGTCCGTCGTTGGACATAGACCTTCCCCAAGATCCGCCACATATCTCTATCATGGGTGTCGCGGAGCCAGTATTTTCTGAATTTGTCTAGTTCATCTCTCCATCTTGTATTCTGTTGGCCTCAGTTCCACATGTGATCTCTAGGGATCCATGTTACGAGTCGTGATGTCCATCGGTTGTCTTCCATTCGTGCAACATGGCCTGCCCATTGCCATTTGAGTTTTTTAATAGTTTCTATGATGTCACAGACACCCGATTTCTTCCTTATATACTGTGCTGTCTTGTGATCTCTTCATGTAAGGTTGAGCATGATTCTCTCATGCGTACGTTGCATCCTTCTCAGTTTGTAGGTCAGTCTCTTGGTTAGGTTAAGGAAATCAAGCAAAGAATCACTTTGAGATGGCAAGCCTTTGGCAGAGCAAGCTCAACCTTCAAAAGCAAGACGATCCCAGTGATCCTAAAAAGAGTATACAACCAATGCATTCTCCCAATAGTCACTTATAGAGCTGAAACATAGAATTTGATACTCCCTCAAAAATGAATATGAAATCTGAATAAACAGATGTATAAATATACCGATGAATATTTTGATTTTTTAATTTTATGTTAAATTTCACTCAACTTTTTTTTTTTGTGATTCTCATGAGTAATATGTAGCAAAAATTACAGACAGAGATACAGAAAGAGTCACTCTATTCATTATCTAACTACAATTGAAGAAATCTGTGTGCGTGTATGCATCACAATTATCCGCCAACTGGCCATTGTACAAAGCTGACATTCACCATACGTATTAATCAGTGCACAAGGTAAATAGAATATTGAAGGTTATAGATCTTCCTTTTATTTTTTATAAATGATCACCCTTGATTTCTTCTCTTTAGACTTACCTAAATTGCTAACTCTGACGAAAAGAAACCAAAATGTTTAGAAACCGTGGTTTCGTATGACGGACAGAATCCTTTTACATGACAGTTATAGCAGATTGTCACACACACCATAAAGTCAGCACTTCTGGACATGCACTTTTGGAATGGGCCCTGCCCTAGTACAGATATATTTTGATTTTATTTTAACCCTGCTTGTCAGTCTGCCAATTTGATTATGATATGATTAAACGATGCGGATAAAATTGATCTGAGTTGGTGAATTTGGAATGTACTTAATTGTCCTTTAATCTGGTTTTAATTGGTTTTATGCGTCTTTGTTGTCAAACTCCATTCCATGTCTGGAGTTGATTTTTTAAGGTTTCATTCTTTGTCCACTGAAATGTTAAACAACTGTAGCCATCAAAGGTGGCGAAAGGTTCTGTCCTTTTGCATATGTGCTTGAGTCAGGACATACTGTTTTGTCTATAGACTTGAAAATTGGCATCTGTATTCTGCTAAAATCCCTCTAAAAATGTTTCATGTTTATTATTGGGAAAAAAAAAAAAGAAGCTTTTTGAAAATTTTTTGGAGTCTCATTTTGACAGGTTTATTGATAATATCTATATATTTTCCAGTAGAAAATGCTAATGGTGATATGAACAGAATTTATCCTAACCATATTTATTCTTTGAATTCTTGACAGGTTTTGTCACCTCTGTTAGCAAATGGGCTTAGGCTGTATTAGAATAGCATTCAGCCCTAAACATCAGGCTTACAGTTTGATAGATTCTCTCCCTTGCTGTTTTAGACGTAAGGGTTAGAGAATCAGACAGAATTACTGCAAGTAATCTAATGGTTCTAGGTTCAATCCCAGTATGAGACAGTAATAATTTGAAAATACTACTACTGCTAAGAGGGGAGTGCGGTCTATCTACCCCCGTCGGTTAAATAAAGGGTTCAGTTCGTTACTTCCCCCACACTTACAAGATGATACCTGATGAAGGCTGCAGAGTACAATGGCCAAAACGTTGTATGAAAAACAACCAAGATGAGGATAGTCCGAATAATAATAGAAATAATAATAATACCTCTTCTCAAAAATTCAGAGAAACATGAAAAAGGAGGGGTTGGAGGAGTGTCTCGGCCTCTCAGTGAGGGTCATTACCATTAGATATGCTCAAGTATATTAGTCTTATTTCTGTTTAATAACTGTATTAAACTTTGTATGTTACTCAGTTTTAGACAAAAATAAAACTGAAGAAAGACTTGCTTTAGCCGATATTTGTTATTCAGTGGTTTGGTATTTCTTTTTCTTTCTTTTTTTTTTTCTTTTTAAGTATTTTTGAATAAATTTCTGTTCTGTTGTGGATGTCATGGGCTCTTCAAATACCTTTATCACAGGTTGTCAGCCAGTAAAATGTATTTAAACAAATTCATTTGCTTTTAACACTGGAATCTTTCGCAGAGTCGTTTGTTTAAACTTACGAGTGGACACTTATGAATCTTAATGGGGTTCATACTGCTGTTATCATGTTTTTAGTAGAAGCTGACAAAAACATATCTATTGAACTTTTGAAATATTTTAGAATGAAAGGTAAATTTTTTGGTCACTATAGAATTTTGAATATTCTCGTCTGACTTAATAGATACTAGTCTAGGGCTTGTTATCATAAGTGTTCAACAACAGGCTTAGCTGATGGCTGCCTCTGATACTATAAGTGTGGCAGTCACCGTTGTTGGGGTGTGGAGAGAAAATAAATTTAGGTAGTTTAATTAGGTTAAGAAGAGAGAGAGAGGGGGGAGAAAAGAAATTTAGGTGTTTTGATAGGGTAGGAAGGGAGAGGGAAAAAAAGAGGTTTTATTGGTGTAGAAAAGAAGGTTAAGTGGTTTAATAAAAGGGTAAGAAAGAAAGAAGAGAGGCTGATGGCTGCTACTTATGTGTATGATAGATATGGGTCTTATATATATTGTAATATAACTAAGCTTAGTCTGGCACTTGACTACAAAGTGAAGCACCCAGGGAAGTCCAAACACATTGCACAAGACTAGGGGTCAGCAATTTCTTTTTGTAATGGCTCACTTTTGATTTTTCCAGAGATTTTCCATTGAGGCCTGTAAATTCCAAATATATACTCTGCAAACAAAAATTGATGTAGAAATATGTTTTAAGTGTTGATATTCATTCATTTATATACAGTGAATGAATACTAAAGATTTTATCAAAATCCATGGATCAGTCAATTTCTGAATTTTTGAATCTTGGTATATTAGATGTTGAGATATATCAAAAGTCTGTGGACATGCCTATTAGTTAACGAATTATGCAATGCTTATGTAAGCAAAAATTGAACCAATTGTGACTCAAAAGACTATCCAGAAGCCATCAACTGCTCAATGGTCTACAGAAACATCAAATCCCCAAAATCTGGGATCCACAGAGAATATCTTAATGGCCCACTTGTGGGCTTCCCAATTACTTGGCAAATCATCAGCAATACGAGTTTGCTAACCACTGCTTCATGCTGAAGCACACTTTTGACATTGTGCTCAAAGTTTGTCCAGAAAAAGAGCAATTATTTTGTATGTCTTGAGAACCATTTATGCTCCCTTCATGTAACTACGTAACCAATCAGAAGAAACATTACTTTGCATGCATGTACAGACACTCTCCCATGGGGTTACTCAACTTGCAAAACATTACATCACCCACCTCTGCCAGCCCCCATCACAACAGTACAGATTTGGCTGCCTGTGACTTCTGGCTTCTCCCCAAGTTAAAATCAATGCAGAAAGGGAGTCTTCAGACCATGGACAAGATTAAAGAGAATATGATGAGGCAGCTGATGGCGATTCTGAAAGTGGATTTTGCAGACTTTTTTGAAAAGCGGAAAGGATGCTAGGATTTTAAGTGTGTAATATTCTAGGGGGAGTACTTTGAAGGAAGCTAAGGTGCTTTTGCCTTTGGTAGGCTATTTTCTAATGTTAAGTGGCCGAATACACTCTGGACCGATCTAGAATAGGGTGAATTCAAAAAGCATCTGATATATTTCAAAAGTTCTATTTATCATAATTGTACATCTTCAGAACTGACTGAATTGAACCAAAGATTTCTGAATTTTGTTCAGATCATTTCAATATTCAATCATGTTTCAACATTTTTTTGTTTTTGTATTTTTTAATCTTCGGTCCAAATTCTGTCAATTTTGAAGCTGTTTAAGGATGTTAAAATCAACTTTTTGGAATGTATTGGATATTTGTTGCACTCACTGTATATCTCTCTATCGTACAGTAAGCACAAATTACATGAAGTCAACTATAGAAAAATTCAAGAATTTATTACAATCTGTTGAGCTCTTAGTCAACACTCAAAATTTGATAGAAATTGTGTATTTGAAATATGAAAGGAGATATATTTTGAGCTGCCTTTTTTAAAGATGAATTCTTGTCTCCCCAACTCCTGGATATGTAGCAACTCTGCCTTGATATTCACTTATAAGGGTTAAGGCAGGGGTGTCCAACCTTTTTTTGTAAAGCAGACTGATTTAGTAGTATTATTGATTTTGACTAGCTTTTTTGTTTTATCCCAACTCTCATGTTGAATCGGAGTGTAATTCCATTGCAACAATTAAACCGCGATTAGTGTGGAATATTGGATGTGAGGTGTTAGGTTTAAGGTGTAAAATCCTCTTCAGTCTAACTATAAAGTCCCCTCGACTGAATGTTTAAAAGCAGCTAGGCATATACTGGACTCCCTCTGGCTAGAGGGTGTGAGTTCGATTCTCACCGTGGGTTGACTCTTTATTTTCCAATTGTGCTATTTAATCGTTACTGTAATTAGTGTCTGATTTAAAGTTGTGATAAAATGCAACTGAAAGTTAGGATGGAGGGAAAAATCTAATCAAAATTAATAATGTTGCAATACTTTATCCAAGAATGAATTTGAAGAGAATTAAAAATATTGTTGGTTTAATATTGACAATATTTTTGCAGACCAGCTGTTTTGGAGAGATAATCACGCCTGGAATATTGGTGATATATCAACTATAAGTCACTTATAAGTGGATAATATACTTGATTTCTTTTCCAGAAGTGTTTATCTAATGAATTCGATATCCTGATCCAAGGGAATAAATTTGTTTTTATCATACAAAGAGATATCGTCTAATCGTTTCGTTCCCTTGCGGCTGTGTGGTTGGAGACCATTGGGTTAAAGCATTGATTTTTTTCAAGATACACAGCAGAATATCGAATTTCTGATGGAAATGAATTCTGACTTTTTGCTTATTGGTGTTCATCAAATGGTTGCTTCAATTCCATCATTTTGTTAACTAGGTCAGAACCTTTCAACCATTAATCTTGAAGATTGGGAGAAAAGGCAAGTGTTGTCAGGAATTTCTGAATTATTTCTTACTCTCTTCAACATTTTATCTATGCCTTTTTTCTCTTCTCCTTAGCCTCCCTCATTATTTCTCTTTCCCTTTCTCCCCTTCCTCATTATTTCTAATTCCCTCCCTCATTATTCAGCTGTGCCTCCCTTCTCCTCCGTTATTTGGCTGTGCCTCCCTTCTCCTCCGTTATTTGGCTGTGCCTCCCTTCCCCCCGGTTATTTGGCTGTGCCTCCCTTCCCCCCGGTTATTTGGCTGTGCCTCCCTTCTCCCCAGTTATTTGGCTGTGCCTCCCTTCTCTGTCATTTGGCTGTGCTTCCCTTCTCCCCCATTATTTGTCTATCTTTCCCTTCTCCCCCATTATTTGTCTATCTTTCCCTTCTCCCCCATTATTTGTCTATCTTTCCCTTCTCCCCCATTATTTGTCTATCTTTCCCTTCTCCCCCATTATTTGTCTATCTTTCCCTTCTCCCCCATTATTTGTCTATCTTTCCCTTCTCCCCCATTATTTGTCTATCTTTCCCTTCTCCCCCATTATTTGTCTATCTTTCCCTTCTCCCCCATTATTTGTCTATCTTTCCCCTCTCCCCCATTATTTGTCTATCTTTCCCCTCTCCCCCATTATTTGTCTATCTTTCCCCTCTCCCCCATTATTTGTCTATCTTTCCCCTCTCCCCCATTATTTGTCTATCTTTCCCCTCTCCCCCATTATTTGTCTATCTTTCCCCTCTCCCCCATTATTTGTCTATCTTTCCCCTCTCCCCCATTATTTGTCTATCTTTCCCCTCTCCCCCATTATTTGTCTATCTTTCCCCTCTCCCCCATTATTTGTCTATCTTTCCCCTCTCCCCCATATTATTTATCTTGCCCTCCCTCCTTCCCTCTCATTATTTGTCTTTTCCTCATTCTTTCTCTTTGTCTCCCTCTCACTCATTCTTTCTCGTTCCCCTTTCTTTTCTCCCCTTTTTTTTCACCCATCTCCTTTTAGTATTTAGTACTTATAAAACCAGCCTTTGAGCTCAATGTTAGGTCATGTCCTATTTATAGAATTCACATGATGATTTTTTGCAAATAAATAAGTAAATAGTCGGAACTACTCTACAATCACCTTTCAATATACCTGTAATTATCTTTCTTGAGATTATTGAGGTAAGCAGAAATGCTGACCCCACACTATTATCATTATGTTGCAAATTGGACTGGAAATTGCTTTATTCTACAGATTAAATCATATTTATGGTATTGTGCTAATAAAAATCTCACTCCAATGTGCCGTTTTTTTTACTTTGTTTGCAGTTGCAAACATACAAGTTAACATACAAACCTACAGAATTAGATCATAATATAGATTGTAAATAATGGAAGTAGTCCAGATTGTTTATTTCAAAAGGATAGAATGGTGTGTCTTATGTACTTTTAAATTTATTATTTCCTGTTCGTAAGAGATTTAAAGATGTCAATAGTATTAGTTATGGCATCTTAGAAAGCTGAGGCCTGGTTGGAAAATAATTGCTGTCTGTGTGAGTGTGTGTTTGTATGAGAGAGAGAGAGAGAGAGAGAGAGAGAGAGAGAGAGAGAGAGAGTGTTTGTGTGATAGAGAGTGTGTTTGTGTGATAGAGAGAGAGTGTGTTTGTGTGATAGAGAGAGAGTGTGTTTGTGTGATAGAGAGAGAGTGTGTTTGTGTGATAGAGAGAGAGAGTGTGTTTGTGTGAGAGAGAGTTTGTGTTTGTGTGAGAGAGAGAGTGTGTTTGTGTGAGAGAGTTTGTGTTTGTGTGAGAGTGTGTGTGTGTGTTTGTGTTTGAAAGAGAGTGTGTGAGTGTATGTTTGTGTTTGAGAGAGGGTGAGTGTATGTTTGTGTTTGAGAGACGGTGAGTGTATGTTTGTGTTTGAGAGACGGTGAGTGTATGTTTGTGTTTGAGAGAGGGTGAGTGTATGTTTGTGTTTGAGAGAGGGTGAGTGTATGTTTGTGTTTGAGAGAGGGTGAGTGTATGTTTGTGTTTGAGAGAGTGTGTGTGTGTTTGTGTGAGAGAGAGTGTGTGCGTGAGAGAGAGGATGAACATCTTGCTGGATTGATATATAATTGATTTATTAGGGTTATCGAAAGTGAATCAAATGAACAGTACAATATCTGATGTTGTGATTGTCCACAATGCACTTCAAAGAGTTGATCAGTCAGTCTTCATGATGGACTTCATTGTCAGGTTACATGTGCACCTTCTCCGCCATTCTTCTTCCTGTACCTGACAGCCATGCTCCACAAACTATCAACAACAAACAACCCGGGAGAGCAGATTGGTATCGCTTCAGTGGCAAGACTTTTCAACCTGTCCAGACTTTCTTTATAGAGACTGACCAACATCACTCGGATCACTAAACTGCAGTATGCGGACGACGATGCTTTATCTACTCGTATACCTGGGGTGATGCAACAGTCGGTTAACGACTTGAAGAATACATGTGATCTGATCACCAACATCTAGGAAAACAAAAGTGATCACACAACCTGTTTCAGCAACAACCCTTCAGAAAATTCAACATCATTTCAATGCCTTTCTGGAACAGACGGATCATTTTTCTCTGTTTGAAGTCATTTCTTGACTCATTGCAACTCCAAAGAGGATCTGTAGAACTGGATCCATGCTATCATTGTTGCTTACGGAAGACTATCCCTCTGCATCTTGAGGAGCAAAAATGAAAAAACCCTAAAACTCATGGTGTGTCTAGCTGTCATTGTTTTAACCTCAGTTTACTGATGTGAAATGTGGACCCTGTATCATCAGAAAGAAACTGGAGCGCTCTCACTAGCTGGAGCTTTGATCATGAACAATAAATGGGAGGATTGCATCACTAACCTTACAATCTTTGAGAAAGCTCTAGCCAATAGCATTGAAGCCATCAAACATTGGCTCTGATGGACGGGCCTTGTGCACCATATGAGTGACACCAGACTTCCCCGATAGATCCTCTTCAGCGTACTCAGCACCAGTAAAAGACCCATTAGCTGCCCTCGATGCTGTTTTAGAGACAAATGTTGAACCACAGAATACACCTGCGAGCTGAGATACAATTGGAGAATTGTTCTTTTCTCTAAAGATCCCTCGTACCTTGACATGAGTTTTGAAATCACAGTGTCTGTAGAATAAATGTGTAACAACAGAAAACACCTATAAGCTGAGGCAGAGTTAAAGAATGTAGTTTTACAGGGAAAATTGCTTAATTTTTCTGCTATGAGATCATTCCAGGGAAATCGACTGACTAAAGCAGTTAAAAAAAATTCCTGCTCCGAGATAAAAATGTCAAAGTTGCTGACATTTACAATTTTTTTTTTTCCTTCTTGTCTTATTTATATTTACGATTACTTAAGCTTTTTCTTTTTTCCTCTCACTGATAAAAATATTTTTTTATGTTTTACTTTTAATATACGAACGTGCAACGTAAACATGGGACAAGATTTCATCTTTCTTGACTCTTGAAAGATGTGTGGAGAAATCCTGGCTTTTTTTCTTTTGTGTGTGTGTGTGTATGTGGGGGGTAATTCATCAGTTTGTTTGAATCAAACTGTGTTGCCATCATGACTTAATGGATTATTTTCAGGTTGTTTCACTGTGTGTGCGTGTGTGTACATAGATAAATAGTGTATATCTCTGGGGGAAAAAAAAATTTGCATTCAAAGATAAAACAAGATGCTCTTCACGAATCCTATCTATTCCATCCCGCCCCTCTTTTTGTCCGCATCTTTGTACAGTATCATCCATAAATGAGTACAACCTCACCATTGTTTTTGTAGAAAGTTCATTTTCCTCTGGAGCAAACATAGCAAAAATTTATTATTTCTAATGGAATATAATACAATCAAAATATGTTGTCATCCAGAATGAGTACACCCTTATTTTTTGGCAACAGAACATCGATGCTGTTGAGTTTGGTCATAGATTATACCTGATGATATCTTGTTTCATTGCATAATGTTCTACTAGAAATGATAAAATCTTGGTAGGTCTGGCTCAGAAGAAAATATTAGTGATATATATATAATTGGTCGGGTTGTACTCATTCATCGGTAATACCGCATCTCAATGTACAGTTTTGTTTCTGAGTACTTTCTACCAATGTTGCCAATTTAGTACTCTTCGCCCTAAATTCAACATGTTTCTTGTTTTTGCAGTGCAGAAAAGCGCTAAATTAATGCAGATATTTTTAAACATCTTCACCAATTTTTGGCATGTTTTTGACCATTTTCTATCTTTTTGGCAATTTTTTTTTCTTTTCCAAATTCAGCACTCTGTAGTGATCAAACCATCCTGAAAATATTCTTTATTGGCAACATTGCTTTCTACTTTGTTTGCATTAAAATGATGTTGATTCCAGTATTTTTTGTATGTGTCTTTGCAGGTTGTTATGTTTCTTCAGTATAGGAGCTGTCGTCACGTTCCTTTTAGATTATTTAGGAGAAAAGAAAAGGTATTTTTCCTCTTTTTATTTGTCATTTTGTTTGTTTTTCTTTAATCAATAATCTAATTACTATTGAAATTCCTCTGTATGTGTGTATGCACTATGATTACTCGACAACTAGCTGGTATACAAAATTGCAGATGATAGATCTTTTACTTAAATTATTGATCTAAATTTAGGTATTAAATGTCTAAATTGGGAAACGATCTAGATTTATATAAAAAAATATCTAAATTGACAATAGATCTAGATTCAGGCATAAAAAATCTGAATTGGCAATAGGTCTAGATTTAGGTATAGAATATTTGAATCGGCTGACAGAAAATTATTTGACAAGCTTCTCAACATACCATAAATTTAGAACCCTTCCAAACATGCATCTTTGGAATGGGCATTGCCCTAGTTAAGTGAAAAAAAAAGAATTATCCTGTTTGCTGACTAGTAAATATATTTAACGCTGTAACTCCTGTGTCGGGATTTTCTCCTAAAAAGTTGATGTGAATAGAAAGTCCTCAATCCATGTTTAAAATGGTTTTAAATTTTCATACAAATCAACAAATATTGGCAACAGAGTATTTCATAAATGTAATATATACATAAATGTGTTAAAATATTCCAATAATTCAGATGAGTGTGAAATATCTTAAAAAATTGATTTACATATAAAGCCAACTCTACATTCTGTATATTTGTTTTTGTAACAGTTATAATTAGTTGAACAACTTTTTTTATTGTGTCCAAATGTCAAAAAGGTAAAAAGCTATTTGATTTCCATTAAGTTTAGAAATATGTAATTTACAATTAACTAAGAACAAACAAAGATGCTTTTCTACTCAGTTATAACTAGATAGCTGCTAAATCAAGCTCACCTGAAAAGATTTGAATTATTGTGCAAACAGATGAGTTAGCTAGCCATTTCAGCTGAGAGCCTTTAAGTGCCTTTTTCTTGCTTACAACTATGTCCGAACGATTACCATAAAAAACAAATGAAAGAGAAGCCATCTTGCATTTTGTATATTTTGCGAATGCTTTGAAATAATTTTTCATGTTTGGTCTCTCTAATCTCTTACTTCTCTGTAAGCATGCTTTGATTATGTTTGTTCATTATTTTGTTCACTATCAATCATTTTGTATTTTTGCTGATATTCTGTAACATGCATGTTTCCTTTCATTTCTCAAATACACTCTTATGTTTTCAATTGAATGTTTATAATCTTATAGAAAATATCTGTCTTGCTTGTATTTCTTTTGCATGTATTCTACTGTTATATTTGACTAAGGCTATATCCAAACAGTCAGCCAAAACTATCAACATTGGTTTCTCAAGTTTTTAAGTGATTCTGGTTGGCTATCTATCGATGTATCTGTCATGTGTACAGGCCACACCAATGAAGCTAGAGTGCTGAAAATTTCAACATTTTCTCTCTATTATGTTCAGAAGAGACTTTTTTTATTTATTTTTTTTTTGAGAATACCCACCCTCAAAAAGTTTTTTTTTTTTTTTTTTTTTTTTTTTTTCTGGAAGGGTAGGTAAATTTACAATATAAGTTCATGCCAAGTTGGCCCCTTACTTTGTGTGGCAGTTTTCGAGCTTGTTATTGAAAATTTGAACTGTTTTGTTATCTAATGAAAGGTGAGAGGAGTAACTTATTCATTAATCTCACCTTTCTCCATTTCTTTTAATTAATCACCCCCAAAAGTTTCTGTTGAGTTGATTAGCTGACCTGTTGTTTTTTTTTTTCTTTTGCCACTGTTTACTATTCTTACTTACGTGCTTCATTTTTAGTCACGGTTCTATCTTGCATTTTGTGTCCAGAATTCTGTTTTCAAGTTTTTTTTACTTATATATATATATATGTATATGTATATATTAAAGAATATCAAGTTGTTAGTGCTAAAAAATGGAGACTTTTGTCTGTACAACAAGATCAATTACCCAACGTGTGAACTTGTACCCGTACAACAAGGAGATAGAAAATCACATAACTTGTGTAGCAAACAACATACAGACACAAATATACACATCTTTCCATGTTATCATGACCCCAAAAATACAGAAAAATTGTTACCATTAGATTTCAAACATATATTTGATTCTATTTCAACTACAGTTTCTATAAATTTCAAGATCCTGTGGCAATTACTATCAATAATGACTAGATTTTGAATTAATTGTTCTCTTATTTTCACCGGTACTGTATCTATCAATTTATTCATCATTCTTTTCTTGACAGCAATTTAACCCACCCATTGGGACTGGTATTTAGTCTAGTGTAGGTAATGAGTTAATTATCAAGCTAATATGTTTAATGTAGCAATGATTGAATTTGGAGGTAATAAAGCATTTTAGGGGATAAAACCAGTGTAAAAAGGAATAAGATCTTCAAAATCAGTCACTGAAACACAGCCTGTTATCTCCATGCTTAAGGAATAGACACACATGTATCTAGTATCTTAGCTTAATGGATTTTTACAATGCTGACCAACACTAATACAAAATTTGATATACTTCACTCCTTTGTTTCTAGACATGTGGTTTCACTACACTAAAAAGAGCAACACACAACAAAAAAGGCCAGTGCTCAGCTAAGTTTCCCGGATTTTGAGAGGATATATTTGTTATCTTGAATTTTGTATCAAAAATCTTCAGAGATAGGGTGCTGAAGGACTATACTGATAATATAATTGTCTGGTGAAGATATGTATTATAAAATGCATGTTCTATATGACGCAATAGACCTTGACTCATCAGTGGAAGATTTTGTTATGATACAGTTAGAGAAGAGTAGATCTCCTTTCCATAATCAGTGAAGCGTCTTGCTGTACTGCTGGCTTATAAGACTTTTAATTTAGCGCTTTCTACAATGGGGTTTGACAGTGATGGCAGGGTTCTTAGTGGGTGAGATAGTTTTCTGGGTGAACTTTCAGGGAAACCTTCTTATTTTACTTGTAAAATCCTATACTGTGAGGTAGTACAAAACTGGAAAAACGGCACAAAGTTGAGGTTCTAGCTGCTGGTATAATGTGTGAAGTGTTATGTATCTTGTATCTCTTACTCCAGTTCTTAAGCAGAGTTCTTGGAGGTTATAGTCATTGTGTACTGGAATAAGGGGTATCAACTCCGCCTCAGTATCATTGCTAGAAACAGGTACAGCTTTGTTGCTGCCAACAAGACAGTCTGTAAAAGATGAGTTGGAATTCTAAAATCGGCTTCTTTATGAGTTGACTGCAACTGTAACATTTAAATTGTGTGGCGAATCCTGAGGAAAGTCTATGTCTAACGATGGATGATGACAACTTGTTAATTCGTATGCATTGCCAATCTTCAGATGAATTTTTTTACCTCTCTGAATACTTTCGGGTGCTCTGACTTATGAATCTTCACCCCTTGGTAAATCAATTTAAGTTCAGTTAATTTTGATTTGATGACCAAAATGAGTCTACTTTGTTTCGGAAATGTGGTGGATTTCTGAATGAAGCTGAGGTGTATTGTTGGTTCATTTATTCTCCTCGGTAATTCACTGTCTTTGACTGAGGGTTCATCATTATGTCAAAGACATAATCACATTGTCCTTGTTTCTTGTACTCATTATTTCTGGGAGTAAAATTGCTGATGAATTCTTTGAATATTGAGATTGATGTCGGAACTTTCCACACAACATTCATCACATCTACTATAGCCGCTTAGATAATCTGCAAACTGAATGTGTAATCATTTTTAGCTTGTGGGAACCATAGCATAAGGTGTCTTTCAGACAGTCCCCGTGAATTGCACTTCAGAATAATGCTGATTAATTAAAAAAAAGTCACAGCTGGATTGGTCAGTCTCGTTTCCAAGAACATATTACCGCTCATCCTAAAATAGGATGAAAATACAAACAGTGGATTCTTTTCTCCATAACTACTGGTTTGGAAATTTAAGTATCTCCTTATCTTTAGAAAAACTTACCACTTATTTCTCTTTTTCTGGCCATAAAAATTTGTTTTGTTTATCTGAGATACTCTCCAGTGCCTTAATGTAGATTTACCTGTTATTTTTATTACCCATATCAACCCATCAGATCCATGACATTCCTCAAGGTTGTGGGGCTGGTTTGGAGAAGGGATGGTTTCAGAATCCAGAGTTGGAAATTTGATAAAAATATTCACCAACTGTGAATGATAACCCGAGAAAGGGGATGGGTTTCTAATTAGCTGGGAAGGTAACTGTATAATTTTCAATGTTAAATATGTCAGATTATTACGGAAATCTTACCTGATGGTATGACAATAAAACTTTGAGAAACAATTTAATGTAATGGATTGTATGGACCAAGATGAAATTTTGACAATATTATGTGGTTTGGACATATGACGATGACAGAGGGAAGATAATTGTGTATGGATCCTCCCCAAAATTTACTCACTTCTCCTATAACCTTTTACAGGACAAACAATTGATATCTAGTTTATGTATGAAAAAATATGATTGGACTTCTCAACATCATTTTTTTGTTTTGTCCTTGGATAGTCACGAAATGTTAAGATCTTAATAATAACCTTTTTTTAGGAATTCCTTCGGTCTGAATCGTATAGGAAAAAAGCGTTCATTTTTCTCTGTATACTGTTTACTTCAAAAGTTATGCAATTTTCTATTTTGTGTCCCAAGTTTGTATTAGGTGTAATATAGGGTTGCTTTGAAGCCTATCACATATTTTTTCAGCCTTTTAACAGGCAGAATCATAAAATAGGCACTTCAAAGATTAAGAAAAAACAGATTATGGGATATACAGTCAATATCTAGTTTATATTTAAAAAAAAAAAAACCCCGAACATCTCAACATCTTTTTGCTTTTTTTATCCTGATATTCCTCATATTAAATGTGCTTTTAATGATACATATATTATCTATCATTCACTGGATATGTCCTGAGTCGCAATGTTGCACGGTTCTCAATTTGCGGATTTGTCACTTGGTTAGGTTCCATGTTTCAGCTCCATAAGTGACTGTTTTTGAAGGTTGAGCTTGCTTTGCCAAAGGCTTGCCATTCCTCTTTACACTGGTTTTATCCCCTAAAATGCTTTATTACCTCCAAATTCAATCATTGCTACATTAAACATATTAGCTTGATAATTAACTCATTACCTACACTAGACTAAATACCAGTCCCAATGGGTGGGTTAAATTGCTGTCAAGAAAAGAATGATGAATAAATTGATAGATACAGTACCGGTGAAAATAAGAGAATAATTTATTCAAATGTAATTGTTATTGATAGTAATTGCCACAGGATCTTGATATTTATAGGAATTGTAGCTTTTGGTATATACATCGTGTACAAAAAAGCTTTTAGTGGTTATGCAAAAGAATATATTCAAGAAAAGCCTTTATTTGATAAAAATACATATATTGTTTACTTCCAAAGTTATGCGATTTTCTATTTGGGGGTGTTTGAGTTCATGTTCGCACTAGGATGGGATTAAGGATTTTAAAGAAATAGATCGCAGTGCAAATAGTCAATATGTAGTTTATGTATGAAAAAATATAATCGGACTTCTGGATGTCTTTTTGCTTTTTTGCTGTTTTTGTCCTGAAATAAAGTCGGGTTTCGTTTGAAATCCAACGTTAACAATTTTTCTGAATTTCTCCAGTCAAGATTATACGGAAAATTATGTTCGTTTGTCTGTCTATGTTGTTTGCTACAAAAGTTGTGATTTTCTATCTCTATGTTGTCTGGGTTCCAGTTTGCACTCAGGGTAATTGATCCTACTGTACAGACATAAGTCTCTATTTTTATTTTTTTGAGCCTCAATGACTCAATATTCTTTAATCTATGTATCTATGTAGAAGTCAAAAAACTTGACAGACTGAGTAACAGAATTTTGGACACGAGATGTGAGTTAGAACCGGGACTATATTATTTCTGCTTCAAATTGCTGTCTCCTGAGTGATGTTTTAATGGTAGACTTGCGTAACATCGATTAAAAAGAAAATTGAACAGCTTTTTTTTTTTTCTTTTCAAAGATCTTCACAGGACATTGACATGGTATTTTTAGCTGATCTGACTGCCACCAGACATACAAAACGCAGCACCTGCTTATATTAGATAAACTGGCTGCTAAAAAAAACCTGATATTTCTCGTAGATAAGAAAAAGAAAAAGAAAAAAAAACTTCTCCAGTCATTGCTTATTGCATTAAAAACTTCTCCTCTTAGAAAAAGATTTTGTTCAAGATAACATACTCTTTATATATCACTGAATACTCTTTTTAACCTTATTTTCCTTCTAAATGATCTTCTTTGTTCTTACATGCTTTCTACAGTTTAGATCAAGAGTTATCCATTATGCAAAATTGAAAACAGTTGTACTTCTTCAACTCTTGAATTCATACAAGAAAATTTGAATGTTATCAAGGGGACTAACTGCTGATTAAAGTTACTTCCTTTTCACCTCTGGCTAAAATTTTTGATTTGAAAAAATTCTATTCACCGTAGATTTCCCCAGTCAATTAGAAAGCGTATTGAGCAGTTTATGTTATTAAGTGTTTATGTGGTAATCTGGGGAGCCAGCTATTTCTGTACCGCCCCCCAAAATGCCAGGAAACAAATTTTTCCAGCGTGGAAAATAGAGCAATATATTTCATGTATGATTTATACAATATGAATGATATTAGAAATGAAAATTATTTATAATGCTTTCTAGTTAGTTGCTCTGAAATAATTCATAAGATTCAGGAAATAATTGATAAATGCATGTCTAATTTTTTGCTAAAATAAACATAGAGAGATTTTGAATTTAGAGTTCTGTGATTCAATTCCAGATTTTGGTTATGTTTTTAGACAATTGGTTCAACAAGTCAGTTTATAAACTGCTAAGTTCCAAGTCAAACTACAGATTTGAACTGTATCAAAGAACCCCAGTGGTAAACCTACAAACTAGATTTTGGTTTTGAATCCAATATGGTCATACTTGAACATTTTTGCCCTTGTTATATCATTCAATAAAAAGCCTAAAACATACCTTTTATAAAAGTATTTAGAAACCTATATTCCTCTACACTTAAGTAGAACGCATTTTGGTCCCTGTAAGCGCTTATTCCTTTTCACTTTAAGAAAGTCCTTGAAACCAATGTTTCATTTGACTAGAATCCACTGTATTTCAAAATGTCTAAATCATATCATACAACCCTTCTAGCCAAACAAAAATTATGTCTAAAATTTTAAAGTGTATTGTTTTGTGTGTTTTTTCTGCTAAAAACATTGAACAAGTTTTTCTTTAAAATCCAAAAAGTTTAAGATGCCCAACCAACCTGAAAGTCAGACCGCAGATGTGCTTGTGCAATTTTTAGTGCATTAGAAGCCTCTTCCTTTAGAAGTCAATTCCTTTCAAATTTTTCAACTTTGTAAGTCCTTTCCTTTCAAAGCACCTTCATTTCGTGCTAATATCATAGTAAAATAGAATTTCATTCATGCAATTGACACGTGTTCGTCTTCTGATGTAATAAAATAGAATTCCATGTTCTGATGACGTTATAAGAAAAAGTCAGTTAAGCAACATCAGATTGATAGGAGTAGGAGGGAATGCTTCTTGGAGATGGTGTGTGGTATTTGCTATGTCTATTTGTCAGTCAGAAAGTCAATTAGCAACAGCAATTGCTTTTACAGATGCTAATGTATGTAAAATCATAATTATTTCTCTTTCAATTGACAGTGGAACTCTTCAGTAAATTGAATAAAAAGAAATCACCAAATACTCTAAGGTAGAAAATTTCAGTCAGGGCTTGTTTCCCTTGAAATTGACATTTTCTTTTCTTTGTATGAATTCAAGAGTTAATTTCAATTGCTGTATATCTCGATTCCTTGGTCACCATTCTACAGTTGTTGAGTAACCAGCATGGATCACAAATGAAGAAATAAGCCTCTAGCAGGATTCAAACTCGCATCCCTTATTCCTAGGAGCCTTCCTTTCCAGGGCAGCAGCCTTTCAAATTATCTTTTACTCTTTTTTTTTTTTTTTTTTCTCTAAACGCCTTAATTCTAAATTTCATAATTTCAGAGAAAATACCAAACTAGCAGATGTTCCTGGCGTTGCCTGGGACAAAGGGCCGATAAGGTAACAGTAACTGCCGCACGATGAGCATATGCACACAAACTAACTTGATTCTCCTCATAGCCAATAAAGATCTACATTAGGTCCGAATAAGATTAGTGATAGTTCATTAGGTATTAACTAAACATTAATCTACCTACAAAATGGCTACATTTTATTGCAGATCAGTTGTAACTTGGTTGGCTTCCTTGGACCCCAACACCTGTATTATGTGGGGAGGGCACTCGGATAATATATGATACTATCCCAGTAGCAGTGTCTTGATCGGAATGTGCCTCCTGCAATCTTTAGTTTAAGATTGAAGTTCAGTATCTCATGTCAGCAAAATATAGCATCAACTTCCCTTTTATCAATTTTAAATGTTTTTATTATTGTATCTTAATTGTTTGCTTCATGAATTTTAATTTGAAATTTTTTTTCAATTGATAGAAACAAAGGTTGTCATGAATATTATTCATTGCCGTCACTGAAAACCATGTGCTATAGCATTCCTTTTTTCAGTCTTGAATGTTATCATTTATTAATTTTTTTTTTTTTTACCATTAATTCTGTTATTTCTTTTTATTTGGGTCCTGTTTTATAGCATAGGGTGAGTGAGGGTGTAAAACTATACAATTTTCTATTGGGACCACCACCTCTACACTGCCTTATTTTATATTTAGTCATTCTTAAATTGTTTTGTATTAAAAGAGAATCATTGCTTGTTTTTTGTTTTTTTTTGTGGGGGCTGTAATTAGATTGTGTTCCGTATGTAAATTATTTTATTTCATGAAATTCACGAATAAAAAACAATTCCAGAAAACAAGATACAATCATAATAACATTTAAATTGAAATGTTAATGCTATGTTTTGTTTACGTGAAAAGAACAGATACTGCATTTTGATCTTGAACTAAAGGCCACTGAAGGAGCATTCTGATCTGGACCCCACTACACATGCTCCCCGACTTGTGATTATCCGTATATATGACCAAAATATGTGGATATAAAAAAAATGATGTAGATAAAAACATTTACTTGGTATAGATGTATATAAGACCTGTCTAAGTGCAAGAGTCTATAAAAATTATTCTTGTACATTAGAAAGCATGCATACTACGTAAACACCATAGATATTACTCTTAATTGTACGTGTTCATAACAGATTTTATATGTATTAAGGAGTGGATGTATTTGGTCCAACAGAATGAATCACAAATTGTGTTATATTACATAGATCATTTAAAATAAGTTTCTGTCATCACACGGTCAACATATAACTCAATTAAGATAATGTAAATAGAATAAATGATTGAAGAAAATGGGTCTGCTGCAGGAATCAAAATTGCCACCGACAGGCTAGCTGCCCCCGATGAAGTGATGTTCCCACCATCGAAGTAGATAGCCGCTATTAATGCAAAGGCCAAACAAGCGCCCTTGACCCACATTCTCGTCTTGCCCATTCTCGGTCCATTAGTCTCTTTCAACGTGACAGTTTTGAATGATATATTGACCATCGTATGATGGGAGATCATTACAAATCAGTTTCTATATGATATGACGCAATTTTTTGATTCATTGATGTATATGTCAAAATTACCTTTGTAAATGTAAAAAGATTTATGCAATTCACTGAACGGAGCCTGTTACATCCAGAATGATTTGCCAGGTGCATGTCTAAATTTATGCTATGCTTTACCATAAAAAATGTGGTCTGTTGTTACTTTTATTCTTTTATTTCCCAACAAATTTTAAAAAATGAAATAGAAGAAGGATTATCGTATTTCAAAAATTAAGTATCATCATCATCATCAGTCGTTCAACGTCCGTCGTTGGACATACACCTTCCCCAGGATTCGCCACACTTCTCTATCATGGGCGTTGCAGAGCCAGTACTTTCTGAATCTGTCTAGCTCGTCTCTCCATCTAACATTCTGCGGGCCTCAGTTTCGCATGTGATCTTGGGGGATCCATGTCGTGAGTTGCGATGTCCATCGGTTGTCCGCTATTCTTGCAACATGGCCAGCCCACTGCCATTTGAGATTTTTAATGGATTCTATGATGTCCCTGACTCCCGTCTTCTTCCAGATGTACTGTGCTGTTTTGTGGTCTCTTCATGTGAGGCTCAGCATAATTTTTTCATGTGCATGTTGCATAGTTCTCAATTTGCAGATCTGTCTCTTGGTTAGGTAATGAATAATAATAAAAGTAATAGAATTATTTTTTTCCTGGCTGACGACTATTTCGAGATACAACCTGCTAGTCGGAACGGAATACGGTCATAAGTCGGGGAGCAGGTGTACAAGGATAATGCCAATATTTTAACTAAAAAAAGTGTTTAGGAATTCCATGAATCGTTTTCAGACAATAGATTTGACTCCTGATTAGAAACTTGTTTTGTACCAATGTGTCATAAATTGTAATGGTATTACTGCACTAGTAGATACAAAAATCAATGTCCAAAAGTGATTCATGTAAACCATAGCAGATTTTTGGCCATTCTAATAACATAACGGTACCTTGGTCGTCTGCCACCATTGTGCAATGAAAATTGGATATGGAAGAAAAGCTCTTCTAAATGAACCAGCAAACAAAAAAAAACATTGAATTTAATTATTTTATTGATCTATTGCTTTGAGTTATGTGTGTGTGTGTGTGTGTGTGTGTGTGTGCAGATCTGAAATTTATGAATGGTGGCACAGATTCAAATAATTAAATACTCCAGGCTAAACATGTAGCCACAAAAATAACAAAGATTTATAATTCGTTATTAATCATAAGTATTCCCTAATCGTAAAAACATTTCAACCTAACTGAAGTTATTCCTAATTACTGGGTAATGTTTGAAGATCCATTTTGAAAGCAAAAATAATCTAGTAGGATTAGTGTATTTTCAACAAAGCTAAATTAGATTGCTCTCACAAAATGAAAACTGCAGCTATGAAGGATTCATCTCAAGTGAAAATTAATGATTTTAGTATTCAATAATAAGACAATGATTGATTTTCAGATTTTATCATGAAACATTGATAATTCATTTTGTAGACAGTAACTGTCATGGAAATCACTTGTACATGATTTGAAAAAATAATCCAATTGATGATAGATTTTAAACTTCAAAGTGACAGCTGTCTTGTTAAAATGTAATAAAGATTCAAAGAAAAGCTTAAATTCAGTTTTAATTTTGTTTGAAATGAGTTTTATGCCTCAATATTATTTGAAAAAATATAAGTGTATTCAAATAATTGCAAACATTAAAAAAACTAAAAACAAAATATTTCTGAGTCAGGTAATGATTCAGTGTAGTGTACTAGTATATTTTTGTAGGAAAAAGTATATAGATATAGTTTGATCTGCTTTGACTGATTATTAGTTAATGTTCAATTTGTAGGTATGTATATTGCACAACTGAACCACTCAGCCGTTATGTTTATAAAGGCAGATGTTTTATTTTCAATATACATATACCACTAATCTGGACCCCTATTTTGTGCCCATCTTTACGCAACTATGGCTGGGAATAAGAGTGGTATTCATTCAGATTTGTGTTTGTCTTTATGCAAATATAGCTGTGTATATAATGCTAAGCTGGGATTTATGTGCCTGTTAATGGCAGGCATCCTTGTATTCCAATAGCAAAATTTAAATTTAACATTTTGTTTTCTTTTTCTTTTTTCTTTTTTTACTGTTTTGAATCTTAAGTGTGGTGTGTTGCGGTTTAAGGCAGTAGTTTAGAACCTTTTTTTTTTTTTCACCCCATGCTCCACCCTACAGTTTCAAAAAGTTTCCTTCACTATAGAGAAAAAGATTACCATATAAATAAAAAAAATTTCATATTTCCCTTACCATAGAGGAAAAAAAATCGCCTAATAAATTGGTGAATAACACAACACTCGAAAAGTATGAATAAAACAACCAAAGAATTGACTTGTCCTATTGGCCCAATACAAGTACAGTGATAAAACAGTGCGTTAGAACCATGAAATCCAGACAGAAATTGGGTTTGTGTCTTATCTGGAGGTTGCCTCATCCACCAAAATATACAGTTATTATATAAATGGCAGATTCTTTGTAAAAAATACTGATATATGAACTCAAGAAGCAATTATTCAATCGGGGGGGGGGAGTCTTTAATGTGGGAAATGTAGTAAAGGAAAGTTGATATTTCTTCAATATTTTTCCATCTTTTTTAAATAATTGTATTTAGGTATAAATCTAGAACTTGATATTCCTCTAAAATGAAAATTTTCCTAATAAATAAAGGTCAAGTTCAAACAAAACACATCAAAATTTTTCTAAAAACTATGAATTGACAAGCAACACAAACTTCCACTGACATACTTGCATAAAGACTAACATGAAGTAAGAGTCCAATTTAACTTCATACGTACATTGTAAACCTTCAGAATGTGTAAGAACTCTGAGCTAACAAACAAGACACATTTCATAGCCATAGTTGCATAAAGATGGACTCTGAATAAAGGTCTAGTTTTGCAGTATATTTACTTTGTAAATTGAATATCTGTTGTTATAAAGATGGACACAAAGGGTCCAGTTTTGCATCATACATAGGTTGTAAATCGAACCTTTACTTTACTGCTAATTCACTCACTTCTGCGATAAAAGTTAATGCTGCTCATAACAGGAATCTAAGTGGAAAAAAAACTTAGTCATAATTTTACTGAATAAAACTGACTGTGGTCCAATGGTTAAGGTACTTGTCTACCAACCTCCAGGGTGGACATTCTAATCCTAGCAGGTTTCTCAAAATTTTGTATCTCTTTGCTTATATCTCTGCTTTATGTGTGCGCATAGACAGACAGAGACCCATCTTTATGTGTGTATATATATATATATATATATATATATATATATAAAGATGTTCTTTTATGCACTGGCTAACATAATAAGAGCTGTGTCTGTTACACTTAGAGTATCAGTTGCAGTTATCAGCCCCTCTCCTCTCCTATCTTCTCATTAAACTACCGAACATTTTCTCCCCTTACTCTTCTTATTAAACTAACTTTTCTATCCCCTCTCTTCCTACTCTTTTATAAACTACCTAACTTCTTTTTCTTCCTTCAAACTGCCTAACTTCATTTCTCTCAAATCTCTTATCGTGTCTGTCATGCTTGAAGTATCAGTAGCAGCCATCAGCCAAGCCTGTTGTTGTAAACTTATGATAACCGCCAACAAAGCGACAGGTCATGGGACTAGTATTGATCAATAAATTGTTAGTTATTAACATTTTTGGCTTGTCGACTGCAGAATTTATTTATTCATTTTATTTTATTTTATTTTATTTTTTTTTGTAATTGGTTCTCAATGTATATTCTTTATTCCTGTGGCTTGAACGTTGTGGATTTTACAAGTGCATGTTTGTTTGTAAGGGGGGGGGTAGTTTTTGGTCAAAGCTTTCTTTCTCCTGAGTGGGTTTCCTCTCAACAGGATTCACTTATTCCACTGTTCCTGTACCTTCTCTTAAAACCGCTGAACTGTTATCTACTGCCTTTCTAATTATAAATTTTATTTTCTATGTTGTTGACATTGATTGCTTGAATGAAGCAAAAAATGTTTGAACGGATTTCTAAGTCTATATGTTCTATAAACGAAGAGTTGACCTATCGTCTGCTCCCATAAGTGAGGCGGATGTGTGGGTGGCCAAGAATGGAATCGGTGAGCTGAGTTTAAACTCCAGCCGAGACAATTCATGTTCATTTTGCACTAATGCTCTTGGGAAAGGCATGTATCAATCTGCTACAGGCAAGCACTGGGTTGCTAATTTAAATGTGATTTTTCAATTTTGGGAGTCACTCTCAAATTCAAAAGATTTTCAAAAAAACATCTCTATTGGCAACATGACATTAGAACATAAAAAATTTCAAGAATTTAGATATGGTCAACACTGGACTCACAAATTCAAAAAAACATTTAAATTGGCAACTCCATGCCAGTAAGGCAGGTTAGGGTCAATAACACCATGTCTTGTGATATTTTCTGTTTATTTTTTTTCAATTTTTTTTCTCCAAGTAAGGTACCCTTCTGGGAATTTCAAACCAAATCCTTTATTCAATCCATGGGAGTTTATTGTTCTCATTCCACTCTCCATGCTAGACAATATTTTGTATCGGTCAATGCTTCTTAGTTAATTTGTCCTTGCGATATCACTTGTCAGCCTCTTCTACTAAACCATAGTATATGGCTTTTTTGCACTACCTGACCCAGGTATTGAACTCACAACTGCTAGACAGATTTCTAGAGACACACAACTAATGCTTTTATCCACTCGGCTGAGTAATCAGCTGGATTGGATAAAGGGTTCGGTTCAAAATACCCAGAAGGTTACCGGCTACAACAGATGCCTGAAATGTTGTAAATATAACCACCAAGATGAGGACACTTGTCAGAATAAATCTGTGTGTAATTTCCTCATCTCGGAAATTCAAACCAAAAAGAGAAAAGTTTTGTACTCCTGTAATAAGTCAGTATAACCTATTCTGACATGAAAATTGTCTATTGTTGATTTTATGAGTTCAGATAATTGTTGCAGCTAAGAAAGTGTTACTTGTTTACTTGTGCCAAAATCACTTTCTTTCAGACCAAACTGAAAGAGGTTCATAAGGATGGAATGTAAGGAGATTGGTCACAGAAAAAAGAATTTTTTTTTCTCTTTTTTACATAACACTGTGATATCATTCTTTCCTTTCTTTTAAATAATACTCAAAATAAGAAAATATCTGGCGCGAGAATGCATTTGTTATCCAACACACTAAGTCCTTTTTAACACATCTGATATTGTAAGTATCTTAATGGTTTCAAAATCTTTTTTTTAAAAATGTATTTGGAACCGATCGTTTTATTACAGAGAGAAATGTTGCGAAAGGCTGTCAAAAATCCCGGACTATGTCTCAGGTTTTGAACTCTTATTTTTCTTGTTTTTCTCTTTCAGATGTGTAATGGTGTTTGTCTTTACTTACTTCATGTGTCATATCCTCATCTTGTATTCCGTGTTCCCACTTATATGGTAAGTTGAAACATTTTCATTCTTTCTCTTGGAAGCACATCATTCCTGTATCCCCTCTCCAAAATATTCCTGTATGATAAAAGAATCAGGAGTTGGGAATGGGGCATCCAGAATGATTCTTATTAATCATAATACAACAAATTCTATTGTCATACAAAACAAATCCTAATTTGATTGACCTAATGAATAGATAAAATGCTAATTCGATGAGGAGTTATTTAATTTAGAAAGAGAAATATTTCCCCTGTGATAAAGACATTGATGGTAGTGAATATAGAAAACTATTATTTGCAATCATTTCTGTTGTTGACACTGAATTTTTCTTTGTGTTTTTCCTCCTTTTTTATGATGAAAGCTGATGTCCTTGAATGAAAGGAATTTTTCTGAAATAAGTTGTATTTATCTGTCACAATTGTTGTTATATTCCCTACTGAGCAGAACGCAAATGCATAAGTTTTCTCAGTAAATTCCCTGTTCTCACTTGATGTATGGAATAACTTTTACCTACAACTCTCATTGTTAGAAATCATCAACCAGAACTGTCAACATAGGTTTCTTCAGTTTTTAAGTTAGTCTGGACACATACAGGCTGCACCAATGGAGTTATAGGGCTGAAACAAAAAAAAACAAAAAAACTTGACATTTACTCTTTATCATTACCCTCCCGCCAGGTTTATAGTTCGGGGGTGGATTTACAGTGTGAATTTATTCTGAATTGGAATCTAAGTTTGTGTCTGGCAATGTTCACACATGTTTTTTTTTGTTTTTTTTAAATTCAGACTCTTTGTTTTAGTGATCACTGCCCAACAGAAGATGAGAGAAGTATTTTATACATTGATTGGCGTGGATTCATACACCAATAGAGCTATAGGGCCTAAAAATTAAACACTTACTCCTTATCATCACCCCTCCATTTCCAATTTTTTTTAAATTGATTACCCCAATATAGCATGCTGCCAAAAGACATTGGTCATGTGACAGTTTCTATCGACTAAACAAAACTGTTTTTTTTTTTTTTTTTGTATGATGTTCCACGGTGAGTTTTCATGTCGTGTCATATCGACTTTTCTCTACTGGCGAAAGAACATATTCAACTCTTGAATTGATACGAGAAAATTTAAGTGTTAATATAGAGGGGAATAACTTCTGATCAAAGTTACCACCTGTCCACCTTTCTATAAATTTTTCTCTTATTGCATCTGCTGTAATAATTTCAACTAATTTTGTCTCTGCCACAAAGAGTTTCACTATCAATTAGGAGTTGTATCTAGTGGAATATGACTTTAAGAGTTGAGCTGATATTGTCAGAGTTAAGCATGTTGATACAAAGACCCGATGACTGTTGATACAGTTGTACCTCTTTAATCCAGCAACTTTGGGTACTTGTCAATGCCAGAACACAGAAAATGCTGGAAAATAGGTATCATTTTTTATGTGCCTTGATTAGTGTAGTTAAATTTGTTGCAAAGTTTTCTGTACTGTTCAAAATCACACTATTCAAGGTCTTATTATAATTTGATCTGTTTTTGTTTTTTTTTTCTCGACTTATACTGCTGTATAATAATTGCTTTATTCTTCAAGTTAGAACATATTAATGAGATTGTGCTAACAAAAATCTCGTTGCAACGTGCCATTTTTGCTGTGTGTTACGGCAACAAACCCACAAACAGAAATCGAATCATTAGAATATATATTGAAAAAATTTTTTTCTTCTTTTTTTTCTCTTATTTCAACCCTTTTCATTCTTTGTCTGCCATTTCCTGTGTGGGTTGTCAATTTGTTTTTCTATAACTTTATCTTCTCTATTTTTGTTTCGGGATCTGTATCTTGTCCCTCTTTGATTATTTTTCTCCTTCTCTTTCCAGGTTGTCATGGCTTAATGTGATTCTGGTTCTTATCACCAACTTTTTTGTATTTCTCACTGGAGGTTGGGCTATTCTGCAGTTCTCTGCATTTCGAAGAGAAGAGTTTGAGTTATCTCTGGTAAGTTTATCGAATAGTTATTGTTCCGTACGAAACTGATACCCGTGTCGTCAAAAACGAAGATAGATTTATTAGTCGAAGAGGATTAATCATAATTAGTTTTAATGTTCGATAAACAAAATAATCTCTTTGAGAAGTTTCACCTGTCACTTTTCCGACTTTCACCTTGGGTGGGTCTGGGGTTGCCATGATGGTAGAGGGGATGGAGCAGTGTATTGCGGTGACTGGCTGGAGATGGGTAACAAAAGATGTTTAATTCATGGAAATTTGAATTAAAGTGTCATACATCTTTTTCCTTGTGACATGCGGACAGACAGAGCAGCCAACCAACATACATTGTGTGTTTTAAAAGTTAAATAAGTTTATCTAATACTGAACTAGCAGGAGTATCCGTCGTTGCCCGGGTTTATGAAAATGTAAAATAAATCACACGAGTTCACTATACATTGTTTCAATAAAATAGATTTATTAGTCGAAGAGGATTAATCATAATTAGTTTTTATTTTCGATAAACAAAATAATCTCTTTGAGAAGTTTCGCCTGTCGCTTTTCCAATTTTCACCTTGGGTGGGTCAGGGGTTGCCATGATGGTGGAGGGGATGGAGCAGTGTATTGCGATGACTGGCTGGAGATGGGTAACAAAAGATGTTTAATTCATGGAAATTTGAATTAAAGTGTCATACATCTTTTTCCTTGTGACATGCGGACAGACAGAGCAGCCAACCAACATACACTGTGTGTTTTAAAAGTTAGATAAGTTCATCTAATACTGAACTAGCAGGAGTATCCGTCGTTGCCCGGGTTTATGAAAATGTAAAATAAATCATACAAGTTCACTATACATTGTTTCAATTACTTCCAGAAGATGCGGATTGTCCTCACTTAGTCTTGAAACATTGATTCTATAAAAATTGTTCCATTCAATCAATTCATGAAGCAGAAGTACCCAGCTTTGTTAATGGAATCAAGCTAGAATGTCATTACTTTTTTTAATGTCCTTAATCCTATCCAGTGCTTTTTTTTTTTTTTTTTTCCCCCCATGAAGAAATTGAAAAAAAATATGGAACCAACTGCAGATGTTATTCCCCTTAATTATTTTTTGAATTCAAGATATTATTTGTTAATAGATAACAGCATAAGCTTTTGTTGAAAGCACTTTTGTTGACGACGAATATTTTTGTCTCCTTGTATTTAATTTCCTTATGACAATGCGAATTCAAACTGAATCTCTCTTTTGTGTTTAATTACTTTTTTTTTTTCATTTACGCCAGACTATCCGAGTTAGTTGCATGAAAAGAAAACAAAACAGATGTGTTTGGAATCTGGTATATGCATAAGCTTTTGTTGAAAGCACTTTTGCTGACGACGAACATTTTTGTCTCCTTGTATTTAATTTCCTTGTTATTGCAATGCAAATACAAAAGGGTTTTGTTCATTCCTTCAGCAAGATTGCTATCAGGTCACTCCTTTTCAGAGAGCACAGGTCAAACGCATTGAGTAAACAATGGACGTAATTTATTCACAACTGAATATCTCATGAGCTATCCGTGGTCTCTTGTTGCAACCTGAAAGTGCGTAAGATTCAGTCCTGTCTACAAAGGACCAGATTCTTATTGATATTGAAAATGTGCCACAACTCAATGATTCATCTATGATTAAAAAAACAAAACAAATCTACCACTGTGTTGGTATAGACCTCCTGGAACCCTTGGTGTCAGTTTTCTTCTGCCCTCCATTGAAAGGACAGATTATAGAAACTTTATTATTCACTGAGAGTCACTCTAATAAATTAGCTCTGTCATTGTTTGGGAAAGATTCGGAAATTATTTAAATGTCTTTGTCAGTAATTTTTTTATGATTTCTCTGGATTGAATCACTGTAGCCCTATAAATCGCCCGCCCAACCAACAAGCTAAATGGACTACAGATCATTCTCTCCTTGCTTGTCTGTATTTGTGCATGTGTCTCTGCATGCTCCTGGTCACATTTAGGGGCAACAGCCTTGAAAAGTTGCATGAGTTCATCACTAGCCACCATCTATAAACAATTGTCTATGGTTATTTGGCAATCAGAAATGCCCAAATCTGAAGCTGGTATTTTTTTGGATAATTTTAGATAATATTTTAGATAATTGGTTCTGATATGCATGTGGGCTATGGTGATTCATTTATCCGAGGTATGGACACATTTACCTTTAATTTGTTCTAGACTATTTCCTTTTTAGATTTAAAATGTTTCATTCAAATTCCAATTTAAATTATAGATTGGCAAAAGAAAAAAAAATTGTTTCTTTCTTTTTTAAAAAAAATTTTACTATTCAATTCTGTCACTCTTATATATCCACTAGCGAATAATATCTTTAAAATTTGACTCAATAATGTTAATTCAGTCTAAGAAATTCAAAAAGTCATTAAGAGGGTAACATCTGATCAAAATTACTTCCCTTGAACTTTTTTGATGATTCATTTTATTTTTCTTCAATTCAATTCACAAAAGAGTTCAATTAAAAACAAAAGACCCTCTTCATTGAAGAGTTTCCCAGTGGTTACAAGCGGTCTATGAATCTAAGAGTTGAACTTCATATATTATTTATATTCAAACAGCAATTCAGGAAAATGCTTTTTGATTTTTTTTTTCCCCCCATGATGCCAATCAAATTTATGAGTCTCTTTTTGTCAGCAAATCATTCAATGGGCTTCAATCTGAACACATCAATCAGCTTTTTAAAGTCCATTGCCGTTTGAGTTTCTAATAATTTTTAGGATAACTCTGATGCCTACTGTTTAATATATTGTTCTGTCCTGTGATCTTTCAATGTGATGTTACCATGATCTTTTCCCGTGCATATTGCATGGTTCTTAGATCAAGAGTTAGTTTCATGAAGGTCAAGTTCCATGTTTCAGCTCTCTAGATGACTATCAGGAGGATTCACTGGTTGAAGACCAATGGGATTAAAATCATTTGAGATTCAAACAAAAATATATTTTTAACAAATATCAAATTTGTTTTTGATAAAAAAGTGTAATAAATAATATCATTAATTAATGTACTAGCATGAATAATTAATTGAATAATATTAACATCAGTCTTCTGTTATCAAATTTTATTTCTTCTTCAAGGTAAAATATTGTGAGTCATTATTATGCATTTTTTTTAGTATTATTTACTTTCATCTTAATTGTATTCACTTTTTATTGCAACTAAACTCAGGCTGTTCAGCTGTGAATAAATAGATTAACAGCACAGTTCGGAATAAAGAATTTGTTCCAGTTGAGAACTGAACTCACGACCCTCTATACCGTAGGTTGGCTCACCTAATACATGACCACTCTTACCACTAAGCTACAGGAACTTAAAGGCAAGAGCGAATCAAATCTTTGAGTATATCCTGTTATTTACCCACTGCTGAATGGAACCCAGCCTGAGTTTAGTTATGATTAAAAAGCAACGACAATTAAGATGAAGGTAAATAGTAGAAGCAAAAAATTGATGATAATGATTACCAGTCTTTTACGTTCAATAGAAAAATTGTTTTATTGATTGCTTACCCTTCAACAGGTTAAACGTGAACATGGTTGGATTATTTCTGTATTACGTGTATGTATCTTATATATATTGCATCTCTTTCCAATTGCAACTGCTGCTTCTTTTTATTGTTGCAATAAATATTGAATCATCATCCCTAATTTTGTTTGGAAAATCAAACTCCTCTTTCATGTTTTTCATATTGTTAACACAATGTTCAGCCCAATCCATACTTCAGTTTTCATCAGGTGTATAATCGGTTAAGAAAATAGAAAAATAGACCCTATAATAGTCCCCCTGAAGTAGTATTTAAGGAACACAAGGAAGCCATAGTAAAAAGAGAAGTGGAAAAATCTAGTATGGCAGACTATTTCTGGAAAGAGAAAGGCACACATTATCCTGGTAATTGACAGGGAGCATCGTTGGAGAGTGAGAAAGTTGAAAGAGGTGGCATATATCAGCTTGTTGGCAAGGTGCATTAGTTGGGCTAAGTCAAAATCAAAGCTTTCAGGACTTTTAAAGGCCTCTCCAGATTCCCTTTCGAATATTGTTAACCTGCATTTCCTCAGTTATTGGATTTGAAATGAGAGATAATTTCTTTTGAGGAAAAATAAAAGTAGTGTCATGATTGAAATTCTCAGAACTTTTTGATGACGTAGAGTTCAAATCATTTTCACCAAAATAAATAACTTCAAATTGTTGCAGGTGTGGAGTGATGCAATGTCTACTGGCACAGTAAATGGAATTGGCAAAGCAACTTTCAGCTGAGACGGTTTACATTCACCTTATGCTAACACCCTTAGGAAAGTCTTTAATCAGCTTCTTTATCATAGTAATAGAGCCCCTAGCCCTGTAAGATATATATATATATATATATATATATATATATATATATATATATATAAAAGAGATGATTATTCTGAGAGAAGAAGTCACTATAGCTTGTCCCAAGCTTGGGAGAAGGAGGAGGGTTTGGTATTTGGTTTTAGGCTTGCAATTCCACCCCATAAAACCTACTTGCTACTGAAACTACAACAGTATTACCACTGGAATTGCGTGCAGGCATGGTGTTGTAATGAACCTTTGCTCCATAAAGAGTCTACAGAAATAAACAGAACTTTAAATGTATATGTAGATATCTGTCGAAGGCAGTGGCAGAACTTGGGAGCCAGGCGGTGGGAGGCTTGGCTTCTGGTGGTGGTGGTGGTAATGGAGGGGCTCCAATAAATAGACATGCACTTAATTGGTACAAAAACAACCCTAAAGGCGGAATTGCGATCGAACCATGTATTGTATGAATACATCCATGTCATTGCTTAATGTCAGTAGAAATGCAGTTGGTATACTATAATTTTTAAAGCCCCATCCCCATCCAGGGGCATTTTCTAATAGCTACACCCCCCCCCAGTGTAAAGCTTGAAATTATATTCCTTCCTGAACATCGAATGGGATTAAGTATCAAAACATTATTGGTTGCAATGGGTGAAAAGATTTATTTCTTGATGGAAATCAAAAATGTAATACATTTTTCTGGGTTTTTGAAAAAAAAAAAATTATCAGATGAAGTATTATAAATCATTATTATTTTTTCATTCTTTTTTTTCATCTAATGAAAGTGAGGAAAAACACAGAAAAATGTATTAATTTCTTTAACTACCTGAATGTAAACAAATATGGTTATGATTGGAATGAAGGATAGGTTTATTTGAACTAGTGTGTCCAGTTCAAGTCTTTGTGGTTCTATTGGCCAAGCAGGCTAGAAAGTACTGTTCAGTGCTTTCCCTCGGGTATGTTAGCTTGAATCCCATCTGAGATTCATTTTTTATTTTTCAGTCAAACGCTCTCTACTTTCTGCTTAGGGGTAATCGGTTGGAGTAAAAGTTGAAATATTAAGCAGCTAATAATATTAAGATGATGATGAAAAAATAGTCAAAAAAAACTATACTGAAAAATTTGGTATTTCTCCTCTTGATAATTTATCCAAATCAACTAATTTAAAGTGTAGAAATTTATATATCTCAATGGTTTATTTTTCATTTATCCCTCTCAATTACTTATCTGAATTTGTCTTTTTGTCTCATATAATTGTTAGCCTATTATTTACTTATCCCTGTGTGACATGATTTTTGTTCCTGGGTAGTGAGTGTTATTTTCTCATTGCAAATATGTAAAGAGTGTAGAAAATGGCTATCATTCCCTTCAAACTTGACATTTATGGTCAGGGCAGTGATATTTATTTGTAATTGCAATTCTCACTCTACGTGATCAAAATTGTGCAAATTTTTCCCTTGTCCAATTGAAGATGAGTAGGTTTCAAATTATCACTGTCCTGGCCACAAAAGCTAAGTTTGAAGAGAATAATTGACATTTTCTATGATTTTAACACATAATCTATCAGATATCACTTATTATCCAGAAACAAAAAGAACGTTCATTATGTTATTATTATGAATCCTTCTTGCTTATCTTTGCTGATAAATTTTAAAGCCTTTGTGCTTATTTGCTTGCATGCAAATATCAGAAAAGCTATGGGCGCCTCTCCATGGGGTAATGGTTAGCAAGCTGTTCTTGCAGATGATTATGAATGAGTTCAATTCTCACTTGGCGCCCAATACTTGTGGCCTTGTGCTAAAACTAAGTTGTACATAGTAAATAACTGAAATACCACGAAAGCTTGGAATTGATTTTCATGAGTTTTGCCTGAATATCCTTTTTTTGCCACAAAGGAAAATAAACTGTTTCTAAAACTTATGTTTAAAATTCTAATTTTTTTTCTTAGTTATATTTAAAAAACATGTAGATACATATATCGTCTTTATTTATTCTTATTAGAAGAAGCATTGTCGACCATTATTAATTTTTGACTAGTATTTCTTTCATCTTGATTTTATGCTTTTCATCACAACTATTCAGACTGTCAGTCTACAGGTGTTAGGTAATAGTGTGGATTGAAAATGAACTCTAGGTGAGACTCAGTCACATCCTTTTTACCTTGGGTAGCCTGTCTGTGTACAGCAACTGCTCTACCAATTGAGCTATCAGAGCTTTTACGGTTGGCAGAAGATCAAATCTAATCCAAAACTTATCCTTTTTATCTACTTGTAATACAGCTAGAGTATTTAAAAACAATGACAAATATGGTGCAGTGTAATCTGGGGAAATTGAAGGATAAGTTTACAGGTTAGATTTTATCTGACAACTTGAAGATCTGGTATCTCAATTAGTTGAGCATTTGCCATATACAGGTAGGTTTCCCCGAAGTAAAAGGGTTATGAGTTTGAATCTCATCTTGAGCTTATTATTATTTATGTCCAATCCACACTGTTTAATAATGGCTGTAGACATGCGGTCTGATTAGTTGTGATGAAAAGCAACTAAAATTGAGAAATACTAGTAAAAAAATCATTAATGTAGTATCAAAGAGAGTTCTATTAAAAGCATTTGAACTGCTGCTTTTTGCCTTCATATTTTTCTCATATCAAAAAAAAAAAATTTCGTTTTTTTCCCTATCCAGTTGCTTCGTTGTTTATCAAAAATAGAAAACATGATGAATCACAGAAAATTAATGTAGAAATAAATTTTGTTTGAGGTGTGCACTTTATTTGCTATGAATGCATTTATACTAAGATACATATTTATATAATTTATCCAGATGGCAATACTCTCAGCATCATTTTAGGGTACTATGCTAGTATTGTACTTAAAGTAAGCAAGTTCCTTTTTAACCAAATACTTTTTTAATGATTATTTAAAAGTTACCTCTAGACAAAAAGTAGGTTTTGATTGCTTTCTGCACTTGATTTAATTGTGACAAGGAAAACAGAAGCCGATTAATGGTGGGTACTAGAGGTCTGTGGTAGGTGCTGGAGGCACCATGGTAGACCAAGCAAGCTAGTTGGCGATTGATACCAATGCATTTACTTGGAAATGACTCATGGATCTTGTCTCTATTACCAGGAAATAATTATTGACCAAATCTCTAATAATATTAATAACAACTCTCAATCGGTTCTGATTAATTCTGACATATTTCTTCTTACAATAAAGCAATCCTGCAAGTAGAAGAAAAAATTGTTTACATTGTATCAGTCGAAAGTATCTATGGTTAAAACTCTGGCCACTATTTGATTGGACTTTCAAGAGATTTTCATTTCTTGCTCAAAACAAATTCTGGTTCAAATTCTGTCAATTTTGAAAGCGTATAAATATATTTACACTGTAACAGTTGAATGTAACTATGGTTAAAACTTTGGCCAGGATTTGATGCAGAGTTGTAAGAAAATTTCTTTAAAACAAATTCTGGTCTAAAATCTGTCAATTTTGGAGGTGTATAAATATGATAAAATGAACTATTTGAAATATATCAGATACTTTTCAGACTCACTGTATTATACATTATATTATATCATTAAAAGCTACTGATGATACGAATTGATTAAAATTGATATGTAGCTAAAATCTGGAACCCTAATTAATTGTATTTGATTACTTTATCTGTGATTGTAGCTTTTTAGAAATTTCTCCCTAAAAATAACTCAGATCTACAATGATTGTAAAAAATTGCATCTGGTCTTCCTCAGTTGGTAAAAATTCTGGTGTTTTTATTGTCAGATAGGGATGAATATTCGTTATAAAAAAAAAAAAATCTTTAATGAAGCTTTTTTCATACATGTATAAAATTTTCACAGAACCCCTAAAATCCTTTAGTGGAACCCCAGTTGAGACAGGCCGATTTGAACTGTGGCATTCAAAAACCTCCTGAATCTGAGAAAGAAACATGAAATATACAGATGTAAAATCATGTAACCTGCTGGTTGAAGAATAAAAACAATTTATTTTTAAATCCGTGTAAATTTGCACTCATTTTAAAATGATTGTAAATTTCATAGATATGATCAGTGAACATGAAAAATATTCATCTAAATGTTATTCGAGATGCAATATTTCCTGACTAGTATAGTACCCATAGAGAAAGAATCAAAGTATCACTCTGACACTCAGTCTGGGATCAGAGTGTAATATCTGTGCACTCTATGATCAAAATGTCGCTTTCTAGCATGTCTGGTGAAGATCTGTGTGCTCACTGAAAAGTGTTACGCACAGATACTAGCATAGTATCTGTTGAACATGATGGGATTATTTTTGTATGGTTTCACTTTTCTGCATTGAATCAGAGCATCAGCATGCTCTGCCTAGCATTAGTGTGTTGATCCCTGGCCATCTGCTTGGGATCTAAGTGTAGTATCTATGCTTAGGAAGCAAGTGTCATTTTCCTGGGACTTCTGCTTGGGATCATAGTGTATTATCTGCATGCTATAGTGGGAGCTACGGACAGAAAATAAGAATGTAGTAGAAAAAATCAACTGGTTCGTTATATAGATAGATAGGTGGCTCCGCATATTTATGAAGAAAATTCCCCAATTGGATAACATGTTTTGTGTGCTTTATCCTAATTTTCATGACTGGAGCAGTTCTGTCTGCTTGATAGGAATCGCCAACCAAAACTGACTCTTAAACTGTCAACATAGGTTTCTTCAGTTTTCAAGTTGGTCTGGCTGGCTATGCATATATGTCACGTATATAAGCCACACCATTGGAGTTAAAGGGCTGAAAATTTCAACATTTACTCCTCATGTATACAAAAAACAATTTCTTTAGTTTATAGTTTAAAAAAAAAATGTTTTAGCCCTATATAGGCTTTTATTAAAGGGCTCAATTTGTAATGTAAGTTTATGAAAAATTAGCCATTTAGTTATTGTCTGGCAGTGTTCACGCTTTTTTTTTTTTTGAAAATTCAGACATTTTTAGTGATCACTGCTCAACAAAAGGTGAGAGAGGCAACTTATTTATTGGTCACCCCTTTTTCCATTTTTTTAATTCATCATCCCCAACATGGCATGCTGCTAAAAGATCTTGGTCTCATGACGGATTCTATTGAATAACCAACGAGACCTGTTATACGATACCATCTGACCAAATCGGGAAGTGTCTTATGGCAGTTGACAAACGTTTACTTTAACCTTAATTGAATTCTAAATATAGTTCCACCGGGAGGGCCTGTAGAGGTGGAAAATAGTTTGTGCTTTATGCAAAAGATTGATTGGACTGAAACAGCCAGTCCTGAGCTGATGCAGAAAGGCAGCAATGAAAGGTTTGGTTTTTATTGTTTTCCTGTCAAAATGAAACACGAAGCATTTTGTGCTCTTCTGGGGGGAAAAGAAATCTGAAGGTCGGATCAACTTTTGAAAACAACTTCATTTGAATTCGCAGAAATGATTATTTTGTTTCGTTTTTTTTGTTTTTTTTTTTGCTCTCGAGTTGGCTTTTTATGAAGTTTCTTAAAATGTAGTGAAAAAAAAAAAGAAATTTACTCGTGGTTATATGACCAATGTCTTTTGGCTGCATGTCGTGTTGGGATGATCTATTGTAAATTGAATCTCCCCGATTAAAATCATATTTAGGGGAGGAATTTTAAAAAAACAAAAAAATTTATGTTTTTCCGAGACATAAGATGTTTATGCTGAAGTTTTCAGTCCTCTGGCTTCATCGATATGGTCTTTATGCATGCTACTACATATATACATAGTCAGTCAACCAGACCACCTTAATAACAAAAGAAACCTATGTCGATGGTTTTGATATTGTGGTTCAGCAGAAGAAGCTGAAAATGATTTTAGATTTAAGGCTCCAAGTTTCCACCACAGAATCGTCTTTTGGGACAATGGCCTTGTGGATAAAAAGTATCAGATGTATCTAGTAACCTGATGGTTGTAAGGTTAATCCATGGATTGGGTAGAGCAAAAAAGTCATATACTCTGGTTCAGTGGAAGAGACAGACAAGCAACATCACAAGGACGAATTAACTGATATATGAGATATCATTTATTGTGAACAGCAGAATGAGAACAATCTATCCCATTGGATTAAATGAAAAGTTCAATTTGAAATCCCCAGTCAGCTGTAGAAGGCTGGAGGGTACGATGACCAAATCATTATGACTACAATAACCAAGATGAGGATATTAGTCTGAGTTGTCAGTTTATAAAAATAATGATTCTGAATCTCAGAAATTCGGACAAAACTTTCTTGGAATATTTCAAAAAATTCATTTCAACTTAGATAATTTATGTAAACTTTTGTGGTTTTGAAAAATTTGAATGCCTCATTGATTTTTAAGGCAATTAGGGCTTCAAATATCCAATTTGAATGAATAGTTTAACTTATCTAAATTTACTAATTGAGTGAACTCTTTAAAGAGTTGAACTTTTCAAAGTTTTGAGTGTCATAAGCGATAGTTTGAAGCTTATTATTTATCCACAAATGGTGTGTGAAACGATGTTGTATATCTGACATGTCGAAAAAAAAAAAGACAATCTGGAAACTGACTTAAATACGAATATACGTTATTTATTCATATTTGTTGTGATTTTCCACTGAGGACTGCTTGGACAGATCGAAAATGATTACCCAGAATTCAGAAAAACAGGACAGGAGATGGAGATCCTTATCTGTGTGGTGGTGGGGAAAGGCCGAATTGTGTCAAGGTCAAAGAAGAGGAACTTAGTTGTGGCTATGTATATGCAAGAGGCTTTAGTATCTGTGTGTACATGTATGTGAAATTAGTATATGTGCTCTTAGTGTGTGTCATGGTGATTCTATATGTATAATCTGTAGGTTTTTCCATGCGAGTGTGTTTATAAACACACAAACACACTCACACTGCGTATAAGTGTAACACTTCTCAAAGAGTGCACAGATACTACACTAACCCTGGGCAAGAGTTCAGCAGAGCAACACTCTGATCTTATGCCTAGTGCGCAGATACTATGAGTTAAATATTCTGACCATATCATAGACAATAAACGTAATTTTCTTAAGATACATATAGTTACGTAGAAACAGATTCTGGGAGTCTCCAGCTACGTATTGCATAAATCAAAAGTCGACAGAAATTTTAATTTGTAAATGTACAGCTGTAGTTCTCTACCTTTTTTTACCTCATGCACTGCCTCAACAGTTGAAAAAAATTTATGTCCCCCTCACTATGGAAAAATATTAATATTAATCATCTCTACCCACAACAGAACGGTTTTATCACTGATGCTCGGTCAAGATCATTCATGTCTTTCAACATTTTTATGTATTTATCTGGATTTTGCCTAACCCAAAACATTCACAGAAGTAACTCAAAATTTTACATGCAGACTCCCTTCAATGAATAGGGAGAATTTGTTTTTTGTTTTTTTTTAAATCCCCCCCTCCCATTGGGTTTTCATTTAGGGATTTTATTAACAATAGAAGTCTATGCCAAATTGGTTCCTTATTTTGTGTCCAGCAGCATTCATGCTTGTTTTTCGAAAATTTCTTTCTTTTTAATGATCACAGTCCAAAAAAGGCAAGAAAAGTAACATTTATTGACCCCTCTTTTTTCAAAATTTTAATTGATCACCTTATCTAGTGACTGAGCAGACCTGTTTTTGTTTTTAAATCATGAATTCATGATTCAGACCCTACTGGCTGTATTTTCATCGAGGTAACTTAATTTTACCACCACCACAGTTTAATTTATGAAGTAAAAAGCACTGTGTACGGATGGTGGTGATTCTTTAATTCCCTTGGAATGTTCATTATATAACATGTTGGAAATTCTTTGTAAAAAATGCTTACGTGTGATCTTGCTAGAGCACTTACTAAATATTTTGTAATTTTTTTATTACGTAAAATATAGTAACAACACAATTACCTCATTGCTTGTATACCTCACAAAGTTAATGAGTTTTGCATTAGCTACCATGGAATCTAGAGTAGAATGAGTGATTATCTGTATTGTATAATTTGGAATTGATACTTAAGCCTTGACCCAGTTTTGAGCCATGAAACTCCTTCTTCACTATGAATTTCAAATACTCAAATGCTCCTCTCTATATCAAAATTTCTGCTCCTGGGCCTGGGCCCCTCATTTAGGGTCATTGATCTACACTAAAAACAAAAAAAAAAAAGTCACTCAATAAGTTCTCATTTATTCCCTTTTGGTTTTTTTCTTTGTCTGTATTGAACTGTCTGCTAAACAACCATAACTTACAAAAATAAATCTATTCGTCCAAAATTTCCACTGTATTTGGTGTCCCGAGGGTAACTATATATTTTGGTGAAATAGGAGGGACTTTAAACATATTATATCGGCATTATTGCTAAACAGCCATAAGTTACTTTGGTGGATCTATAAGTCCAGGGCCTGACACAATTATTAGCTGAATTTTGAACCCTAAGGTGACCATATATTTTGGTGAGATAGAAGAGACTTTAAACATGTTCTATTGGCATTATTGCTGTGGCATACAATGCTTTGTATCTTGGGTGTGCTATAGATGTACAAAAATGCAGAAATATTTCAATGTCTTTAAGAAGCAATGGACAGTAAGTCTGTTTGGTACAATATAGGGTAGGTGGTTCCGATTGTAAAATTGTCAAGAATCACACTCTTGCTCATTCGATGTTACAAACGACAAATAGATAAAGAGCTATAAGAGGATTAATGGAAGAGAAACATAATTTTGATCGGACTCCATTATCCGCTGATAAAGTCTAATCAAATTCTGATTTCCATTAATTCTCTAATTCCTACAATTGAGACCAATTTCCCGACATCATGCCAAAAAGGCTTTAACTGTCCATTCCTTTTTATAGACATTGAAATATTTTCATGTTTTTGTGCATACGTTGCACTATATACTACTGCATTATTGCGTATGCATAAGTTCATACAAAATGCTTTTTTTGTTGTTTACACTTAAATTGCTTAAAAACCATTTGTGGTGATTTTTAAATTTCATTTCCAGCCTATTATAGTCAATCAATATGCCAGAAAGAATTTCTGTTGTTACTTGCGGGATGAAAATCATCAAGTATAATCAGATTAGAGAAAAAGTTTGAAGGAAAATTTCATAAAACAGTTCCTAGAGACCAAGCTATTTGCGACTGAAATGCTTGAAAGTGTGTTGCGTGAAACAGTCGATCGCTTTGAGATCTGTAGAGATGTTGGGTCTTTATTTTTAACTTTTTGCTTGTCTTTAGTTTATTTTGGATAAGAGGTCCGGATGAAATTACTACTAGTACCAACTTCCTCACCCTTCCTTTCACACTGACCGTCAGTGGGCTAAACAGGCAGGGTCTTGTATTTTGGCTCCACTCTTAGAGCTTTTAAGGCTTGCAAATTCAATGATTGCCTGCTTATGATGAATGCACTGAATCAAAACGATTAAGCAATAAAAAAAAAAAAATAAAAAATGGCTGATCGAGCAAGCAAAGAAAGAAACGGTGCCTTGCAAATTATGGGTAAAAACTTCGAAATCCAATATTAATCAGTTAATTGGCTTCAAAATTTTCCTTACTGTTCAAATCAGTGTAGCGAACTTTATGTGTAAAATTGAGTTGAAAAAATCAACTAAAAACGACTAGATTCTCCAAATATATATCTAAAATCTAGAAGATATATTACAAATTATTTGTTCATAAATCAGTTGTGACTTCAATATTCAACTTTTATTTCATTGAAATATCAGTTGATTTATCAAAAATATTCTATTACCATAAATCGAATAGAAATATTTATCAGAAATCGTCTAAATAGCGATTTTTGACATCTAGACATAACCAAAAATATCTAGATTTTGATGAAAGACATTTGAATTGGCAATACTGGTTCCAGGTCTTGTAATGATTTTATGTGTTTTCCCTTAGCTTATACTTAGTTATATCAATTTGTACAGCAATATCTTAGCTGTACCAACGTCAAAACTCACCCTAATCAAAGCCACACTATTTAAGGTATTGCTGTTTGTGTATTGTGTTTCAGTATATATATATATGTATATATATATATATATATATATATATATATATATATCAGCAATCATAAGTTTACTGCTGGACAAAAGCTTTTCCCATCTTCTTTGATAACAACTGTGATTATGCCAACCTCTGCTATGTCTTACTGGCAAACCTTTCTATCTCATTATACCAACTTGTGTCTAGTCTTTTCCTGCTACATTTGAAAGTTATTTTTTGAAATCCCCATAATTTCTCAAGATAGATTACTATGGCTATTTTTTGGATGCCCTGCATGATATTCAATCTATTTGATCAATGGAGAAGTGTTGGGTTTAAGTGCATTGACAAGGAGAGAGACCATGTTGAAAAAAAATTATTAGTTTTGAACAAATGCTGATATGCCTATGTATGATGAGCTAATGTGAGCTAGAAATGTTCAAACATTGGAAACAAAAGGATGTCATAACTTACTCAATGGTAAGTTATGAAAAACATGGATTTATTGATTAAAAGATATTTTTCAAGTTTAAAATCTGTTTGTTTTCAAAAGGTCTTAAGCTAAGAGTTAATCTTTATTATCGGATGGAGTATTGTAACACATTATCAAATCATTGTAGTCCCACAAATGGCCTGTGCGACCGACCAACCAACCAACCTATAGATTCTTCTCTTTGCTTGTCTTTGTATTGTAAATTTGCTACAGTACACCACTAGGCACTATCTAAAAAGGTTCTATTGTCGTCTTGGACCAACAACGCTCAAAACTTGTGTAGGTAACTTATAGATTATTTTAGATAAAAGATTTTTTATTCAAAGATAATCAAAGGTGAAAGATCTTTTTTTAAAAAAAAATAATTAGTTCTGGTACAAGCGTAGGCTATGATGATTCATTTAAGTAAGGTATGGATATCTTTTATCAAATTTGACTAGATTTTGCCTTTATCTTGATTTGTATGGAAACAACTAAAAATTAAAATGAAGGTAAAAACTAGAGAAATTAAATCAACGTTTTGTTTTTTTTTTTGTATTTTTTTTCAGACTCCCATTATTCGTAACATTCCAAGGAAGATGTTCTACAAAATTTGTTTCATGTCCAGTAATTCTTTTATTTACTCTTCTTTTTCAGACAATTGAAAAACTCTTGTTTACAGCTTACCCAGCCTTGGGGTTGGCACTGTGGATATGGGCTGCAACGTCAGTTGTGACAATCACTTTGGTGCCCTATCTGACCATTGCTTTTGGGTAAGTCGAACCTTATATTTCAGCTATTTTCGTTTACATCAGTGTTCTTCAAAATTTCTTGCCTGCAGCCCAGAATATAGATTTTTCTTTTCTTTTTCCTTTTTCTTCTTTTTTTTCTTTTCTTTTCTTTTCTTTTTTTTTTTTTCAGTGTTTCTTTGAGTTTTATCCAATTAATTTTACTTTAATAATAAAGTACAAATATTGGACGTGAACGAATTGAACTACTTCAAGAGTTTTCATACATTTATCAATTCTTAATCAATAACTTTTCCTATTCTGGAGTCTCAATGATGGACTGAAATATAGATGTAGATGTATTTGCACTATTTGACATTTTTAAAACATATTTAAAATTTTTAAAAGTTTGGGAAGTACTAATCTATTACCTTGATAAGAGTAATTAACATTCCAAAATTTGGTTAGTCAATTAAACTCTTTTTTTGTGATTTTTATGTTGTTACCATATCTTGAAAGATCCATTCTTCAGCCTTATTCAGGTGTATCATCCATTAGAAAGTAGGAAGAGCATTATTTCTTGAGAAAATGGTGCCAGAATCTGATGAAAGCTGAAATTATATTTCAATATCAATAACTTGGATAAGATCAAATGTCTGTACAAAATTTGGAATCTATTAAAGTAGATTTCCATCTGATTGTTCTTGGTCAATTATTGTGCATTTTTTGTTTATTTAAATGGAACTAATCACAAGGAGAGCTTTGAAAAAGAAGAAAAAAAAGAAAAATCGCTGTTTTTTTTTCTTTTTTTTAACATTAATTGTTAAATTCTTGAAATGTTTGAAACCATGTGGAATTCTTCAATGCATAGAAATTAAAGAAATGGAACTATTTTGTGAAAAAAAAAAAATTTAAATTAACTTAAATGCTAGGAAGTAACTTTGATTGGAAGTTATCCTTCTTGATTTAAGATTGGAGCCATTTTTAATATAAATTTTAGATTTAATACACGTAATTGCAATATATGAGAAACATTAATGCCAAAAAATATGACTTATGATTTGATATGGTTTGGTATTGTGGAGATCCATGAGTTAATACGCTGAGTGACATCAACATGAGTGATGCATTTAAATTTGTTTTCGCATTGGTTTGAAACTTGCAAACCATTACTTGTGAGTTCAATCCTGACTGGATCTCCCACTATTGTAGTCTTGCATTAATCTAATCTAAGTTTACTAAATATATCGGAGAGGATACCATACTATGATGATTAAGAAGCTCATCTCATGAAGCAATTTGCTGATGTAGTGTGTTTAATTCTCACTGGATACCCAACAACTGTTGCCTCGTGCCAGACAAAGTTAAACTTGTAGTGCTTGATATGAAAATGTTGTTAGATACATTCCTTCTCTAATATTATGCCTGCAATCGTTTCTTTTTTGCAATGCAGACGGGTTTAATGTTTACAAAGTTCTTACGCACCAACCAATGGGTGGGGATGTTAGTCGTGACCGTACTATAAGTGATAAGTCAACTAAAAGTCACTTATAAGTGGCTGATACACTCAGTTTTTTTTCTAAAAGGGTTTATCTAACAAATTTTATATTGAGACCCAAGGAAATGAATTTGTTTATGTTCTAGGAAGAAATACTGCCAAATTTTATCGTTTCCACGCTGCCTGGGAGCACGTGCTCAGCGACCCAGTAGTTGGGAACCATTCGTCTAAATGTCTCTTTTTCTGCCCACCCCACTTTTATTTAATAAACGCCACTGATTTTTTTTTTCTTTTGGTAAAGATTGGCTACTCTCCAGCCTCTAGTGCTCTTCTTATGGAATCTCTTTATTTTCTATTTAAAGATTCAATTCAAATTTACTTTTGCGAATATTTCTTACCCTTCCTGACTTTTATGAATGGAGCACTTTCTGCACTCGTCGTAAGCTGCAGACTTTTCTAATGTGGGCTGGGATCCTGAGTGGCTTGGAAAGGAGGTGGGAGGGACGGCATTGGAATCTGCATCTCTCTCACTGGAGCCATGGCAGACACCTCGGGCACATTATATTTTGATTGCTTGCTAATTCCATGGTTTCACGTAGCACAGCTATTCCGTTTCCAGACTTCCTTCTTGGGAAAACCAGGCAGGCACATACAAAACAAACATCTCGATAAAAAAAATAAGTGCTTACTTTAAAAGAAAAAAAAAGAAAAATTTTGTCCTAGAAAGGCAAGTGCTAGCTAGGGCCACCCAGATTTAAAGGGTTGTGCAGTGGGGAAAAAAAAAAAAAAAATAAATATCAACTTGTCAGTATAAACAATCTGGTTGATAGGTTGTGTGAAGGCCTAAACAAGCAACAAGTGATTTAATCAGGTGCATTTCCTCTTCTCACTCAGATGCACAACAGCTGAGAATTAGTTATCAAACTAGTAAAATACAATAATACCTTACGTAATGCTACCCCTGTTCAGCACTGATCCTCTATAGCAGGGGGTCCTCAACCTTTTTTTGCACCACAGATCAGTATAGTATTATCAATATTCTTGCAGACCAGCCGACAGGGTAGAGGGTTGTTCATCAATATATAGGTGATATGTAAAGTATGAGTCTCTTATAATTGTCCAATAGACTCGATTTTGTTTCTAAAAGGGTTTTTGATCATTAACAAAGATGATTATTTAAACTACAGCAGTGCAGATGACTCATATTGTTCAACATTGCAAATCATAATCATATCGGTCCTTTGTGGCCAAGTAGCCACCAGTCCGTGGTTCCCAACCTCTCGGCTACATCGCTATTTACAAATGTTTTTCGGAATAAAATTAGTAATAGACTTCTGAAATAAAAAAATGAATGATAAAAAGACAGCATCATGAACAGTCTCCGAAATAATCATATTCTGTACTCTTTGGTCAATGGACAATGTATATAAGATAAGCATGTACACATATACAATGATCTGTCATTTGTGAAACACATCAGCATCCAATGATATTTCATGGTCTTTGGAAAGTAGCTACCAGTTAAGATACACAGTGTAAATCCACTCCATCTTGTATTTCAAAATAATGAAAATGACCCTGATAGGGTATGTACCAGAGAGGCAAAGAGAGAGGTTCTGGACATGTTATTCATGCTATCTTATAATGATCCCATATAGCTCTTTCAATTTTGCAGTGTGTTTTTTAGGAATGTATCTTGAGTGTTAACAGAGGTATTACTGTAGTAAAATGCCCATTGCTTTGCTAACGGTATACCTCTGAGGGTGGAACTTTGAAGTACTGTAGTATCTGGAAAAACTGTAAGGGACAACAAAGTTTTATTTTATAAAATAAAATTTGTTTTCACAGTGTATATTACTGACCTAGAGCATTCTCATCATTTGGTTATACAATGAAACACTAGCAGCAGCAGAAGTACTGGTAGTTGCACACACACACTCATGCATACTCTCAGTTGTTCTCCTCTAGCAAATATCTTTTTTTCACCCCCTACCCTTTTGCATACTCCTACCCTGTTCCTCTCTCCTTTTCCACCTAATTCGATTTCTCTTTATATTCTCACCTCCTTGGCATACCAGCGACCTGAATAAGATCAGACCAGTAATTACGACTGAAATATGGGTGATTAGTCAACTGTAAGTCACTTATAAGTGGCTAATACATTCAATTCCTTCTCTTGATTTGTTTATCTGACAAATTTGATATTAAGATTCATCTGAACTCCTAAGGGGAAAAGCTCAAATGAATTTTCAAGAAATTCAGTTCATAGCCTACAGGAAATTTTTATCTAAATCGTTTCATGGTTATTTTTGCAAAAACACATCAAATGGCTGTACTTATATCACTATCTAGAGATATTGTTTTTCAGTAGTCTCTTAGTTGAAACACAATGAAAAAAAAGTCATTGATTTGGGTATTTTATTTTTAGTTGTACCTTATAGTGAAATATAAAATCAGATGAATACGATGTGGTAATGGAGAGCGGGAAGGCTTACCAAGGAATTTTCAAATTTGAATGACCACAGCTTTTAATAGATCTAGACAACAACATAATCATCTGAAATTGCACCAGTAAGGAAATGGAAAAATAATGAGTTATTTTGCAAGTCTCTGCTCCATAAAAATCGAGAAGGTATGACGGAAAAAGTTCAACTGATGTACCATACTGTCGTTTCAAAGAATCGGTGTATTAAAATGTTTTATTGAAATTAAATGAGTTGAAAATTCACACATGCCCATTATGAATGTGAGCTTTAGATTATTGGTCATTTTTAAGCTTCAAAATTAATTTTAATACAGAGGAAATAAAATCTACACCGTTATCTTGATAACTGAATCTACCTGATAGCCATTTGGGGAAAAAAATCTAGCCACTTCCATGCCATTTTAAAATTGGTAATCAAAATGGCCCAAAAAAATCTAGCCACTTTTTAGCCATTTTAAAATTGGTAATCAAAATGGCCCACATCAAAATTGTTACATAATGCACCTTTGCAAAGATAGTCCATTACATTTTTACAGTTGAATTGCCGTGTTAGTCAAATATAGTTTTTAGTGATGGAATGGGAGATGTGACGGAGAATGATGAAAGTTGCAGCTGACTCGTATCATTCCATATCATTAGATCATATTGTTTCCTCGCAGTCCAGTACAATATGCTTTGCAGCCCAGTACCAGTCTATGGCCCAGTGGTTGAAGAACAATGTTTTACACCTTAGAAAGGGCAATGAGTGGTTAATATTTAAGCTTGGTAGAAAAGTTGCTTTCAGAAAGATTGAATTCTCCACCTTTACTGCACAACATGGTAGTGAAAAAAATGTCCAGCCTGGGGGGCTGTTTTCCCAGTAAGCTAGGCATGAAAAAAAACTTCCATACTAAGGAATTCTAGTACATTTCACAAAATTTGGAAGTTTCATCAACAAAGATGTGTGGCCGAACAAGTAATCTTCATATCATTCTTGCGGGTTGATGCAAAGAATTAATGTCTATAAATTGGTGCCCAAATTCTGTCACTGGATTGTCTTCCAAAGATTTGTCTTCACTAATGAATAGATGATAAAGGAAAATCAATAGGTATACTGAAAGAATCATTTCTTTTATTATACATTTTGTTATAAGTAACTGATTTTTGTTTCATCAACTTGAAAAATCAATGATGGTCTCAAAAATAAAAATATTATCTGCACACTCCATTTCTTCAGTTGCTCACGGGTCATGAGAAAATTGGAGGAATATTGCTCAGAGGTCGTTTATGTTTGTGACACAAATCTGGAGGTGTGGAGGGGCATTTGAAAATACCTCCAGGCGTCCAGTGGAGGGTGTTGAAAGTTTTATAAATAGTTGTTCATCTGCTGCAATAGTGCTGACATTATACAATAACAAGGATATATTAGTCTAATGGGTCATCCTTTGATCTTTTTATGAAATCTCACTAAATGTTGGAGGGAACCCCTCTGTGCGCCATGCCCCTGCCCTACCAATTGATGTGCCTTTGATCCGTCACTTTGCTGATGATCGTCATATGTGCAAACGGAAGTTTATGTAATAGGAAAAAAAAAAAATCACTGAAAAGGATATTGTTTCAGAGATAATTTTGAAAATTCAAACCTATTGTTAGAATTGGTAAGAATGCTTTGGAGTTTTGGATGAGACTAGCTGTCTTTTGAACTCCAGTGAAAACCTCCAGATATAACTGGTTTGAAAATTTTTCCAAATTCTAAGAGAAGTGAAAGAGACTTTTATTCAATTTTTTTCATTAGATGAAGTATTGTCAACAATCATCAATTTTTTGACTAGTATTTCTTTCATCTTAATTTTAGTTACTTTTCATCACAATCACTCAGACCATCAGTCTATGACCGTGAGAGTTCTGGTAGCTCAATTGGTAGAGCAGTTGCTGTACATAGGCAGGCTTCCTGAGGTGAAAGGGATCCATGTTCGAGTCTCCTCTAGGATTTATTCGTTATTTCCATTTCATTCACTGCCATGAATTGATGGTCCGAATAGTTGCAATGAAAAACAACTAAAGAAATTAAGACGAAAGATAGTTTACTGAGTACGACTGACTTCTGTAGGAAGTGGGAGAGCACGGTCGTAATAGCAACCAAGATGGAGACACGAGTCCAAATAAAACAGGAAATGAAGAAATACTAGTTAAAAATTAATAACGAGAGATTCTTTTATTCATAAAGCCTCTACCGTACAATAAGATTCGCTATTTAAATCTGCACTCCTACAATAGCTAAGTTGTACACATTTAAATTCTGCTAAAATACTTCCCAGCTTTTCTGGTTTCTAGATAGAACTGTAATATAATACTTATTATCCTTATTGCTATCTGAGACTGTCCTTCCATTTTGGATAAAGAATCCTTAGTTTTATAAGTTAAAAATGAAAAAAAAAAAAACAACCTATTCCATCAGTTTATTTTGCTTGTCTTTAGTTGTGAATGCATAAACTCTTCATACACAAGGCCATTTGTTTAGAAGCCTATCCGGAAGTCTGCAACATCATTTGCAGGCAACATTCCATTCGTTTCATTCAGGATTAATCTGCATTGCTGTTTAAATGTGCTTCAAATTGGCTCTGTATGACTGACTATATAAATAAAAAAATATATGTTTGTATAGGTACATAGACAGTTGCACGCATACACACACACACACATATATATATATGTGTGTGTGTGAGTACACACATACAAATATATATATAAATATATATGTAGATATGAATATATATATATGTATATGTACACACATATAAATGTATATGTATATATAAATATATATACACACACGCACAAACATATATATAAAAATGTATACACACAGAAATAATTATTTATATATATATATATATATATATATGTATATACATACACATGTGTGTATATATGCACAAGCTCAAATAATTATATATATATATATATATATATATATATATATATATATATATAACATGCATACACTCAAATAAAAATGTGTATATATACGTACATGAAAAAATACTTATACACACAAACAAATCAATCCATATATATATATATATATATATATATATATATATATATATATATATATATATATATAATAATTGTGTATATGTATAATGAACCACGTTACTTTCTTCTGTTTCTCTGTACCAGCATCCTCTTCCTCTTATAGGACACTTTGATCCTCACTGGGTTCCTCCCATTTTTTTCTGATTCATAGGATCACCTCGTAAGTCTTCTGAAAATATGATAATCCAATGTTTTCATTGGACATCTAAAACGGATACTTTACTCGATATTCAATTGTTCTGTGATCCTTAAATGATTCAATAAATCAGTTAATTATTTTCAATATATTTGATTAGGACCTTGAACAAGTTTTTATTTTCACCTGTAATGCTCGTCTCTGTTTTAATGTTTCCCCTATAATAAGTATTTCATTTTGTTTTGGCTTGGCAGATCTTTTATCTCTGTCATTTATCCTCCCCTCTTCTGTGATGTTTTTTTTTTTTCAAACTTTTCTGCACCAGTTGTGAAAGTTTGATGCCAGAATTTGCAATTTTGCCCTTGGTTTCTGGGTTGATACTGTTACCACTCACATCTAAATAAAATGGTGATCTTCTTCCCAAAACAAATGATTGCAAACAAACAATTAAAGTGACCCAAATAAAAACTGTGAAATTCTCTTTTCAATTTTGAATCTATTGGTTATGGAAATAGGATATATTCACTTGTGCTGGTAAAATAATGATGATAATTATAGATATTGCTATGTTCGGCATACTATTGTTTTAAAATGGCCTCTAAACCACGGTTGTCAGATTAAGCAAGGAAAGGGAGATAATCTGAGATTTATCTTGGTGATTTACCCCACTCGAGCATTGGAATGGCATCAAATTTGGGAATTGAGCGAGTCTGATGGTAGAAGTTCAATACCTACCTGAACCCCTGCCTCAAGACTTGCTCAATTTACAAATTCAATGCTAGTTTAATGCTTCCTTGTTCTTTTTTTCCTTCTTTTCTCTCCTCCTTTCTTTTCTCTCCTCCTTTCTTTCTTTCCTCCCTTTTTCCTTTGTTTCCTTCATTTCCTTCTTTTCTTTCTTTTTCCTTTCCTTTCTTTCTTTCCTTTCTTTCCTTTTCCTTTCTTTCTTCCCTTTCCTCCCTTTCCTCCTCTCTTCCCTTCTCCCTTTTCTTCCTCCCTTCTCCCTTTTCTTCCTCCTTTCTCCCCTTTCTTCCTCCTTTCTCCCCTTTCTTCCTCCTTTCTCCCTTTTCTTCCTCCTTTCTCCTTTTTCTTCCTCCTTTCTCCCTTTTCTTCCTCCTTTCTCCCTTTTCTTCCTCCTTTCTCCCCTTTCTTCCTCCTTTCTCCCCTTTCTTCCTCCTTTCTCCCCTTTCTTCCTCCTTTCTCCCCTTTCTTCCTCCTTTCTCCCCTCATTTCTTTCTTCCTTTCCCTCATTTCTCCACTGAGGTTTCCCTCTTTCAATGAAGTTTAAAAAGAAGTAGACCACTTGTGTAGCTACAAATCAAGGGGCCTGGAGGTTTAGCTCCTCGAGGCTCTCCCTCCATCATTTAGTGACATTTGATGAAAAAATAAAATTTCTATTAAAGAGACATACACTATCACTTAATTAGCTGAAAACAACCCCAAAGGATGAATCATCATTTATGCAAGAATATATCCTTGTTATTGCATAATTACAGCAGGAATACGATAGTCAAACAACTATTTACACAACTTTATGGGGCCCCATCCATTAGGGGCAAAGGAGATTTTCAAATAGCCCCCCCTCCTGTCCCCCAACTATTCCTCTGCCACTAACTAATCTTATTTTTGTTGCCAATCTGCCTCTCCTTTTTTTTTTCATTGCTCACTCAACCCATTCCCCCTCCCCCTGGTCGGTTGAGAGGACCCCCTCATGATAAAAACTGACCTTGTCTGTTCTTATTCATTAACTGGGTTTAACTTGATCAGGTCAGGAATGAGGTTGGAGAAACACCTGAATTGCAGATAATCACTCAGCTGTTCCCAAACTGGCATTCTTGGACCCCTAGAGATCCACAAAGGTAGAACTTGGGTACCTTGAGCTACCTTCAAAATTTCAAGAGGCTGCAGCATAATATCTTTGGATAAGACTGATAAAGATAAACTTAATTTCCAAATCAGCAGGAATAGTCTAGTTTTTGGTATTAAATTAAATCATATTATTTCTCTGATCATTTATTCAAAGCACCACCATATAACTCAGTATGACAGTATTGACCATATCCTGTTTATATAATTGCTTATTTCTACTAGAATCAACATAAAATCATAATCTACATAAAAACTCTGCAGGGAAGAAAAGTTTGAGAACCACCGTCCTAAATTGAGAAATGTTTAAAGAGAATTCCCAAGAAGCTTATTGAAACTGTCAACTGGAACTTGCCAAAATTTTCAACACAAGTTTCTTCAGTTTTTAAGTTGGTCTAACTAGCTGGTTTGCAGGCTGTCTTTCTATCTATGTATTTTTGTATGTATCATGTATACTAGCCTCACAATTTCTCTTTCCATAACCAATAGATTCAAAATTGAAAAGAGAATTTCACAGTTTTTATTTGGGTCACTTTAATTGTTTGTTTGCAATCATTTGTTTTGGGAAGAAGATCACCATTTTATTTAGATGTGAGTGGTAACAGTATCAACCCAGAAACCAAGGGCAAAATTGCAAATTCTGGCATCAAACTTTCACAACTGGTGCAGAAAAGTTTGAAAAAAAAAAAACATCACAGAAGAGGGGAGGATAAATGACAGAGATAAAAGATCTGCCAAGCCAAAACAAAATGAAATACTTATTATAGGGGAAACATTAAAACAGAGACGAGCATTACAGGTGAAAATAAAAACTTGTTCAAGGTCCTAATCAAATATATTGAAAATAATTAACTGATTTATTGAATCATTTAAGGATCACAGAACAATTGAATATCGAGTAAAGTATCCGTTTTAGATGTCCAATGAAAACATTGGATTATCATATTTTCAGAAGACTTACGAGGTGATCCTATGAATCAGAAAAAAATGGGAGGAACCCAGTGAGGATCAAAGTGTCCTATAAGAGGAAGAGGATGCTGGTACAGAGAAACAGAAGAAAGTAACGTGGTTCATTATTATTTACTCTTTATTATGTCAGGAAAAAATTTTTTTTCTTGTTTTGGCAGCATTTATGTTTATTTTTTGAAAATTCAGACTTTTTTTAATGATCACTGCCTAACAAAAGAAGGAACTTATTTATTGATCACCCCTTTTTCCAATTTTCCGATTGATCACCTCCAAGACTGCATGCTGCTAAAAGGCATTGGTCATGTGACAATTTCTATTGAATGACTAACATGACTTTTTTTTTTTATCTACAATGTAAGTTAACAGTTCTCAGAATAGGGAAAATTTCATTTTAAGACCAATTTTCAAATCGGTTAACAGCACTTGTAAGAAATTAACTGACCCAAAGAGAGAATGGTTAAAGAGGCATAGACGGCGTACTTGTTTTTTTAATTGGTCCATAGCATTTGTAAAGATAGAAAGCTGTGAAATAGAATGTTGACGAAGGAAGAAAGAAAGAGGAATATTTTTTTCTTTATTACATCACACTGTCATGTTTTCTTTCAATTTTTTATTTGAATAATCAAAGAAAGAAGAGAGGGGAAGCGCAAACAATACAATGTTTATATACACGCCATATATAGATTTATAACTAATGTGTTTTTGATTGTATTTTTCATCTAATTCTTGATGCAATCATTATTTTTGCTTTGGACGGGGATTAGCTCGAAAACTCAATTGGAAAAAAATAGTTTTATCAGAGACACAAATGTAGACAAATGCTATCAAAAATATATATATATATATATATATATATATATATATATATATATATATATATAAAGTTGCAGTTTTTGAACAGTCTATTTCTTTTTTCCTTTTCTTAATCTTTCGTGTGTTACTGTTCTGTCTTCTCAGCCGACAGAAAGACTTATTTGTTCCATTCTACTTTATGCTATAAAAACACTCTCTCCGCTCTATATGCTTTTTGACCCTCATTTCAAAGCCTTTCCACTTGAAGCTTTCAGGAAAGGGTGAACTGAAAAAAAACAAAAACAAAAAAAAAACATGACAGCTTGACTTTTTGAATCATTCTATTAGAAACCAGCAATCAAAACTGTCAACATAAGTGTCTTCAGATTTCGAGTTGGTCTGGCTGGCTATGTATGTATGATACATACATACAGTATATCTCGGAATTTTTCTACCAGATGATACCTGACGAAGGCCGTAGAGTGCAACGGCCGAAACGTTGTATGAAAAACAACCAAGATGAGGATGGTCTGAATATCAATAGAAACATACATACAGGTTGCACCAATGGAGATAGAGGGCTGAAAATTTCAATGTTTACCCCTTAAGTCTGCAAAAAACGTTTCTTCTTATAAGTTCATTTAACCCTCCCACCTACCTCCATAGGTACTTAGTAAGGGTTCAATTTACAATGTTGGTTTATGTTGAATTGGTCCCTTAGTTCATGCCCGACAGTGTTCATGCATGTCTGTTTTTTTTAATTCAGATTTTTTAATGATCACTACCCAACAAAAGGTGAGAGAAGTAATGTATTCATTGATCACCCTCTTCACCCAATTGGTTTATTGATCATCCCCAACTTGGCATGCTGCCAAAAGATCTTGGTTGTGTACCAGTTTCTTTCGAGTGTTCATTCTCATTATTAGATGAAGTATTGTAGTTCAATATCTAATTAATTTAAAAAATTATGATGAAGGTGATAAGTAATCAAAATTGCTAAAATATTTGGAATCATTCTAAATTGACATTTGGGTTGATGAAGTTACCTTTTCTTTGTGAGATATTCTTCAACAATCAAAGCATCTTGAAAAAAAATGTCACAAACAATGTTCTTGTAATTACAAGAACATCCTTTCAGACATTCAACTCGTGTTGTAGATTTCAGGTTTTATCAATTTTTGATTACTATTTACCTTCATCTTGATTTTCAGTAGTTTTTTCTCAACACTACTTGAATAAATATTAGGATGAAGGCAAATAATTGTCATTATCATAAAAGATAATAATTTGTTTAGATACAATACATCATTTAATAAAGATAGATAATAAAACAGGTCTAGTATATCTCGGAATTTTTGAGATGAGGTATTATTATTATTTCTATAGCGCAGTGGTTACAGCATCAGACAAAATACTGTTAAGTAATCTGATGGTTCTAGGTTTGATCCTAGAGTGAGGCAGTATTACAATACTACTAATGCTAAAGAGGGGAGTACGGTCAATATACCCCCGTCGGATAAATAAAGGGTTTGGTTCGTTACTTCCCAAATCTACCAGATGATACCTGACCAAGGCCGTAGAGTGCAACGGCCGAAACGTTGTATGAAAAACAACAAAGATGTGGATGGTCCGAATATCAATAGAAATAAAACGGGTCTGTAATAAAGTAGGAACTGTCAGATGACTGACGTCTTTTGGCAGCATGCATTGGGGGGTGATCAATTGAAAAAATTTGAAAAAGGGGTGATTAGTGAATAAGTTACTTCTTTCGCCTTTTAATGGGCAGTGATCACTAATACAGTCTGAATTTTCAAAATACAACTGTGAATGCTACCAGACACAAACAAAGGGACCAATTTAGGATGAGCATACTTTGCAAATTGAACTTCCTCCAACTAAAAACCTATTTAGGGATGATCAATTTTGTTGGAAGAGGTATATGTATTCGCTCATGTCTGTCAGTCTGTCTACACAATAATTGTTGGTGGATCCATGAATTGTATTGCTAGAAAGCGGGTAATAGTCACAACAGTGTACAGAGAATAAAATGAAGACCAGTTGCAAATTTCAAAAAGGGGACCTTACCTAATTAACATTGTTTTGCGCTATCCATATCGAGTAGCTTAACGTGTTGATATAATTTTCAACACGAAAGCAGTTTTTAAAATAGGACAACATGAAATGTAGTTCAGTCAATATTTGGAGAATATTTTTGGCTATCCTACAGAAATCTTTGCTTTCTCAAATGGAGATGCCAACAGGTCTGGTTAGCCGCTCAATAGAAACCGTCTTATGACCAAAGTTTTTTGGCAGCATGCATTGAGGGAGATCAATTGGAGAAATTGAAAGAAAGGTGATCAGTGAATAAATTACTTCTTTCGCCTTTTATTGGGCAGTGATCACTAATAAAGTGTAGATTTTCAAAATACAAGTGTGAATACTACCAGACACGAATGAAGGGACCAATTTAGAATAAACTTACATTGCGAATTTATCTCCCTCCAACTAAAAACCTATAAATTTCAAAAAAAGCAAAAAGATCTTGACTCAATAAGGAATGAATGCTTGAATTTTCTTCCCTCTAGCTCTATCAGTGTGGTCTGCACGAATCATACATATATATAGCTAGCCAGCCCAACCAACTTAAAAACTGAAGACACCTACATTGACGGTTTCTAATATCTTGTATTGATCAAGTGTATGATACATGGCACTAAGTAATGTCATTTTTTATCTAGAACATCAGTATTGCTTTTAAGGAAAATATTCTAGAATACACCAGAAAATTCTGTGATTGTTTTACATTTCCAATACAATATAAACAAGAACAATGATTAATTCTTTCGGCTACAGGTACAGAAAACACTCTAATACCCTTAGGAAAGGCATGAATCTCCCCCTCCCCAGCTATGGTTAAATAACTGGGCAGCTGGTGCTCTTTAACCTTGTAAGGCAGTCCATCAACCAGATCCAGTAGAGAAATAGGGAGAGTTGAGCGTTATACTACCCCCCCCCCGGTGTTATAAAACCCTACAGTTGATACAAAAACAATGAATTGTTCAAATGGAGTTAAAAACCATTGTCGAATATGCTTTGTCACATGGTAGGACCTTTCATTATAACTAGCTGGACCCATGGAAAGTCAGTGGTCATTCACGACCAAGATTATTTATTATTTCATGTCTCGAATCTTCTCTCCCCCTCTGTAAACTACCTAACTCTCTTTCCTCCCTTCTCTTTGTGCCCTCTTATTAAACTACCTCCCATTCCTTTCTCCCTCTTCCTGCCTCTTTGGTCAACTACTGAGTTCCTTTTCTCCCCTCTTCTTTTCTAAATAAAATTTGGAAAGTTTTAAATCATGTTATTGTAATTCTATGGTGTAACAGAGAAACAGTCTCTGTCATCAGATTTATTAAAATTTCTACATTCCAAATTTTCTTCCTCCTGATTTGTCAATTCTTTTACCAATTGACCAATGAGAATGTGATGTTTGTAAATGTGACAATTGTATCATTATCATTATTTGTAATAATAATGTAATTTTACTATGGTGGATTTTCAATTGAATCACTCTTTTTTGGGAACTTTTGATCTTACCCAGTGCCTAAAACAGTCCAGATAGGCTAACCATACGTACAAAACTCACAGATGGTTTCCCTATTTTTTAGGAGTTTAAGAAATTGCGCAGTTTGATTTTAGGTATGTTTAGTATAGTTTTAGCTT